>MBPM02000054.1:0-566104 GCA_001695595.3 Plasmopara viticola
TCTGCGTGGATGAGATTCCGGAGACTTCGTCGGACGAAAAGGCGTCTAAATGAACCCCGACAGGATTAAGATCATCGCAGAACGGCCTGTGCCCGAGACAAAGAAGCAATGGAATGCTTCTTGGGCACTACAGTCTATGTCTCAAGGTTTTGCAAAGACTTTGCGCAATTTGCAAGACCGCTCCATGACGGTATTAAAAAAAGTCCTCGAGAAGTGATCGAGCTCTCGGACGATCAGCTTTGCTGCTTCACCAATCTCAAGCGTCGCTAAACGCTTCCATCTGCTCTAAATCTTCCAAATGTTTTTAAATCCATTCGGTAGACAGATGGACGCCTTAAACTTTGCGATAGGGGGAGTCTTGTTTGAAAAGGAAGGGAGACAAGAACGTTTAATTGATTTTTACTGTGCGGAAGAGTAGCTAGCCAGATTGAATTTCCCTGTTCGTGAGCAAGAGCTACTTGCAACTATGCATGCACTAAAAGTATGGCGTGTGTATCTTCTCGATCAACCAATCACGGTCAAAACGGATCACAGAAGTATTGGGACGATCCTGACGTAAAAGGCTACAAATTGCAGAGTAGCTCGATTGTTCAGTGAGCTTACTAAATTTCAGCCTTTGTTCAAGTGGAAATGCCGGTGAAGCTAACACCGTGGCTGATGCACTGTCACGCAATCCGAAATTCGAAAATAAAGCTGCGCAAGTTAGCTTGCAAAAACTCCTGGAAGCGGCTAAAAAACGCGAGATCGTGGCGACAAACAGGATGAACAAGGTCACTGTTGCAAAATCTGCAAAGATAATGTATGCGTGGAATAGAGACCTACAGTATATCATCGAGAAGCTGAATAATGGAGATGATGTGCCAAAGTACTCATTGCAGGATGGTATTTGTATTACCAAACTGGGGGAGATGAGACGCCACGACTGTATGCTCCAGACGACGAAGATATGAAAATTCGCATCATCAATGGGAACCATGATTCTGCTCCGACAGACCGTCCGGGATTTTTAAAAAGTGTCTGGCCATGCGTTAGACTACTACTGGCCAAAAATGACCATGTACATCCAGCGCTATGTCAACATATGCAGAATGTGTCAACGCAACGAGGTTAAGCAGATCAAACCGTCACTTCGGTCCTTGGAATTCCAAGAGGCAGATGGGTCTACGTTTCAATGGAATTTATCGTGACGTTACCAAAAGTGGATTCAATGCCGTCACGGTGATTGTTGATCACTTAACAAGAAGAGCCATGTTCATCGCTAAGGTACAGCAGAAGATCTCAAAGACCTTCATGAAGAATATATGAAGGAGCATGACATACTAAAACCCGCTGCGTCCGACCGAGACACCAAGTTCACATCCAAGTTATGGCAAGCAATCGTGTCTGCTGTGCGAACGCAGCACAACTTCCGTCCGGCTTTAAGGCCGCAAACGGATGGACAAACGGTAAAAACTAACCGTTTTATTGGAGACTACCCCGAGAAGTCGTCAACGCAACACAATATGATTGTAATGACTTTTTGCATTTGGCTGAGATAATCTAAGTCGAAGCGTACACTCCACAACTGGAATATCACCATTCGAAGCGAATCTTAAATATGATTTTCATATGCCGGATGATGTGATATCACACCCAGAATGTCAAAAGTTGAAAAAATCAGCACAAGAGTTACGACTGCGTCACGCAACGTTACTCTATGGCGGACAGGACCGAATGAACGAAACACAAGAGCGCATAAAGTCAAGAATAAACTTTCTTAAAATTTCCAAGTTGGTGATTTGGTGCTTTTGAAAGGCAAGAATCTGGATGTCCGTCGCAAGGGTTTTCCTCAGTCGAAGAAATTCGCACCAAGATATATTGGCTTATCACCGATCGTGAATAGAGTTTTGCGAGATTCCTTTGAGTTAGGGTTATCAAAGGGATTGTGTTCAACATTTCACCGTTGAGGCTGTATCGCAAGGATATCAAGCGTCGACAAAAGATGAATAAAGTCATGTTGGCCGATGGCTCCGAGGGACACCTCGTTGAGCCCGTAGTTTGACATCGTAAGTGCAAGGGAAACATACAATATAGAGTTTGGTAGCTAGGTGAAACTGCAAAGGAAGCCACTTCAGAGCCCGTGGAGAAAATTCAAGCAGATTTCCGGACTCATCGACCTCTAATAGTAATTCGAAAGATGAGCCCTATCATTCTATATAAACATCTTCTTGAAGGCAGGTCATATGACATAAATGTCTTCACCGGCACTTTTGCCGGTAGCGGTTTTTGCGAAACTTAAGCATATGTATTTTTAAAACACATATGCGTAAGTGCTATTCATAGGAATAGGCGATGTGCCACTTCCCAACCGGAGGACAGTTCCAGATGGAATCAAGAAGAATGATAGCTTTTGGAATGGTAGCAGTAGATGGCTGAGAGCCACCAATTAGAGTGAAGAGAGAAAACAAATCGTAAGGGCTATTCATTTCATATCACTTCTTATTTTGTTAGAAGCAACAAACAATCCTCCTCTTCTGCGACTTCGCCTCGCCCGCGCCCAGCCTTGTCCGACGGCCTACTTTAATAAGCTCATCCGCGACTGTGTTACGATTACCTGGTTATCCGGAATGTAAACACCACGCGGATCGATGTTAGTCAGTACCATCGTATTGAGAAAAATGTTAAGAGTGCGCAGGAGTTGACTAAGTCATATTCGTAATAGGTAATTATATACTGTTACTTGCGATCAACTTGCAAAATCAGAGGCTTGAAAAACAGATTTTCTTATGGAGGAACGTTCTTTGTCGCAGACTATCGGTGACTTAGAGCTATAATTGCTCTGTTTCCCGGCATCAAAATACATGGCTGACCATCTATCCCAGGACACTTTTATCTACAGCGGCTGAAAGAGTCGTAAGGGCTGTACATGAGAAGGTGAGCGACTTTAGTAAGGGGTAATTGTAAAATCTTTGTGACTCCGGGACCTCAATTTAGTTGCATGAGTAGAAAAATCTGTTATGGTGGCTTTTTGCCCAAGGATGCATCATGCACAAGGTTGGATCAGCCCAAAATTCGAAGTTGTTCACAATCTATTGCTACTTTGATCGTGCCAAGCACGCGGTCAGCGTAGTGCGTATCAAATTGATGCGTACAAGACCTCGGTCTTATTTTGCGCTTGGTGCTAATCTTGTGTTTGCAGAAACTGCCAGTGATCTCGGCATGCAATTCGATGACGAAGTTGAAGAATGCAGAGTAATTGCCATAATTTAGCAGTAGAGCTATCGACAGGAACAGACTCTAAAGTCCCTCCGATCTAGACTTTCTACATCACAAGATTAAAAGGTCATAATTCTTTACCCTCTGACCAAATAAGCCTCAGTCACCCAGAACTTACATGAAGCACATGATTCGGGACTATATCGTCGCGCCGCTGCTTTTCTATTTATCTCATCAAGCACTACGGCTGAAGCAGACAAGCATCAGGTATTTCAGGTGCAACAGATCGACGTCATTATAAGCAAACTCTTTTCATTTGTCTCGTCAGACTGTTCGATTGAGCCGGTAATCGACCATAAGTGCACATCAGGTCGCTCAAGTCGATAATTAATCTCGACTTTTCTTCTCCTCCTCCTGCATCTTTTGACGACAATTACGAGAAGATGCTAGCCATGTTGCTGATGAGCAAGCTAGAGTCTCTTTCGGGGTTAGTGTCGCATGAACAAATGTATGCGTCACTTCCAGGTGGTCTCATTAGTTAGATAGGGACGTCCCTAACTGGATCTTTGCTGATCGACAATCACAGCATTAGTTATGATTTGGAAAGCTTACGTGCAGCAAGCAGCGACCACGAAGTAGACGCTTTGAGCGGACGTGAATCTTGTGTTCATAAGATCTTATAGTCGATAAAAAGAGAGATCCGTTTTAGCTTGAATGGAGTTCAATTTGAAATATGATCTCCCTGGCTTAGCGCTTTTTTAAGCGCATTCAAGCGGTTTACAAGGGTTGAATACCAGAGACATGTCAGGTCCACATGGTAACACTGCTATCAGGAATTTGTTGAAAGCGATAAAATTAAATATTTGAGATTAAGTTAGCTTAGAAATTTTCCTTTGAACACTTTTTATAAATTAATGCCTAATTTTTCGGTAGGAGAATAAATCAATTGATGAGAAAAACCGGAGATTTGGCGAGCTAGACGTAGATTATGGCAGATGCTGTCACAAAAGTGATTATTTTGACCTTCTGGTGATTCTGATATCTACCATGATCTGCCTACTCAGCAGGTACATGACTTGATTGGATAGTACGCGTCATTATAAACAACATACACCGTTTCTTCTGTTTAGGCCGCATCCAGCCAGTTTTACTTCTACATGATGGCCGGATCTTTACAGATGCCCATTGCTTCACTCGTTATGGAATGCAAGGCCTCAAACAGATGCAATTTAATCCTCTTTTACTCGAGCTTCCTTAGCAAAGCTTAGACAACTAATTTACATTAATAACTAGTGTTGGCTCATCAATACCTTTCAACGAACAAATTCTCGCGTCGGGTGTGGTCGCACCTCATACGGCGATCAGCTTGAAATTTTTGATACGATTTACTGAAAGCTCTTTCTTTTTCTATTCCCGCTCCTAGGTACATCAGGCAATAAATTTCATCAAAATTGATTAGACCGCTTTTGCCATTTGAGATAGTAGCAAGACGATCTGGTAAGCTGTCACGAAATCGAGCTTGGACATATGTACACATAAAAAAAATTTCATTCCCGCAATCTTAAGTCGAGCCGCATGCAAGACCATCATCGGTTTGATTGAGAAAGATCCATGTCACATCTGAGCTAGTTTGTGAGCTTGGTCCTCCTTCACGCAGTCCAAAGGTTACCCGATCGCCCACCCTGAATTTTGAGGCTGTAGATTCTTGTTACGCTGATATGCTCGGCTTTCGATCGCTTACTGAAACACCTGGTCCAATTGATGATAAGTGTTCTATCACCATCGGCACGAGGCGCATGCTACTAAGTGGTAACGTTGCCTTAAAAGTAGACCTTGCGTCCCATTCTTGTATGAATCAAAATAGCATCACTCTGGGTGCTGTCAGGTGCCGCAATTAAAGTGATCGTCGAACGCTCCAGATGTCGTTAAATTTTCGTTATTTTGCACCCGTAGCGTATATTTTCGGTGATCATGTCAGAGTTTGCACCATATGTTCTGGTGTATGATCGCTACGCTAGCAAAGCGCGCCGTGTCTGCTCCAGAATGCAATTAAGCACCCAGGAAACACCTGAAGTCAAATGCTTTACTGGCTACACATTGACTTACTTAGGGCTGCCGTAGCCAATTTGATTAAAAAATCTGTATTTTTGACCCTTGCGCTATACTCAAGGATCAACACTTGCCGTTAATCGCTATGTGTCTGACTTCAAAAGTCAGTCTTGATACCATGACCATATAAACGATCCTGTGGGGTAAATATTCAATAATCAATGTCTGACTTCAAAAGTCAGTCTTGATACCATGACCATATAAATGATCCTGTGGGGTAAATATTCAATAATCATTATCTAGCAAAGCAATCTAAAGTCTCTTTAGATAGTGGTCATCAGGTTAATGCCATATTTTTTATGTTCAATTTACTTGTGTCACAAAATATGTCGTATCATGACACACGTTTGGATCAACGAAGCACACAATTTTCACAACTCTTGGCGATCATAATCCGCCTATACTACATATCCTGTAACCGTAATAAGAGCTATGTATTTCCTGACAAAATTTTGGTACTATAGTCCATCAAAGTGAACTCATACCAATGAGTCGCTTGTATATTTCCTGGTGAGCTTTTTCGAAGTACTGGATGCTTTTTTTGTGTCTCACAGTTCACGGAGTGGCTAACATACTGCTGTACGATCTTGAACAACACATTGGCGCAATTGCGCCCTATTCCGCTGGGATGTCCGCCCAACTTTTCGTGATGTAAGATAACTATGCGCAATAGATTATTGGGTATTTTCAACTACTTGATCATATCAAACTCCCCAAAAACACTACGTAGTAGAAGAGCAGTTCGTTCATGTCGACAGCTTAGTCATATGCAACTTTGTAATACGACAAGATTCACCCTGCCCAGCTTTCCGCTCAGGTTTGCTTTTAGCCCCGCTACACGTGTGGAATCGAGACTGCGAATGCTCGCAATAATTGTGAATATTTTCACGCTGCATCGTGCAGAAAATACAACCAATAAACCCATCGACAACCTTGTCACTAATTTCTAGCCGCTTTGCAAATATTAAAACTTATCAATTACACCAATAAAGAGACAGCTACAATCCGCTACTTATACGATGATAAAGATTTTAGTAGAGACGGACTAGATATCCTGCACTAATTCGAGCTCGATAGCTGGAAAGCAAGACACTCTTGGCTTGTCGACTTAGTCTTTTCGAGCATAAAATTAATTTGCTAAAGAAAGGTGATATATAGTAGGGATTCTATGCTAATTGTTTAGAATTAGCAGTAAAAAAGAACACTTGATCTAGTCTACCAGGTCTCAATAATTCAATCAAATGACAACTTTTACAACTAGTGCCGTAAAAAGAAAGATGTAATTCAACTAAAACATACGTCATCGCCTAAGCTTAACAAGTTGAACGAGCTCAACATGGTAGTCGCTACTGACGCTAAAGAGACAGAGCGACATTCTACTCTCACTTTTTCGTAGGTGTGAGGCTTGTCAGAGCATGATAAGTGAAAGAATTGCATCAAATTTTAGAATAGTATCTAACCTTTTTTTTCACTACGTTACCCGATGTTAAGTGCGCCAATGCTTCGCTTTTTCGTATAGCTTTCTTGGATTCGAGCTAACCTCCCTTCACTTTCTTCGCTTTTTCTCCGATTGGTCCGTAGTATCTGTCTGTCGGAACCCGAAAGGTTTTCGCCGA
The DNA here is from genome assembly GCA_001695595.3 of Plasmopara viticola. Taxonomy (NCBI): domain Eukaryota; phylum Oomycota; class Peronosporomycetes; order Peronosporales; family Peronosporaceae; genus Plasmopara; species Plasmopara viticola. The sequence continues at coordinate 6,921 of MBPM02000054.1, forward strand.
ACGATTTTTAGTGACACTAACACTTAACAATAAGCATCTGTTGAGTAGCAAAATCGGCTTGTCAACTTAGCGATTCGTCGACTTCGTGCTCGAGTAGACTTCGAACTCGTGCGTCGTCGACCGAGTACCAGAAGTAAATGCATCATTTAGCGAAGTAAAAGCATGCTTTGTTGTCTGTTGCATCAGCTAATAAACTTTCACGAAGATGAGCTCTCTTTCTGGTACAAAGAAACTAAGGCTTATGATTCGTAGGATTTTTCTCCTAATATATTTCTTTTAATTTAAAATGCTACTCCACTATTTAATCATGGGTCGTATTTAGAATTTGTAAATACTACACACATCACGCGACTAATGTTTCTCTTCAATTCAGCATTTAAACGTGTTGATGATTTTATTTTCCTCAGGCTTGAATGCCTTAAACAACATTCGATTCATATATTTGTTACGCCCATGTATAGAAATTGAAAGACCCCACAACTAACACCGAAGCACTGGAGCCTCAAGGTGTCAGCTTCCGCTGTCACCCTTTTCAATCAAAAGCACTTTCGATGAACAATCGATGGCCCCGATTCATCGTATTCAGTCTTTGAGATCCACATTTGCTGAAACGTAGCGAGTGATGCCAAGATCGAGCCTCCAATCCAGACTGAATACTTGCGCTCGGGTGGGGCAATAATCTTGACTTTCATAGCAGTAGGGGCTAATTTGGACATTTCTTTCGTCATGCGGTCACTAATTCCAGGAAACATTGTCGACCCACCCGACATGACGACATTGTTGTACAAGTCTCGTCGAATGTCAACGTCGCACTTCATAATCGTCCGAAAAGCGCACTCGTGAACACCCGGGCATTCGCGCCCAATCCTCGATGGATCAAACAACACTTCAGCAGTACGAAATCGCTCGTTTCCAATCACAATCACGTTTCCATCGGGTAACTCGTACGATTTGTCAAGTGCCGACGATTGCGACGCCTTCTTCATCTCTTCGTCAAAGTCCATAGCTACATACGTCAGCTTTTCCTTGATATCCCGCACAATTTCGCGCTCGGCCGTAGTAGTGAACGAGTAGCCCCGTTCAGTGAGAATTTTCATCATGTAATCCGTCAAATCTCGTCCAGCTAGATCCAGTCGTACAATGGCGTGAGGCAACGCATATCCTTCGTAAATCGGGACCGTGTGGGAAACGCCATCCCCTGAATCAAGGACACAACCAGTGGTACGACCCGAGGCGTAGAGCGACAAGACTGCTTGAATGTTCACATACATTGCAGGGACACTAAACGTTTCAAACATAATCTGCGTCATGCGCTCTCGATTCGCTTTCGGATTCAATGGGGCTTCTGTCAAGAGAACAGGATGTTCTTCTGGCGCAACACGCAATTCATTGTAAAACGTGTGGCTCCAAATCTTTTCCATATCGTCCCAATTTGTGACAATCCCGTGTTCAATCGGGTATCGTAACGTCAAGACGCCTCGTTTCGCTTGTGCTTCGTCACCAATATACGCCTCTTTCTGATTCATCCCGACCATGATGCCCAAGTGCTTTGGCATGCCAACAATCGATGGAAATACTGCACGGGGGGCATCGTCGCCCGCAAAACCGGCTTTACACATCCCCGATCCATTGTCAATGACTACTGCTTCGACTTCCTCGTTCATCTCTCTTCCACCTTACTTAAAAGCTGCTACTAGGGACTATTGCAGAATGCCTCTTGTGATACATGAACAATAACTTCAACCTAACTGTCGAATGTGAGCGTATGGTGTCCACCACACTATTTGACAGAATTTGACCTAAAAGTTAGAATAATGCTGGGGAATAGACCGGGGGTTCCTAAAACGCTCTCTGCGGCGCAAAGGGCGCTGCTCACGCTGCACAAGATGAATGCACGCGGATTGTTCCTAACCGTGAATATATTTCTCCTGCTGCTCGTTTTCTATACGTCCAGCCGATTTCCTCGCAAGTTTGTACGCGTGGAGGGAGAGTACGTGATTGCAGTTGCTAAATGAGCACAAAGTTTTTTACCGGGCTGTGATGTCACCTAGCTGCGACAGCAACTGGTTGCATGTTGATGCAGTAGAAGGATCGGACGTTATTTGCTGCAACAATGAAGTAGGTGGGTACGAAGATGCCCCTTGTTACATTGGCATGGATCTTATGCCCATCATAACGTCGCTTCAGGTACGTTTTACGGCAATAAATTACGGTTAATTTATCGTTTAACAAAGAGCTTGATCACTAGGGAGCGTGGGCGATCCCGTTGTCGGCTCTAGTCTTTAATTATGGCTCGATGATGCTTGGACCGAACGTGAGCATGCCCCGTGTTCGCGTGTACGTCCGTCGAGGCTTGCTCTACGTCGCAGTGATGGCTCTTCGCACGGTGGGGCTCTACATGGGATTGGGATTGGTCGAAACGCGACTCGTGCACCTTACAGGCCACGCCAATTCATGCTGGTACGCCGACTTGCGTCGCACCAAGCGCTGTCCTGCTGCCTTTGACCACTCGGATCATATTGTCCTCCTCGTGACCCACTACATGGCAATTCCATTGTTTGAATGGTTCGCCGTGACTGTTGAAAGCACGGGATCACGCATCAAGCAAGCAGTGCTGCGCACGTGGCTGCTCCTGATTGGTGGCCTGGCAACGTACTTGCTCTTTTTCACGGCATCGTACTTTCACACGACCGCCGAGAATGTGGTGGGACTACTCATTGCGCAAGCAAGTGTCATGGGACCACTGGCGCTATTGACTCAAGACTACTTTGCTTCCTTAAAGTGGTTGCGCTTGAGCAACTTTGTCCTGCCACCCGAAGATTATAAGAAAAACTACTAAGTAAGGCATAAACACGATAGATTATCACAGATACGAGGTTTTAGGCGTTAAATTGTGTTATGCTCGTGATAAATTAAGACTAACAGATGATTTTACTCACACGATCGCCATCACGCCAGCTACAACACACACGGCAAGTGGCAGCCATCGATATGCCAATCGTTGCTGCGACATAGCAAAGCTTTTTGATGCGCTCGATCTGTTTCGGCGATTCGATCGCTTCTTCTTCTTGCCGCCGTGCTTTTGAATTTCCAAATCATCTTTACTCGCAACGCACTTGTACGTTTCGTCCTTGTCATCCAGTGCACAGAGCGAATCGTTGGCTAGGACATGGCCTTGCAAAGAGCACGGCTGCGCACCAGTCATTGGACACGCACCATGTTCGCCCAACTCAATGTTGCCACACTTACTGCTCAGCAAAGCATTGGGCGCGAGACAGTAATCCGACGCCCCCATCAGCGACACCCGGCGGAGCATTCGACAATCACATTCGTACTCTAAACTGGAGCTACTTGAAGCGCTCGAGCTGCCACTCTCGTCGTCACTTCCTCGACTCGCAGACTGTCCGCTCTCACCATCGACGCTCGAGTCACTGCCACTGTCACTGCTTTCGGAATTGTCCATCGAAGCACGTTTGCCCGAGCTTAACGATCCAGAGGAAGCAGTCGTTGCATTTGCATTCGATCGTGCGATTTGGGAACTTGTGGTCATAAGTGGCATTGCTTGAGGCGTTTCACCAAAGCCTGGTCCAGCAGCAAATTGACTCGTCACGTCCACAGAAAACAGTGCAGCAAGCAAGAGTATAGTATAGCTCGACATTTCTAGCCACGAGCTCTGACAATAGCGATATTGCTTGTACAATGTCAAATTCACAATGACCTTCTCGACACTGTACTTGACGCCATGGCTTCGATATTGCGGCGCAAGTCACTAGAGATCCATCAAAGGGACGGACCAAGGTCACGACGGACATGATGGCTCGACGCTGTGGTCCACGTCACATGTCAAGGTCGCGCGAAAGTGGTGGCCCCCGTCACAGTCGCGGGGGAGCTGCTGCCTCTTCCTCCATATTCAAAACTCTATAGCCTCGTGGCAGCTGTTTTTCTAGCAAGTGCCTTCCTCTCCCGACCCCCAGAGAAGGTATGGCAAATCCTTTCTTGCATTTTGTCGAGTCAGCGACTGGGTCGATTTCGAGACGGTACCGTGCCCTGCTTTCGTGTCTTGGATGGGTACACATCGTATACCAATTCTCGACCAATGCAGCACAACAACCGTAGCATCATGGAGGCGCTCCTGCACCAGATTGTCCTCGAGGAGCAACAGAAAATGATCGAGCTGGGCTTTGTCGAGACGTGCATCCCGTCCGCCGACAGCGCGGCACGGTGTAGTATTTTCATGAGTGCGAATTGGCACATTTGCCGTCGATTACTGCTCGTGATTGTCAGTGGCAATGGCATACAACCCGGTATCTGGAGCCGCTCGCTCGTCCTCGAAGCGACGGCGAGTCCGGATCAGAACCGGTCGGGCTCAATGCTACCGTACCTCCACGCGGCACTCTCAAAAGGCTATGGCGTCGTGGTCATGAACCCAAGCACGAACACTGTCAGTGTCGGGACCGAGAAGATTCCGATTCCCAACTCGAGTACGCCCGAGATGCACGTGCGGTACGTCTGGGAAACCTTTGGTCGCTGCACGTCATGTTCACAGGTCTACATTGCAGCTTACGGACGGGGTGGGGCCTTGACCAAGCACTTGATCTGTACCCAACCGCTTTTGCGCTCCAAGTTGGCAGCCATTGCTTTTATCGAGTCGAGTCATCGTGTCGAGGCAGAGGATACGGAAGAAGTGCGTGGCTTGCTTGGGACCAGAGCCATCAATTGGCAGCGCTCGAAAGAGAGTCCAGGGACGCAATTGCAAGATTGTATGCAACTCGGTTGCCTCAGTCTCTCGGCCGGGGAACCCACGTCGCCTGCGGAGCAAAAGTCGTCGAATACCGCCTGGACCATTGCGGCCAGCATGAACACAGTCTTTGCTTTCTTTGACAGTGCACGAGGCTCGTTGCCGGACGAAGCGGACGAAGACGAGTTGATGGATGAAATGAGTCGGCTGTCTAAGTACGCATACGCTGGCGCCGTCGCCATGTCTACGTCGCATCACCAAGAGCATTTCGAGGATGCCAAGTTTAAAGACGACGACGATGCGGATGGCAATAATCATATGGGAAGTCGTTCGAACAGTGCGCGGAGCTCACGACGGAGCATGGTCATTTCGACGTCCATGAGTGTCAATGACTTTGACCTGCTCTCGGTCGTGGGCAAAGGCGCGTATGGAAAGGTGTTTCTAGCCAAGAAGAAGCATGGCAAGAACACGGGGCGGGTCTATGCCATGAAAGTATTGCGGAAACAAGACGTGTTTAAGAAGAAACAAGTCGAACACACCAAGTCGGAGCAACGCATTCTCAAGCACGTCGAACATCCGTTCGTCGTGCGACTACGCTATGCGTTTCAGAACCATCAGAAATTGTACCTCGTGATGGATTATTACTCGGGCGGGTCGTTGTTTGTGCACTTGCGGAAAGAAAAGCGCTTTAGCGAGCCACGCGCGCGCTTTTACGCGGCAGAGTTGGTCTTGTCGCTGGCGCATTTGCACAGTATGCACATTATGTACCGCGATCTCAAGCTCGAGAACATTCTCATGGACAGTGACGGCCACGTTGCGATCACGGACTTTGGGTTGTCGAAAGAAGACGACGAAGGCTCGACGTTTGTGGGCACGCCGGAATACCTGGCCCCCGAGTTGCTCTGCAGTCAACGCACGGCGTCGTCGTATGGCAATACCGTCGATTGGTGGAGTTATGGCGTCTTAGTGTACGAGATGATGAAGGGGCATACGCCCTTCTGGCACAAGAATCGTCGCCAAATGTTTCAAAACATTCTTAGCAAAGACGCGGCGTACCCGCCCGACCTCTTTTCACCCACGGCGATGGATTTTTTAAAACGGCTGTTGGTGAAAAACCCACGCCAGCGCCTCGGGTGTGGGACGACGGGGGCCAAGGAAATCATGGACCATCCGTGGTTTGAAGGCATGGATTGGGACGCGCTCTTTGAGCGTCGGCTCGAGCCTCCGTTTCGCCCCGTGACGAAAGATTTTCATGGCAGTCGCACGCGAACGAGCAGTGCGACGTTGAATGCCAACTTGCACTATGTCCCGAACATTTTCAAGCAACAAGAAGTTGCCGATTCGCCAGTCGTCAGTGTCCTTGGGTCCTCGACGGGCTCGGGCATTATGGCCATGCACTTTGATGACTTTAGCTACATGGGCAGCGATATCATTGGGTCGCGCCGGACGTCCGTCTTTTGCGACAGTGACATTAAAATGGAATTGGGCGAGTAGGGCCTTGGACACCTTTTTAGAGACGAGGTCACAGGAATTCTTTCATGTAGAATATAATTTGCACGGGATGACTACTATAGTACATTGACGCAGAGTGCTATACGCATCGTGTATTACTATAAATCCGCAAACTTTGATCTTTACGGCACGACTTCGAGTCCCATGGACTTGGCAGACCCGATCAGTGTCTTGCAAATGGACTGGAGGTCGATATAGTCGACTAGCTCGTCCTGTTGCTTGACCTTGGCAATTTCATAGATTTGACGCAAATGCACGGATCCTACGACCTGCTGACCGGGGGTCGATGAGCCCGATGTAATGCCTGCTGCTTTCTTGAGAAACCACGACGCGGGGGGTGTCTTGGTGGCGAACGAGAATGTGCGATCTGTAAAGGCAGTGAGCACGACGGGGACGGGAACGTTGTCCGTGATTTTGGACGTGCGTTCGTTAAAAGCCTTGCAAAATTCCATCATGTTGACACCCAGAGGACCAAGTGCCTGACCAATGGCCGGCGAGGGACTAGCCTTGCCCGCTAGCACTCGAAGACGAACGACACCTTTGACTGGGGCAGACATGGAAGATTTAACAGAGAAGAGATGGAGAGATGATAAACCTGTAAATTCAAGAGGTGATAGAAGATGAAGTGAGCATGAGTGTACTTGGTCGTAGAGCAGACACTTGTAACAAACCGAGCGCACAACTCGCGACTTTGACTGGCCGTCACACAAGAGTGGGCGTAACTGGAAAGCGGTAGGATTGGTTTAGAATATTAAAATTCGTGAGTGGTCATAACCTTATATTATTAATAGTACATGAATCTCACAAATGGTGGTGATACACTTCTTGGCATGAATGAAGAATGTCTGAAGTAAGTGGTAAGTACGAATGTAGCTACAAGGAAGGAGTATTGCAAACGCTGAAACGCACGAGTGGATGACTTTCAAAGTATAGTTTGAGAATTAAGCATGATTTTATTTAAGCAAATCTATATGATTGTCTGCTCGACGCTTCGTAACTTGCTTAGCATCGCGGTACAAATGAATGGTGCCCATCGCTATAATGTAGTGCACGATCGGTTTGAAGTAATTTGGATCGAGAAAATTCGGTGCGTATAAAGAAGTGTGACTAGGTTCAACATACATCGATAAGGTACTGAGCGTATCAGTTTTAAATTGCAATCTATCGCACCCATAAGGCTGAAATTTGCGAACGGACTTGAACAGAAGATCGAAAAATTCCTGCACGCCTCCTTTGTGCAAGGATCTAAATGACCTGGTCACACTTGGTAGCACCTCGTTGTCAGTCCTATACCTATGCGAGAAGAGTGTCTCTTTGATTCCTCGCAATAGCTCTGAATTAACTCACACATCTGTTAGACGCGTAGATTGCGCTGATTGGAAGATTTGCTGGTATCGATGTCGCTGAAGAGACGCCTTTGATCGCGACCCTCTTTGCTGCTGAGCAGCTTGAATGCGTCAAGGTGTTTGAGCTCTGCGAGCAAGGTCTGTGTTTCAGATCTCAGACATCACAGCTGGTGGTCGCGGTAAGTATGAGGTTCAAACTGGTAAAGATTAAGGTTTCCAATCTTCAAGGGAAACAATGAAAATTTCATTAATGGATCGAGGAGATCAAAGTAGTAACAAAAAGCAGCCATGAGTACAGACGATCTGGTGCGCGTAGCGCTCGTACTCGTTTACCTAGGAGACTGGACTAATTGACACGTCATCTGCGTAAATAGTTTAGCAATATTCGTTACGGAGAGGTTTGAAGTAGCTAGCGCTTAAGCTTTTTTGTCTGCAAGTCAACGCAGACATAAGCTCCCTTAGTATTTATTTGAATATTTTATTGCCTCTACTACTGGGGCACTTCACCTAGAACAAATCGAGGTGATTAGCTCATAAGTGGTCGAAGGGTACTATTGCTTAGCTATCAACTCTTCACAGTGCAGGTAACAGAGATAAAAGATGACATTTTTATCGCTCTTCTAAAAAAATATAGTTAGAATTCAAGATCGCTCTCAGGCATGCCGTATTTGGCTTTTCCTCGTTTTATGGGACCCTCAACATCTGACTGCCGAATCTAGTAAGTCACGATAAATTATATTGCTTTCGGATATCCACTGCTTTGACTGCGATAAGCAAGTGCACGTGATCCACGCCTGTACAAAAAAGAGGCAACAATCTAGTCAATTGTCCCCCTCACGTGGTTGAGGGGTCGCTGTTAATTCCGCGCCCGAAAATACATAAGAGCGTCGGCAAATCTTTGGGATATGGTACTTCAAAGTCATTTTATCTCATGATGGGTGTTGCAGCATGAGAACCCAGCGCGCGACAGCTTTAAAATGACAATTACATAGCTGTCGACTGGTGTTTTTTTTCTCACACGCGTATACGAAGCAGTAAAAAATCATTTTGAGTCTTGATGGACTGAGTTTTGCGCGCCAGCAAACGCTTGCGGTCAATTAAAATAAGTCGACTGATGCTTAAGCGAGAGCAGCAAAAACAAGTCAGTATCGTTTAGTTTGGCTGCTAAAGTAGTAGTAGTTTAGCATTCTCAAGTGCGGATGACAAAAATCGACAAGTGAGTAGCATAAATTTCCAAGTTACGTATCCTATACTATCAACTGCGGGTAGCTTATGTCTACCAGTCAAAACCTTCCTCGAAGGTATAAGTACGTTTTTCATTGGCAAAAATTTAGTTGAAGGTCCTATAGTCAGCCTATGTTGCGCTTAATCTCAATCCTGTAGGATCTCACCCGGTATATTTTGTATATAAGCAATACTCAGATGTGATGTTTGGGGAATTACCGTCGATCTATCACTAGATAAACAAGCAAGGTACGAACTTGATCGCGTAATCATGCAATTCCACTTTTACATAAATCGTGATATCATTGCTACCTTCATGTCCAATGAGGAAAAAAGCGATATGGTGCGAACGTCAAACTTCCCACGCTTGTCACCGATTATATTGGTGTCCAACGGCGACTTTACGAAAGGACATGCTGCCAAACGACATACCATGGTGTACGTTTTATACTTCCCCAAATTCAGTTGACCGCTACTATAAAAGTTTAGCGGAGAGTTGCATATAGCATTCACAACGGCTAGTACGCTAAGTGGTATGCTATAGTTGCCGTAACTGATGATGGAACTTGTCAGTGACGTTCTATCATTCGGTCACACATTGCTCCGATCATAATTGGCATTTGCTTAGGTCTTTTTGACGTTACCTTACCCACAACCATTTCAAAAGATTCTTAACTCCTGTTCAAATTACCCAACAGGAAACAAAGACAAAAAAACTTCACACTAAGATGGGCAAATGTGCCTACCATAACGCTTCGTAAGCATCGTTGGCTTAAAAAAACCTAAAAAAAGTATAGGATGTTTCTCCTTGGACTAAGTCACGATACTGAAAAGACTCAAGACTAGGATTATTTTATGGTTTAGTACATTGCAACTTTTTAAAGCCTCTGCTCGAACTATGAGGGCTACATTGTTGATATGGGAGAGCACGCACCAGAATGGCTTCGAGCATATCGATTGAAGCCTTGAGAAGGGGCCTTAATCTGGCTTTGCCGGACAAAACAAGATTGATTAACGTCGTTTGTGGCGCTTACAGTTGGTTTATTGGCTGTGCACTACAGTAAAATTGGTCAGAATTTCATGTTGTACCGATGATTCAGCTTACGGCTGCTAACTAAAGCCACTTCGTTCATGACTAGAGCTTACTAGTCATAATGTACAACCTGGTCAAATTTCGACTGCAAATTTTAAGCTTTAAGTCTTTGTATTCTATCCGGATCACGATTATAAATTAGTGATTATATTGTTCATTAGAATGGATAAATGGCTGTCATTAGCGCTTCCGCGCTGCATTCAAGCCTGGAAAGCTCAATGTGCTAAAGCTGACGAGATAGATCATTTGTAGGATCGCATCAGCTTGGCCGAATCTCTATTAGAGACGGATGATAATGTTGCTTAATGTGTGATTAATGCCAGCTATCGAAGATGCCAAGTCGAGTGGCTAAGCCTCAAAGGCGATAAAAGCTGCATTTTTATCAGTATGTACATAATCTACTCCACTATAGGATGAAGCCAGCGCTGCACAACGACAGCGACCTCTAGTACGATATTCACGTATTGCTCCAGAAGTGATCATTCAGGCTAAAAAAAATCTTTCTTCTCGGTCTTCACATTATATTAGTGTTGGACAGTTTTGTACGCATTTGTAAGACCTGCTTAAGCGTTAACCTTCGGCTTGTCGGCTCCTTTCAGAAAGTTCAAGTATTTGCTGACAACTACGTTTTACAGCTCCCGGCATTGTCGTTGGCTTGCCGAAATTGATGGCAACACAAGCGTAGTGGTGTAAGAGATCCGCCTGAGCAAAATGATGCGTTTGGCACGTGATCTACTAGTATTTAACAGCAAGACTCTTTGTGGACACGGCACTTGAGTACCATGGCCTTTCAGACAATGTAGTGTCGGGTCGCAAAAGACCCACTATTTATTCAAGAGCGACCTGCATGCTGTGAAAGCTGCAGACTTTCCTTCGACAGATGGTTAGACTTGAGGAGTCAGCCATACACTATGCAGTAAATGTGTTAAGGTGACACATTCATGGGCTAATAACTTAATTTGCACTTAACAATGTGATTCAGCATCTCACCTTCTTTGTAAATAAACTGAGACATTTTTTGGAGTTCCATTTACTCTCTAAAGCACGAAGGCTACAGAAAAGAGGTTTTAAAATATGTTTTTTCGACCCTCACGTATGAGTACAGTTTTTTTCGGGAACAATTTTCCGACTTCTCGTGTAGTCGTTTTAGAAGCTAAGGATTGACCGTGGTAAGTTCATTAACGAGATAAGGTGTCCTTGTAAACCGCAGGAAAAGGAAAGTTTGATGTACATAAATAGGATTTTAGCTTCGTTCTTTCGGACGTTAAACAAACCTGGCCATCAGTCCATTTAAGGCGATGTCGACTCACAACATTTAATGTGCATCGTCTCTGGAGGTATCTTAGAGCTTCTTAACTTATATGAGCTCTGACGTACTGGCTGCCATTTGAAGCGTACCCTCGCGCTCGGCCTCCCTGGGTTGGCGATTATAAGGGGTCGTACCGTGATAGCCACCGCCACATTGGTAGTAAAGCTGAAACCCGATTTGTTATAAGCATGTGAGCTGTCAGCGGCCGCCTAAATGTGGAGTTTTTTACGAAGAAAGAACGTTATGACTTAGTTGTACAACATGCGCTGAGACAAGAAATTTAATATAACCGTGGTTTGCATGGGCAACGTGAGATAAAAACGATTATATTATTATTAAAAACCTCAAGCGTATTGAGTCACACCGACGAAGTAATGGTGTAGCCACCACAAACAGCTTTCTGAGCTATTCCAAAGCGTACGTTTGGTCACGCAGAGCTGCCTTTCATTTATATAGAGCGAGCAAAAGTGATAAGAAAATGACGTTCCTTGAAGTGGTTTGGCCTCTGCCATAATTCTCAAACGGCGCGCTGGCTACGTAACCATTCAGCTGGGGTACGTATAACACTTGCTTTTTGATAGAAAAGTCGAGGCTTGACAGCTTTCAATAGCAAGAGAAGTTGAATTTGCTTGCCAAAAGCTTCCACAAAGGTAATCGAGATCCGAGATCAAATGTAGCAGAAGCTCTGTACGTAAAGCGCGGCCATTTGGTCTTAAGCTAAAACTTATTTACGATCTGAAAACGCAACACCGTAGACGTCCAATCATCAGCAAAGATAGAAAATTCGATTGAGGTGTTGCACTATCAGTGTTGAGGACTGCCTAAAGCTTTCCCCCTACCGGGAGACAGTCTTTATCGTCCTTTGGTCTCGCGCAGAATCCTTAATAGAAAGGTATTGTTGTGCTCAAGGAATGTGTGTAAAGCTCTCGAAAAGTCGCACTAAAGCAATCACTTTTTCTAAAACAAGCTTTTTATTCGCGGAAGACGAGCAAGATGTTGCCTTCTGATAGCTCTCGCAGCGCACGAAGCAATGCAGCCTACTTTTCGGCGTCAATTACGTCAACGAGGTAGTAGTATCTCTCCTTGAACTCGCCATAATTGCAGTTCTAAAGTGGGCGAACCTCACATCAAGCAATGACTTGTGTCGGTACTTGGTGGTGGGCGAATCTCGAAGCTAGTTGCCCGTCGCGCTATTGTTTTCAGTCATAGGACCCACACGTGTAGTCGTGGTGATCCTTTCCTTTGGAATGTCAGCGCTACATCCCAAGTCGAAATTTGAATCACCTTGCACTTGCCTATTAGTATTATTGAAGCATTTTGCATGGCTGGGTAATCCAACGACCTTTTGGTCTTATGCCCGCGTAATAAAATTTAGTCTGACCGCCTGAGGCGCAACGTTTTAAGGCATAGATACTGAACGAGAACAGGAATTTCCGCCGTGATTGGAGCTCCAATAGTTTCTTTTGCCTGGGAGACGCCTTGACGCGCGATCCAAGTTCCGGTTACCGCCCTCGGCACAGTTGCAAATTTGGTGGATGGCGCAGCTTCTGTCACAGACGGAGCCCTTCTAGGAAGATGCAGCCATGGACATAGAGGACGATTTTCATTGCGGAATTTGTCTTTTGAGACTAGCTTGTTCACTATGTTGACCAAATTGGCTTGCAGCCTTCGTCGTTGCGTCGTTAGGACCAAATTAATTTTCCGCACAAAACGTCAAAAGGATACTACTATTTTCTGTAATCCAAGTTGGCCTGTAAGGGCTTTATATCAAACCCTTGTATAGATCTGTCTCTCAGATATATAAAGTTATTTCGGTGGCCTCTTGGTACATTGTCGAAATTGACAATGATTTGCACACTGAGGTAAATTTCATATTATATACAAGCATAATGATTGAAGCAATACTTTCAAATTATACGTTAGATACAAGAAATCTCTCATTAAAATTATAGTTACGTATGCATGTACATCAGACTTCAAAAAGTTCATCTTTTTGAAAAACAGCTTGCGATCCCGGGGCTTGAGTGATTAAAGTAAGCAATAACCGGCAGTAGTTAAATACATTTTGTGTGGTTAGGTCGTACTTATATATATCATTTAATAAGCGTCTACATTTGCTGTCTTGATTGAGACAGTTAGCTCATCTCTTTTCTGAAATCGTTCTAACAAACGGCAGTGTACAATCACATGCCTGTTGAGCACGAGAACCCAACATTAACCAGAGGCTCATTTCAACGAAAGAGTAGATTTACGCATACAAGCTTAGCTTTATGTAACGGCCGATTGCAATGATTTACTAGGACTACCATCGCAATCAATTAAGAAGAAAAGGAGTATGCTTAGACTCGCAATCATACAGTCGTAATATTCAAGACAAACCGCCAGTTGGCTGGGTTACTAGCAATAATTAAGCCATTTAAACGCCTTTACATCAAAAATTTTGTGCTTGCGGCTGCACCTACAACAAAGAATCCACTCGCAGAAAAGACTACGCCTATGTATGTGCCGTGGATGGTGAGCTCAAAGTGAACTAACCACTAAATAGGCTAAAAAGAACTACCTTTTATCGCAGCAAGGAACGTGCCATTCTACCTTTCCGGTGGTCCGGAAAGAAGTTTTAACTTAAAGTTAATGCAGTCAAATCAGATTTATTGCTCCAAGGCAAGAATCGAAAGGATTTATACTCCTTGTTAGCCCCCACCGGCCATAAAACTAACTTGAAACGGCAGGAAAGTCCAAGGTCACTCCAAAGAAGTTTGGCTGCTCTCGTTAATAGAGAGTGCCCCAGCGCTTACACCTATACCCACAAGACGACAAAACACGATACATGCCACGGGTATGTAAATGTAAATATGTGTATATGTAAATGACCGCAAGCACCAGCGCAGTAAGATAGGGGCTTCGATCTTTGCCCAAGCTGCTGTTACGTGAGAACTACTCATTCTGGACAGCAATTTCATTGAACAAGAGAAAGAACTACCACCTCCCTGATGCAAGCCATGACGTCGAGCAGTATGCTTCTGCTCCATGCGCCGTAAAGCTTTTTCAAAGACAAACTTTTGTGTGGTGTCATGAAAGAAACCTTTTTTGTACAAGTCATTATTCTAGTGCGACTTTGAGAGAGCTGTGTACATACTTCGAGACCGCATCAAATTCTAGTTAAAAAAATTTCGTGGCGTAGTCAGAAATCAGAAGACAAGGGTGGCTTGCGAGCGGTGTTGAAAAACCTTCGGGAAATCCCCAGCACTATCACCACCACAGTTTATGATTTTTTTCTGATACCTTAGATTTTGGATTTGGAAGCCGTTTTATATTGAGCTGAGCTTTTTGGTTTCGTGACTTATAATACAATACACTTCCTTTGTGGATCGGAGACAATTTACCTTCGAGATGTCTGGACCTCGACAACATGTCGAGCGAGGCGACTAAAGCTTGAGCTCCGCACGGAGTGAACGCATACAAACGCGTCATCAAAATCGTGCAATCTACTTACAAAGCATCCATTGCCTCTGAGCTCGAATCGCAACGGCCTTCGTGCAGTCTTGCCGCAGCCGGTTCGAGGACTCTTACGAAGCAGGGTACTTCTTGTTGTCAAAAAACTGAGAAGTCGTTTTTCTCTTTGTCAATGCACCGAATTCTATAAATTGGAACAGTTTCTACGCGACCGAATATACAATTCTAAGACTGCTTGAGGATTTATTCCTGGCAGTACGGCCTCGACTCATTCTGTGTGACCCCGGATCCTTTAGGTCTTGTAGAAGATATGGCCACCTTTCGCCATGTGATCTAAACAATTTACAGTCGGATCGACCGACAGGACCAGTGCGTGATGAAACTTATAATCGGGCTCGTCAGCAATGGCATTTCGCGTGAGATTCCACTTTCCTTCTCAGTAAACAATTTCCAGCGGAGCCAGGACAACAACTAAGCCCCAGGACAAACAGTATTTAACCTGGTTTATCTTAATGTTCTTTGCTTGATCAGCTCTCAAGGCACCCTTAAGGTGCCTTTCCGCCTAAGACTTAAGGCATCGATCAAGTATTCCAAGCTGAAAGATGAGGACCGAGCCAACACGACGAAGATCGTGGTCTGATATTTTCCAGTAGGACAACACGAGAGAGGACTTTATATGTAGCAAACCGCATTTTCAACATCCTTCACCAATTTATTCTCAAACTTCTAACGTACTTGACCACCTAAACACCTCACTGAACTGCCTCTATTCAAACTTTGGCATACATGTTCAGCCCAATTCTAGTTGCTTTGAAATGCATAAACCGAGGACGCGAGCATGGCAAAAAGCTTCATTCAATCCGTCCTATCACCAACTACTTCTTGGCCTAAATTTTCCTTCGTACAACTTGTCGTCAACTTTGTATCTGTGAGCAACATCCCGCAAAGGCATAGCTCAACGGCGACGTCCATGGACAAAACCGAATTGCCCTGAGATATAATCAAGACGCTCGCATTAGACAACCGGCTTCATTCCCGTAATCGGCAGCACTCTGCCCTGTGCATTTGTATATTTACAGCATTTTATTAATTTTTGTAATTCGACAGGTTAATTACACCGTGGGTTTTTTCCACAAATCCTAAATCACCCACGTCCCCACCAACTGTGCCAGAACCCATGGCTCCTCCACTCCCGTCGAGCTCGACCGCTGCCACCGCGTCGTCGTCCAGTGTACCAGTCCCGCCAAACACGCATGAAGCCTCGCGACAAGCGGAGGCCGAGCCACAGACCGATCACGATGACGCAGAGGGTCCTCGTGCCGTCGCGGTGCCGCGCTGTAGTACGTGGTTTGCCATGGACAAGATCAATCCGATCGAAAAGCGCATGTTGCCCGAATTCTTTGGTACAAGTGCCACGAAAACGGCCGAGTTGTACCTAAAGTACCGCAACTACATGGTACACGCGTACCGCCAGCAGCCCAGCGTGTACCTAACGGCCACGGCGTGCCGTCGCAATCTCGCGGGCGATGCGTGTGCCATCTTACGAGTCCACGAGTTCTTGACCCACTGGGGATTGATTAATTTCCATGTACCACCCCATGGGATGCCGCCAGCCCTGCACTCGACGTATGCGCTCAAAACTGTCGAAGCGACGAGTGCGCGGCACGAACAAGGACCTGTTGCCCTGTTCACCGCGGGTACCACGGACAGTGCGCGACGAACGAATGTACCCCTCGCGTGTGACCTTTGTGGTACCGCACGCGGACCCAATTGTGCCTTTTTTGAATTGGTACCCGACGTGAAAACTCGAGTCATGTGCAACGGTACGACCGCTGCAACAAGTGGCACGGTACCACCCGCAAGTGGCAAGGACAAGGAAGTGACGCTTGGGGGCGTCGCCTTGCGACCTGGAAGTGGCATTTGCGAGCCGTGTTACCTCCACGGAGCGTTTCCAGACGACTACGAGGCGTCGGATTTCCAACGGATGCCCACGCCAGTATCCACGTCTTCTAACTGGACCGAGAACGAAACGAGGGCCATGTTAGAGGCCGTGAGTACCACAACCGAAGACCCCGAATCGAATTGCGATTGGTACCTCGTGGCCACGAAAGTGGGTACCAAAACGGCCCAAGAGTGTTTGTTGCACTTTTTGGAATTGCCCTTGCTTGAAAAAGGGCACGGTTTGACTGAACCAGTAAATTGGTACACGCCCGGCCAGGCATGCAATACGCCAGTGGTCGACCTTGAAGCGCTCGTTGCGCAAGTGGATCCATTTGTGGCCAAAGCAGCGGCGCATGCTGCAATGAAAGCGATTGAGAGACTGCATAAAATGCCAATTGTTGATACTGTGCCCGTGGAAAAGCTCGAGGAAGCAACACGCGCGAGTACGGTACTGGAAGCCGCGTCGAAAGCCGTTGGTACCAGTGCCGAGACCGCGGGCATTGCAGTACCCATCAAGTCGGAAGAGGGGGATGGGGCCATGGTACCAAAGTCAGCGGATGAGAGTGGAAGTGGTACCAAAGCAACCCAAGCAATGCTGGCCGTGACGGAAGAAACGGCACGTGCCACAACAGTGGCACTCTTGGCCACACGGGCCCACGCCCTTGCAGAAGAAACGGCCAATGTTCCAATTCGGGACTTGGTACACCAGTTGCAAGCAAATCAGTTGCGGCAACTCGAGTTGAAAATGGCACAACTCGACGTGCTGCAACACGCCATTGTTGCAGAGAAGGAACAAGTTGCACAAGCCAAGTATGAACTCTATGTCGAGCGATTAGCGTTTGCGCACGACAAACTCAACGGTTGAATGCCGTGAGAGGAGTGGAAGCGATGGTGTGGCAAAGGACAAAGACGTTGTAGGTCTTGCGTCTCTGGTGTCGACTTGGGTGGTACAGTGGACGTTGTGCGTACCAATTTGAGGATGGCAAAAGTGGCCAGGTGGGCAACTTTGGCTTGTTGAGTGCAAAAAGTCAAAGGTTGCAAAAACGAGACTTTTTTTTTGGATTGGAAAAGATGTTATAAAAATCCGATTCGTTTGACTTGTACCCCAGAATGTGGCTAATGCTCACATAACTTTTTTTCTATATCATTTGAGCTGGTTTTAAGGGAAACTTGATTTGCTATTGGGTCTATTCCTCAAGACACCGGAGCTTGCTACATGCAAAATTGCCGCAAGCTAATAATATGGTCAGCTCGCGGCAATTTGCGGATTTTTGTCGAGTTGAAAATATGTGAATTGAGGGTAAACAATCGTAGAAAAAATGATTTATGTACCGCGATTAGGTCTCAAAGGTACCAAATATGTGGTACCACGTCCAGATCAACACGTTGATTACGAGTTCATCGTCCGCAAAACCACGACGTGTATCGGCCTCAATGTCATTGACATTTTCCACCTAAAGGCGACTATCTCACGTAGCAGTACATGCGTTTACATGGCCATTTGAAAGGCTACTGTGTTGGTACACTTGGTACAGCAGGTAGAAACTGGTACTTCCATAAGTATGGTACACGACTACAGGTCGCGAACCGGTACCAGTGCCCTAACAAAACTCGCCCATCCTACTTAAAAACCATGATGGAGCCTCATTTACCAAGGATCTCCGTCTGGTACCATGCCCGTCCCTCCCCACGTGACCACCCCGTCGACAATGGTACTCGACGGCGAGTCGCTTCGTGCCCCCGACTTGGTACACTTATCAAAAGGTGGTACAAACATCGCGTTAAGCGATGCTGCGTGGCAACGCGTCGCGTGTGGTCGCGAAGTGGTCGACACGATTCTCAAAGACCCCACGCGCGTAGCGTATGGGATCAATACGGGCTTTGGGCTCTTCTCGAACGTCCTCATTGGTCCCGACAAGCTCACCGAGTTGCAAGAGAACCTCATTCGCTCGCACGCGGCCGGTACGGGCGAGCCGCTCAGTCCGGCGCAGACCCGCATGTTGCTCGCTCTACGCATCAATGTGCTTGCAAAAGGCCACTCGGGGATCCGTGTCGAGACGCTCGAGCAACTCGTAGCGGCCTTTAACGCCGATTGTCTGTCCGTGGTACCCGCCAAAGGTACCGTCGGGGCCTCGGGCGACCTCGCGCCCTTGGCACATCTTGCCCTTGGGTTAATGGGGGAAGGATTAATGTGGGCCAAACAAGGGCACAATTTTGTCATTCGTGACGCGGCCAGTGTCTTGGCACACCATGGCCTGGTACCGGTCCACCTTGGTGCCAAAGAAGGCCTGGCCATGATCAATGGTACCCAACTCATCACGTCTATTGGTACCGAAGCCGTCGTGCGTGCCGAGAACGTTGCGAATTGTGCCGACGTGGCGGTCGCCTTGACCCTCGAAGTGCTCCGTGGGACCGTCAATGCCTTCCACCCGTGCATTCACGCCGCGCGGCCGCATCCGGGCCAACGCCTCGTCGCCGCGCGTGTACGAACCCTCGTGCAAGCAGACAATCCGTCGTTGTTGTTCCAAGTCACAAGTACGAGGGAAAGGTCCAAGACCCGTACTCGTTGCGCTGTGCGCCGCAAGTCCACGGCATTGTCCACGACACCATTGCGTTCGTCCGCCACCTTCTCGAAGTCGAAATGAACAGCGCGACCGACAACCCCATGGTCTTTTCCAGTGCACCCACGGAAAGCCAAATACCACGTGGTACCCCCACTGCCGGTACCGAAAGCCCGGTGTCCCCACGTGGTACCCCCACTGCCGGTACCGAAAGCCAGGTACGCGCCCCGGTCCCGTCCGACCCCCGTGCCATCACGACCCTCGCTGCCGCCAAGACGGAGATCCACCGGCTAGAAACGCTCCTCGCGCGTCCCGTCCACGCCGTGGGCATGAAACGACCGTCGGACACGCTGTACCAAGGGAGCCTTGGCTTTGTCCTCTCGGGTGGCAACTTTCACGGCGAGTACCCCGCAAAAGCATTGGATTACCTCGCGATTGGCGTCCACGAAGTCGCCAGTATCAGTGAACGGCGCCTCGAACGCCTCGTAAATCCCACGCTCAGTAACTTGCCCGCGTTCCTCGTGCCCGACGGCGGACTGCACTCGGGCTTTATGCTTGCCCACTGTACGGCCGCGGCCTTGGTCTCGGAGAACAAAGTCTTGACCCACCCGTCGTCCGTCGACTCCATCTCGACCAGTGGCGCGAAGGAGGACCACGTGTCCATGGGCGGCTTTGCCGCGCGCAAAGCCTTGACCGTCGTCGCCCACGTCGAAACGGTCGTGGCCATTGAGCTCCTGGCCGCGTGCCAAGCGCTCGACCTCGTGCGCCCGTTGCGGACGACCGAGGCGCTGGAAGCCGTGCACGCTCTCGTCCGCACGCGCGTGGCCATGTACGACCGCGACCGGTACATGAAACCCGACGTCGACGCCGTCGTGGCCCTCGTGCGGACGGGCGCGCTGTGGGCCGCGGTGACGCCGTTTTTGGCCAATCAGCACGCTGCGAGACTGTGAGGGGACGACTTGGGTTTTTTGTACGACGAAAGTAGTAGGTGCTTGGATAGTAAGAGGAGGGTTTTCGTGTGGAAGAGTACTATTTTGGGGAGGATGTCGAGGAAAATGGGGGAATCAAGGCTGGATGAAGCCAATACTTGTCGAATCGATACGACGAGATGCTTCCTGCGGGCCAAGCATTGAGATTCTGCCGCTGGTAAGCGTGGACTGGTGGAGTGACGCCGGTTATTGCTACTCGGTGTTTTAATGACGCGAGGTTTGGCTGACCCATTGCGTGCACGTATTGATGGTTACTGTGACGACTGCACAGACAGAAGTCACCAATTTTTTAAAAGGTAATAGAACAAGAAGCGAGCATTTGCCATGAAAGTTTGGCTTTATGTAAGGACCATCTCTACGAAGACTTTGATTTAATATAATGAGAGGATGATGAGCATTGCATGACTCTTTGACTTTGGTACAAAATGTCAGTTCGTTCATAACGATGAGGAAGCAGGCAATAAAGTGCACTGCCGTCGCCAAGCAGACTTGGAAAAAGACTGCCTTGGCTCCCGTAGGTGTCTCTGTACTAGCGTCGGCCTTTGTGCTTGAGATTGCGCTTATTCTTGCAGATAAAGCACTTACCACAACGACTTTGCGTGTACGTTGGGCGATGAGCCTTAAATCTTGCACATTACAGAGCTGCTTAGAACAGAAAGGCTTTTACCGCTGCGGGGAACGCGCCCTAATCTCGGTGGTCCGCAGGAATCTTCGCCTACGGGCGATGCTATAAAAAAAGTGCCACTCGCACTTCGATCAACGCTTACCTGCACGACAACGTTGTCCATTGATTGTATATCCGAGGGCTACGCTCCAAAAGGTACTTGACCTTATTGGCCATTGGAAAGACCTCACTTATAAGATACAAATAGTTCTAGAATAAAGGTTGACTTGGTATGCCTTTGTTGTTGAGGTCAGTAGAGCTGAGAACCACGAGAAAGAGCGTGACATTACAGACAATAGGTCCCAGTGCATTTGTTGTATGAGCTGAAAAGGACGAAGGAGAAGAAGCGAAGAGTGTGCGCGGAGGAGAACCGGAGCGAAGGCACTTCAGCAGAAAAAGGAATATTTAGAAGTGATTGATTTATTGGAGCTTGCACTTCTACTTCTCGTATCCACTCAATTTACATGACGCAATTACCTTCAATCGTAAGAAGTCAAACTATGTTGAATCGCGGTCCGGATTGGACCCGGGTTGGTGGTGCACGTTACCTGAAATCCATAACCCTCAATACCCCCCTCAATGCGAACACGCATGTATGCCAAGCGCTTCCATCAAGTCTTCGTGGCACGGTCCTGGTGGTTTCTTCGTCATGATGTCCGCCAGCATGATCACAGTCTCGCGGTACTCCAATTTGATGTCACCGCGCTTGACCTCATCATGAATGTGGTGATGCTTGATGTCGATGTGCTTGGCCCGACCATGATTTACCGGATTTTTTCCTCATCTTGATACACGACTGGTTGTCTTCCATAATCTTGAGCTCGGGCTTCGACTCGTCCATCGCTGCAGCTAGAATCTCGTAGACTAGACGATGCACCCATTTGCCCTTATAACCGCAAACCTTAGTGCGATGTACTCCGCTTCGCTCGTAGACAGCGACACTTTTGACTGCTTCTTGCTTCCCCAGCTCACAGGAGCACTCGTCAGCATAAATACATAGCCCAGAAGTTGACTTGCGGTCAGCATGATCGCCGGCCCAGTCTGCGTCAGAATATCCACAAAAGTCCACCTTATTGCCGGTTTTGAAGCAAAGACCGTGTGACTTGGTTCCTTGCAAATAGCGTAGATTGCACTTAACTGCAATCTGGTGCTCGACTTGTGGATTCTCCATGAAGCGCAAGAGTAGCCAACAGCAAAATCAAGTGCATGAGAGCACCCACTGCTCTACGAAATGAAGCGTCAACCTTGGATATTGCGTGGCTCGAACTCATCACAGCCTTGCAGTCTTCCATGCCAGAACGCTTCAGAATGTCATCCAAGTAACGTCGCTGGCACAGAGTCACGCTGCCGCCAGCGCTGTCCGCCAGCTCGATACACAAAACAAGTGCACACTTGCCGCTGTCCGCCATCTCGAAGCGCATTTTCAAGTCACTCTTGGTCCGCGCGATCGGTTCACTTAAGCTGCAGATAAAAAGCACATCATCGACATACACTAGCAAAAATATACACTTGCCGTCTGAAACTTTGATGTAGACGTATGGGTCGAATTGGGACACTTGGAAAGCGATCGAACACACAAACCCGTCAAACGTCTCGTCCCACACGTGCAAAGCTTGCTTCAGGCCGTAAATCGCCTTCACCAACCCCAAGCAATTTCAGTCACCGTCGAGCTCCACTCCTTCGGGCATCACACAAAACACAACTTCTTTCATAACGCCGCACAGGAACGCCGTCACTACATCAAGTTGATCCAAAAGACCACCCAAAGTACTTGGTCAAGGTGATCGCCAGTCGTAAATGTCATATACTTGACAATGGGCGAGATCATTTCCGGGAAATCGATGCCATACTTTTGCTTGAACCCTTTAGCCAAGAGGCGCGCCTTGTACTTTTTGGTCGTTGGCCTGGCTTGATCTTGAAACCCACTTACTTCCAATGGCTAGCTGTCTGGTGGACGGTTCTGCAGCTCGAAACACACCGCGAAGGTGCAACGAGTCCAGTTCTGCATAGATCGCCTTACGCCAGTGAGCTTGGTCAGGCCCGCTAACAGCATCTTAAAATGTCGTTGACTCTAACAGATCGCCGGCTTAGACCGCGTTGGCACTAGATCGCCAAAAGACTGGAGGGGTAGAGTCATCACTCGATGTGGCTTTCACTTCTTCATTCGCGGAATAACGTGACGTCCGCTCGACTGATATGCGCTTGGCTCGACGTTCGTTTGATCCTTCAGAAGCAATATCCTCTTCAGGTCTTATTCCGTGATGCTCATGGTTGGTGCTTGTTGAGTCACCATCAGTATTCCTCACACTTGTACGCTCGTTGCGTTTTCCTGCCTGCTTGAATATCATCGAATGAGTTGCATCCGGGTCAATGATGCTTAGCGAGTCGAGGTCGAAATCATCATCGTCATCGCCATCAACACCAATGCCCATATCCAAAATCCCAAAACTTGATTCGTCGAAGGTGACATCGCTAGTACTCACCACTTGCCCAGCTTCATTGTCAAAAACAGTGTAAGCCTTGAACACCTCTTAGGGTCCCACTTGAACTGCTTTTCCTTTGGAGTGAGAACGAATGTCCGGCACCCGAAGACAGGCATATGCTTGACGATTGGCTAGCACTTGAGCACGATCTCAAAAGGAGCTTTGTCGTTGATCTTGGGCGACGGAAGGCGAATCTTGATGTAGATGGCCACCATAGCAGCTTCACCTCAAAAGTACTTGTCCAACTTGGCATGGTGCAATATGCTGCGGCCGATTGTGACGATGGTCCGGATGGCGCTCCGCTGTGCCGTTGCCCTGATGTGCGTATGATACCGTGATTTGCTGCTCGATACCTTCATTTATGTTGAAAACTTCGAGCGAACTAGTTGCAAATTCGCGGTCTCCGTGATGTAAGTTGACCTTCTTGTCGAACTGTGTCTGCACCATCAAGATGTATTTCTTGACACAGTCCTCGCTCTCAGACTTGGCACGCAGGCAGAAACCCTTCATGCACCCGCTAGCTTCATCCACGATCAGCAAGAGATACTTGCTCCCGGCGAGAAAGTTTGCCTCCATGGGCCCACAGATTACGAAGTGAAGCAGCTCAAAAGTGTTATAGCTGCGCTTGTTCTGGTTTCTTGGGAACAGTTTCGAACTATCTTTCCTTGCTGACACCCTTGGCATGCACTTGATCCACTTGACTTAATAGGGACGTTTGCATCCTTAATCATTTTGGTAGTCACCATTTTGAGAAGCACGTCAACTGGAGCATGGCCCATTCGTGCGTGCAAGTCGGCACCACTGTTTCGACGTGTAGTCGCATTTGCCGAGCGCTGTGCCGTGCGAAGCCAGTACACTCCAACCACAAGGTCTGCGATGGGCACCACTTGTGGCGAGAATTTCCGTGCAGTGTGCATGTGTGCGCCATCAAATACTGCCACTCTTGTTGATCTACGGCACAGACAGCAAGTTCTTGTTCATCATCGGCACATACAGTGCATCTTTGATCTCGATGTCAAGTTCTTCACCATCAAACAAATCCACTCGTTCAATGATGGTGCCAACGCTCTTGATCTCGGCCTTGTTGCAGCCACCGAAAGCTCGCCTTTTTTTTGCTCTTTCAGCATGACGAACTTAGCCTTGTTGGCTCCGCGTACACGAGCTTGACCGCCGCGTCGAGCTCCTCGATTGCCGTCCTTTCGCTCGGTCCAGCACCGCTTCACGAAATGCCTTAATTTTCCACAATATGTGCACTGGCAAGAATCACGGTCAGCACTTCGCCTTCACCGCATCTTCGGTCTTGATCATCGGAGTATTTGTACTTTGCCGCTTGATATGCTCATTCGATAGCACCTTTATAACATCTTACGTCCGCAGTTCTGCGTTGATGACCTCGAAGCTAGAAAACAACGTTCTCGCAACTTTCAGGGAGACTCCGCAACAATGCAGATCGCAACATCTTCATCCTTCATCTTGGCACAAATGCTGCTGAGCTTGGCGCTGATGTTGAGAACTTTGTTGCAATGGTGCATGACGTTGTCGCCGTCCTCCATCTCCATACTGAAGCGTTTTTCTCGCAGTCATCAATCACGTGATGGTTGTCGGCCTCCATATGCAGGAGCATCAGACCGAAATCGACGTTGCTGGTCATGACGTACTCGTCCGCAGCACGAGCATCTGCGAAGGTTGGAGTCATTTCTCGGTTGACCACGTGCCATACCGATTTGGTCAGAAACACGCCACGCATGTAGCGGTTCCACGTGGCAAAGTTGTTGACGCTAAATTTCTCTGACCGAGACGTTGTGCGCAGAAGACATGATTGTTGGAATCATAACTTGTTGAATGAGCTGAAAAGGACGAAGAAAAAGAAGCGAAGAGTCTGCGCGGAGGATAACCGGAGCAACTTGAGCAGAAGAAGGAATATTTGGAAGTGATTGCTTTCTTGGGCCTTACACTTCTACTACTTAAACCGTAAGAAGACAAAACTTTGTAGAACCGCGATTCGGAATCTACCGAATTGGGTTGTGTACGCTACCTGAAACCCATAACCCTCAGTACATTTCTCGATTGAGTCCTTCACAAAAGCAGTGTGTAAGGAGCTGTCAAACCCGCCAGCTCCGAAGCAAGAAGCCGTCCGGCGAGAGGTCTACTCATTCTTCCGACAACGGGTCTAACAAAATAAAGAAAACCAAGCCGACACGACGCTCACTCTCTCAAGATCCACTTGAAGGCTGCATAAAATTGGCTGTCTTTAGCACAAAAGCTCAAAGATACATCGTGCTCGTTGACCCTATACCCGCAGTATCCAGCGCACAGGACATCATACTGCCGATATGGCGCCCAGCGGTATGCTAATCTTTTATGCGGCCACGAGGTCCACTTCTCGGTGGCATCAATGGACGAAACTTTGTTCAAAACAGGCTATTTCAGTAGTGGGAATCAACGGCAAAATGCGCGTGCTTTCGGCGCACATCTGATCGCGTTTAAGAATTGCATGCAGTGCTGTATATACACTACACCCGTTATGAGGTTTCCTCGGATATCTCACCAGTACACTCCAGCACGGATTGCGAAGAGTAATAATCTTGATAATGGGATCAAGAAAATATGATTGTACAACTGGATTCTTGACCATCTTGGACGAAGATATTCATGTTCATGAGCTGAGAGTGTCCTCTGCTGCTTTGATAAATTAAAACAGCCCACGTCCGAGATATTTCAGCTTCAAAATCATGCTTAGTCAAGTGTGAGAAGCGTAAGTTCCGAGCGCAGAGATGGTGTCAATCCTACTTAGTCTTAGTGCTCGGCTAAAAGGCATCGGCTTACGACAAAGCACCTGTTGATTCTGATCGAAGAGCGTAAAGAGCTCCTCCAACGGCATTCACAAGTTTCTTGAAGCGAAATAAGCGCGCCAATTCATAATTTATTTGTGCACCCGTTAGAGTCTTTACTGAAAGCACCTTCTACATGCAAAAATCGCTGTTCTTGTCGACAAGGGTCGACGGAAATGGACTTGCATCTTCTTCCACAATCTAACATATTCTTCACGAAGAGCAACGGTCCCACTCAAACTGTATATACACGCTTGTAATTAATTGACATAAAACAATATTGTTTTATGCATTTGATTTAAACTTTATTCTCCCGAAGATAGACTTGGTGATCGGGCCGCGGCGTCTTCAGGCGACCTCGGACCTCAGAGACCTAAAACAACGATAAACTCATTCTAGAATGTGATTCATGAGCTTTACGGTCAGATCGACCGTTATTCGTCTCAGTGCGAAGTTTTCGCACTGCTTTAAAATGTCGTTCGTCTTCGTTATGATCCAAGTTCACCGGCCACTAGCCAAATAATTAGGCGATCCCTCACTTAGCAAGGAGGCAGCTGCAGACACGATCGAACGCGGCGTGGTTAGCCCTAGTCATCCTACCATTAAGGTCGGGCGCGGGGTTGACGCTCTGAAGAGCGCCAAGGCACTCAGAGCGCTTGGAACTGGCTTCCTCTTGAGACGGCCCACATAAATTGCTAAATGCATCAATATCATCGGGTGTCCCTCCGATATTGTGACATAGGTGTAAAAGCGATGTTTCAATCTAGTAGTGAATACTGAATCAATCATTTTAAGCAGTAGGCTTCTTGTATGCGCAACAATCAACTCCCTCAATGAAGACTTTCAAATAGAGCATTCCGTTTTGATCTGATACTTTTATCCTTTTAGGCAATTGCAGTTGTATCCCATGGCCTGTTACAGGTATGCGGTCGAGTCTACGTTGAGTCAGATAAGCGTTTCCGTTAAGATAGTACTTGAATTAGTATCGGGAGGAAAAATTGACCGAGCGTCTTCCAAGACTTCTTGCCTGAGAGGCTCAGTAAAGCTCCAAGGTAATCATATAGAAACGCGAAGAGCTCGTAGATGAAGAAAACAAATATTGAGGTCATATTGAACCATAGAATTCACATCAGTCCACATATTTGGAATCTCAGTGCACTTACTGCGCAGCATGCCCTCTGGCACACGGTCGACCTTTTCTGTCTGACCTTTTTGATGTGGATGGTCTGTTGTAGGAACCAGCAAGCTGGTCCCAAAAGTTGGACTAGCCTTTGCTAAACCGCGACTTTGAACTGGAAGCCCCTAACTGTGACAACATCGTGTCCGAAAAGCCATTGTGTTAATATGTCGCATTCATACATTTTTGTAGTGTCCATCACAGCACCACTCAAAGTTCCTTTTTTGGCTCTGCGATACACCTAGCCAGCGCTAGCTTTAAGCAATTTGTCGGCTTGATTAAATCACGGTTTTGACATCCATTTTGGAACATGACGTTGACCGTGCCAAAACAGCTTTGAGGCTCTGGAAAATCGCTCTGTTTCTCTCGATGCTTTTAAAGCAGCCAGCTTTCATCGTCCTAGTACCCGACGCTGTTGTCGCTGATGATGGTATCGGAGATTGGGTCTCACTCCTTGGAGTGCCGCGGGCTTCCCAATTTTTACTAATGATCCTTTCGTATGGCCAGTGAGTCTGACGACAAGTCTTCCACTTCTTGCAAGCTTAAGCTTGGTTGATTAAGCTTAAGCTGCAAGAAGTGGAAGACTTGTCGTCAGACTCACTGGCCGCTTTAGTAACTTTTTGAACTTTCCCGCATCTTTAGCAAAGCCTTGTACGTTTTGGTTGGATCGCCTGTGACGCAGTGTGTCATCTCCATTGAACATAGATGGAGGTGTTTTTGAAACACTGATATGAATAGAAATGAAGGTGTGCGTTTTATGCCTTTGCTAAGGCGTGATAATCGTCTTACTTGAACAAAAAAGGCGCTGTGAGCTCATGGATCTTTATCGGCGCTTTATTTTCTCGAGCAGCGCTTTGGTTGGTGAATTGAATCTGGCTTGCCACCCACTCTATTGTGGTAGGCACATGCTTTGTCGTAGGTACAGCTTTTGTCGTAGAGACAACTTTTGCTTTAGGCACAGCCTTTGTTGTAGACATAGTCTTTGTTGGAGGCACAGCCTATGTTGTAGGCAGCGCTAGAAATAGAGGCCGCTTTAGGTGCTAAGAGGCCTTCGAATGCAGAAGCAAACTTCCAGGGAGCTAGCTTCGTCATTGTTTCCATTCGATTAATGCTTACGCAGAACCAAAAGCATCTACGTCTCTATTCTCGTGCTCGAATCGTCAGGCAATTTAAGAGACGCTGCTTCTTTGCAGCACTGCAGCTGTGCTCATCGCGGTGTAGTTGCCCCGTCAGAAGAAAGGTATTTGCTCGATGAAAAGTCGCGCAGCAATTGTTTTCAAATCGAGAAAGAGGGCTTTTCGGAAAGAATAAACTAGAAGCGAGCGGCTTTGCGTGCCACATGCTCTGGAATGCCGGTTAAAGACATAAGAACCAGCGTCGGCTCTCAATGGCATCAAGCACCGGCTCAGCTGCAGTGAAGAAGGGCTACCTACCAGAGCGCTGAGAGAAGCGAAGCCGCGGCGCATAAGCTGGCGCACATCAAGTGTAAAAGTTAACAAAAAAACTATTTTGCTTCGTCGTATGATATTGTGCACCTGAAAAAAAATGCTTATATCTTGGTCGGGAAATATACGTGTTCACTTAAAAGTTTGCGAGGTTGCGAACGCCTTGTAAATCGAGCAATCATCACATTGAAATAAGTAGTGTTTGCGACTCTTTCGACAGGCAAATCGGCTAAAACGCATTGGCCGTCAGATTGAAGATTGACGATTGCTTAAAAACCTCTGCAAATATATATATTCAAACTACCTCACCTAGCAATACTATTGCAAATATCAAGTTAGCTAAATATTGTGAATATCAAGATTCACAAAAAACCTAAGCAAGAAACGAAATTTAAATGTCTTCAATGAGCAAGTCGTTTTCGCGCTTCGAGGGCCATTTGCTCCCAGCTTGCGTAATAAAGATTAGCACTACAGACAGTAAAAGCTATGGCAATGCCCATACCAAACCCGATCCAAAGTCCTTCAATCCCAACTCCAAAGTGGAATGCTAACAATGCTCCAAATGGAATCCCAAGTACGTAAAAAGCCAAAACATTGGTTTTGGCAGCTCGTTTCTGCCATCCAGCACCCTTGTAAATCCCCTGCATTACACAATTTAAAGAGTCGATGATCTCATAAGGCACCAACACAACCAGTGCGTCGGAAGCACGTTGAACTGCAACGGGATCGTTGATTACAACACGCGGAATCTCTTGACGAAGCAAATAGACCATGCCCGCAAAAAAGCATGAAAGCATCAAGACCAAAGTCAGCGTCGTACGGCTAATCACGCGTGCCTTCTTTGGATGATTTGCACCCAAACAATTGCCAACGCGAATGTTGCTTGAAATCGCCACACCCATAAACACTGTATAAATCGAAGACGCGACATTCATGAGCACGGCATGCGCGCTCACGGCTACGACGCCATCGGGTAAATTTCCTGCCAAGACTGCAAGGAGTTCATACGCCCACCATTCCATTGCCATCATCAAGAACGAGGGTCCTGCAAGTCGCAGAAAGAGAGGAACTAGAGCATACGCGTGTTTCAATTGCCAGCCACTCCACCACATTCTGTGATTGCCACTCACAATAAAGTATGGCACGAGACAAAGTGGCAAGACCATATAACCCAGTGTCCTCGACAATGCTGCGCCGTGAAACCCCCATGTTGTCCAGTAAGTAAGCATATAACCCCCACCCACATTGACAAAAGTCCCAATTAGAGCAAATAGGACCATGGGTCGTACAATATTTTGGGCTTGTAATATTTTTCGGAACATTTCATAAATAAATAGAAAAGGGACACCAAATACCGTCACTCTCGAAAATTCCCCCGCCAATCGCGCTACTTGAGGATCTTGTCCAAACAGCGTTAAAAAGTACTCTGTGTGCCAATTGAGTAGAAAAACAGGCACAAGACACGACCCTACGACCATAAGTGCCGATTGCAAGTAAAGCCCAAGCTTGTCGAGTTTCCCTGCTCCGTACGCTTGCGAACACAAGGTATCAAGTGCCGACGTGAGTCCAAACCCAATACATAGGGCGGATATGTTTGTAAACATTGTAGACAAGGTCGCTGCTGCCACATAACGTTTTGTGTCGGGAGACTCCATGTGCCCAACCAATACAATACAGACCAGACCGGGCAGGTACTCGAGTGTATAGGTAATGACTATAGGGTATGCAAGCGTGATTGTCTTCCAAAATTCGTCGATAGCCACAGGATCCGGCTCGTGGTCTTGTTCGTGGGTCAATTCTCGCACCAAGGAAGCGGCGTCGGCCTCGATCTCATATTCGTGCACTTTGATCACATCAAGAGACGCCGCGTACGAAGGACTGATCGAAGGAAAGCTCGTGCCACGTCCGAGGATCGCAGGCGTGAAGTCACCGTCGACGTCGTAGTCGTTGGCGAGTAACGACACGTGCTCCGAGTCGCGTCCCATGGGTTAATAACAATGACCAACGATAAAATGCGTGGAGAAGTGCGCCACACCACATTTACGACAGGTGTCGTGATGATTGGCGGGAAAAAGACTAGCTTTTAAGAATGGTACAAGACTGCCACGTTCGTGGTCGGTAGGCTGCCTCGCGCAAATAAATACTTTAATGCTTGCAGGCCATGTACGTAGATCTCATTAGTGAGGGTGATGTGGCCTCTGCTTATACGTGACCATTGTGATACTCTCAAGACGTCTTTTTACTACGTCGGTCTGAAAGATACTCATCTTCTTATGACATTTAAAGTATATAGTTTTTTGTCTCACCCAGACTTTGTGGAAAGTTTACTCGTGATCGAAGAATATTCATCAGAAATCGAAGGGCCACGATAATTTACAAAAGAATGAGACTAATTTATATAAAATTGGTCTCTTTCAACGTTTCGGTTACGCAAATACTCGTCCGACTTTTAGCTTAGCGTTTTCGTGAGAAATTAGTATGAGGTAAAAAACGACCGTGCCTTATCTTTAAGATAGGTATAGGTGTACATATTAAGTAGATGAATGATCGCATAATTGAGTACACAGAAAGCGCGACATGTTTGATAACTCAGTACACATACTGCGCAGTGTCTTCGATTTCTGATGATTTCTCTTCGATCACGAGTAATTTAGATAAACTTTCCACAAAGTTTGGAACACTATATACTTTAAACATTATAAAATGATAGGTGTCTTTCAGACCGATAAAGTAAAAAGACGTCTTGTGAGTATCACAATGGTCACGTATAAGCAGAGGTTACAGCATCCTCACTAAGTAAGACCTACACACATGGCCTGCAATTGTCAAAGTATCTATCCGCGCGAGGCAGCCTACCGCACGAACGTGGCAGTCTTGCCAATCATCACGCACTTTGACAAAACATTTGTCGCAAATGTGGTGTGGCGCACTTCTCAACGCAATTTATTGTTGGTCATCAACACATTAATTGTATTTGCCAAACATTTGTTGATCGGAACTTAGCACCATCACGACAAAAGAAGCTTGCCGTAACGTTCATGAAGTCTTTCGGCTGCCAACCCAGCTGCTTATTCCTGTAAAATGAACGTCACTCGTACTAATTTCCATTGCGCAAACGCCGCTTTAATTCTAACTTCAACGACGCAATGGCAAGGAAGCTTAGACTATTCACCGGTTACGAGATGGAAAGTACCACCTTTTTGCACGAATAATTCGCACCATCCAAACTTGAAAAGGTATTTGCGAGACGCACCTTGATGCAAGGATTCCTCGAGGACTCAGAACGGTAATGTTGGGTGAATGTGTTGCGGCTAAATTGCATTTGCGATCATACATACGAAAACTGAAGATAAGTCACACATAGTAAGTAGATCACAACATCCATCCTAGTATTTTAGCGAAATTTAAGCAAGTAAAAGTTTTGAATGTAAACGGACGCCATAGATACACCGAAGCACCTAAGCCTCAAGATGCACTATTCACACCGTAGCAATTTGTTCAAACTGCAACCACTCGCGTCGGTTAAGACGCAACTTAGAAGCATTTGCGGTGCACGATCGAGGGTCCCGATTCGTCGTACTCAGCCTTGGAGATCCACATCTGCTGGAAAGTCGAAAGCGATGACAAGATAGAGCCACCAATCCAGACTGAATACTTGCGCTCAGGCGGGGCCACGACTTTGATTTTCATGGTCGACGGCGCCAACGCCGTCAATTCCTTGGTCATACGCTCGCCAATGCCCGGGTACATGGTGGTACCACCCGAGAGCACAATGTTGCAGTACAAATCCTTACGAATATCAACATCGCACTTCATGATGGTCTGGAACGTGCAGTCGTGAATACCTGACGCTTCTTTACCAATGAGTGACGGTTGGAACAGCACTTCCGGAGTACGGAATCGTTCATTTCCAATGACAATCACATTGCCATCGGGCAACTCGTAACTCTTCTCCAGTCCCGAAGATTCGGCGGCTGTTTTCATCTCTTGGTCAAAGTCCAAGGCAATGTACGTGAGTTTCTCTTTGATATCACGCACAATTTCGCGCTCGGCCGTAGTCGTAAACGAGTAACCACGTTCCGTCAGGATCTTCATCATGTAATCCGTCAGGTCACGACCGGCCAAGTCAAGACGCACAATGGCGTGGGGTAAAGCGTACCCTTCGTAAATGGGTACCGTGTGGGAGACACCATCGCCCGAGTCAAGCACACAGCCCGTAGTACGACCCGACGCGTACAAGGAAAGCACGGCCTGAATGTTCACGTACATGGCCGGCACGTTAAACGTTTCAAACATGATTTGCGTCATGCGCTCGCGATTGGCCTTGGGGTTGAGCGGCGCCTCAGTGAGCAGCACGGGGTGCTCCTCAGGGGCAACCCGCAACTCGTTGTAGAAAGTGTGGTGCCAAATCTTTTCCATGTCGTCCCAGTTCGTCACAATGCCGTGCTCAATCGGGTACTTTAACGTCAACACACCACGCTTGGACTGGGCCTCGTCACCCACGTACGCGTCCTTTTGATCCATGCCAACCATGATTCCCAAGTGTTTGGGGCGCCCGACGATCGAGGGAAACACGGCGCGAGGCGCGTCATCGCCGGCGAAACCAGCCTTGCACATACCGGAGCCGTTGTCAACGACCAAGGCCTGAACGTCTTCGTCAGCCATTGTAAGTAGAGAGTAGGAAGAGGCGGAAAAGAAGTCTTGAGCTGTTGCCAACTGGAAGAAATGGGAAATGAGCTAACGTGCGAGCCACGCGGAGGAGCGCGCGACAGGTCATCTCTCCCAGAACTTAGTATAAACAAGAACAATGAAGCACGTCAGTCCTCCTGTAGGCCAAGCGGCCGCGCAATGCATAGTAAAGTCAAGAAGAATGTGGGGCTGTTTTTTTTTCCTCACTTCCTTCAATAAGGCGAATAAAGGCATGAAAAAAGGGGAATCTTAGCCCGTTTATGTTAAATCGCACATAATTTGCCGCTTTGCAGCCTAAAAACGGTTGTAAGCAATGACAGCGTGCGATTGTTATTTTCTCACTAAAGCAATATTTGACGACAACAATCGATGCACACGATATTCGTGGCCAAGAAATTCGTTCTCTACTAGAAAACAAACGACCGCTATGCGGATTCGTGCTCGAAGTATCTACAAAATAAAGCCCTTTTCGCTCGGTGCCGTGGGTAGGTGCCCAATTTTTCATTTATAATACTTGAGTGTTCTGTGGAAACAGTTTGCAGGAGAAAATCCTGCAAACTGTTTCCAGAAAAATTGCTATACTAGCCACAATAATTTGTAATCATTTCCTTTTTTTGAACTCGCACGAGCTTGAGACATTGCAAACACGCACGTATGACGGGTCATGTTGTAAAGACTCAATCCAGTGCTAAACGTAAGATTACGAACGGCGACAAGAGGCAACCTTCATGTATTTTCGTCTATATCGTTGTCACTTTGTGTACCCGTTCGACAACACGGCCACTTCGTATCCTTATCGTCAATAGAGTAGGAAGCAAGGGCTAAAAGGGGGCGATGTAAAGTATCTCTTTAAACGCCAATCGTGAATGACTCAGCATCAGGTTCCCGTCACACTCTTGGACTAGAAAGAGTGACTAAGAAATATCAAGCCCGATTTCGACTTAAAATTATCATAGCTTAAAGCCAGCACGCGATTTAAAGCAAGGCTGCAGGCGATAAAATTTGACTCTAATAGGAGAATTAGTGAGAGTCGCTTTTTAAACCTACCTCTTCGATGTTGATGATCGAGAATCGTGCTCGAAAGATCGTACAACATTCTATACGAGTCGGTAGCCATCTACCCGATCTTTTCATTGATGATGTCGTATTTCTCAAGCACAATGCGACAGAGAAGAAGAGCGAGCTATTCGATTTGATCGTAAATTGCTTCTCGGATCGACTGTCACATTGCAATATTTAGTTGCAAATTATTCCCAAATGTTCTAATTACTATGTTTTGGAAATGCGCATTAATAAAAAAAGCAAGTAGCACAATGGACCACTGTTTATCATTGAGATTGTAGAATTGCTTGCTGGTCCGAGTCCTTACTTTCAGTAACTTTTAGAGAATAAGCACATGTTTTAATACTCTATGTTTGACACCTAACAAGTGTACATTACTCAAATTTCGTAAAACCTTTGAAAAAATAATAATTATATCTAGGCAGCTAATTATTCGTCAAACGATACATTGATTCTCCCTTGAATGCTTATGGGATAAATTCAGGCTACAAGTGGTACAACGGCACTCTAACTGCCACTACTCCAAAGCTTATGTCCAAGGTATCCTTACTACGCCACGCCACCTCTCAATGATCGACATGTATTTGTGAAAATTGTCACTGCGCTGAGACGAGAAGAAAAGGCGTCATTGTCGTTTGCTTATAAATGCATCAAAGCCAGCACCTTTCCTAACATCTCGATCGGTGGCTTGGATAGGTACCGCGGTACCATGAGTATGTGCAACAAGACTACTTTTGACGGTCTTCTCCACTCGTACGCTTGGCAAATGAAACTTTGAATAAATGCGATCAGACAGAATTGATGCACCACATCGAGTGCGCATACGCACCAATGATTACATCCCGTATTGACGAGGTTAGTAGAGTGACATAAGCTAGCTCTTGTCTGAGTAGCACAATAATCATCGGCCAGAGCATTCTGCTGTTCTGTTTCTACTTTCCCTCGAAGTTTTACTCAGCAAAAAAATAAAGCCACCTGATCGTGCTTTGCAAGCGATGTCATAGTGCGTAATTAACGAACATGTAGATAGCGAATGGCTTGAAGCCTAGAAAGCGATCCCTGTACTCGGCGAGAGCATTTTCCATAATAGGTAGCTCTTTGTCAGTCCTTTTTCGCTCAGTTGTAAGATTTGGATACGATCACTTGATCTAGTTCCTCGCCATCTTCTTGTAGCAGTCCAATGTCAAATGCAGAAATTGAACGACATTGAGCGGTCAAAGATTCGGTAAGGCCGAAATCGTTGCCTGAAATATAAATTTCTTATATTACTAAACGTCTCTTATTATCATTATCTTTTTTTTGAATGATTGACTGCGTAGTCTACATTGTACCTATGCAGCAGCTAGGCCCCAGGCCAAGCCACATTTATACCTTTTTACTGGTTTTAATGAAAACGGTGCGTCCTTTGGTATTGGTGGTAAGCTTATCGGTCTATATGTAGTCGAGCATTGCTAGCAAATAGACAGCGTGATTCTTCTCGTTGATCTTCCTGTGTTTTACACAACAATGGACAGAATGTCGTCAACTTATGTCTGTGCATACGTCTTGTGAGGACTTGTCATATGTCTCACCAGGTTGTAAATATCACATGGTCCAATCGAAAGCCCATGAGGCATGACCAATCTCTCGCAGAGCATACCGCTCGAGGTACTGACGCAGCCATTAATTTCTCACTCTCTCTCTTAAGGAGTTGGTAAAACCCGTTGACAAGCTGATTGCGCTGTACATCGAACATCTTGCTATGTGCTTTTGCGGTACATTTCTATAAAACAAGGTGTTTTTGTCTCAATGTTGGCCTCAATGAATAGGAAAGAAGGACCGTCTCGATAAGTTCTTATTCAACGTCTGGTCTGAGGTCAATAAAGTAAGACAGCAGCTTTTTGAAAAGGCAGGCTAGCTAACCACAGTCGAGGCTTTGATGCTCTTTAATCCGGCAAGTCGGCCGAGCTCGGACTATGAATGAGGCTTCCCTCCATTGATTCTTCCATGCCAACGAAACGCGATAAAATCGCGTTTTATGAAGAAACTGTCTCTTTTATTAATTATAGAGCAAGTAAGTTTCTTTAATCAGCAATATTCTTGATAGAGTCGTTACATTGATCGAACGAAATACTTTTTTCCAATCGTCTAGACCCGCATGCTCATACTATGAATGGGGTTATGCGGAAGCTTGACAATCTTTTCGTAACTCTCACTTGTATTTTATAATTTTTTTGGTGGTTATGCTAAGCTCCTAATCTTCGGTCAGAGACAAAATTCGAGCTACAATTCTTGTGCCTTCTAGTGTCGTGCCGCTCAGTTAGCTAAGCTCACAAGCTAAGACACTACGCTCTAAATAGACTTTATGCGTTGAATCGTACCCCTTACACCTATTCGGTCACCAGTTGTAGGCCAAGACCGATAAAGCTTTTCGTAATGGGAAGGCTGATGTAAGTGCTATAAACTTCTCTTGCTCTGTGTCAATGTTTACGACTCGCCAAAGCCCAGTCTTCCTGGACGACTGGTACAGGATTTTATTCGGAGGCGCACGGTTTTGGAGTCTATATGCCGTAATAATTCAATAGCGATAAAAAATACCGATTCTGCTGTCTACTGCCCTTCAAGCTTAAAGACAGCAGCTATGACTGGTCTTGCTGGCGCTGAGTGAGCGCAGCATCGCCTTGCCATTGTTTTGGCGACGTATTTTGAGCGCCAAGCCGCTGTCAGGCTTGGCACCAGAGAATATGAGAGGCTTCAGCTACACCACATCGAGGTACTTTTAATGTGGTCGCTGTGACGTAGATATGTCCAACACCCGTGCTTAATGGTTATAAGCTGAATGTTCGACAGCAAAGAGAGGCGTCTGTGGTTTAAAGTCAAATTGCAAGGATTATGATTGTCTTGATCAGACGAACAATCAGCGAGTGCACTTGTCAGAATTAAATCGTAATCGTCGAATTCGGGTAACAATGCTTTCAAGTGGAGCATTATTGACCTTCTATTGGTGATGCTGCGTCTTTCACTGCTTTGACAAACTAAATGTCACGTAGATGCTACGATGATTTAGTCATTAGATATTTGAATATTAGTATGTTTTGTAAACACTGGTCTAGTATCCTTAGTAATGTATCTACTTGAGTAGGTCAAAAGTAGTAATACACCACTATCAAGGCTAAATCTTTGAGGTTAGTGTTGTTTGCACTAGCACCAACTAGGTAGATAGTAATCGTGTATGAGCGCCTAAAAACAAATGCATTCACACTTTTTGGGGTTTGCTTCTTTGTGCGAAAAGTAAAGCAAAACATTTCGAGCCGACCGTCATTGCGATTTGCTTTTGGCCTTTTATACAATTTGAATGCCATTTTTTAGTATTCAATAGATATAAAAGGCCAAAAATAACCCGCAATAACAGTGGGATCGAAAAAATTTGCCGTCCGGTAGGTGGCTGCTACGCACATGTTCGCGTTCGACAAATTTTGCCAGTGTCAACGACGTCGCATATGCGCAAAAATTGCTTAATTGGAGATCTTTGTACTGTCAGTGTTGTCAGTGCCTCTGCTGTCGTTACTTTATGTCACACATAAGTTTTGTAATAAACTTGAAAAGATTCTCATATTCTAAGTGGGGCATGTTATGAATTTATTTCGAGTTATTTTCTAAAATTACTGCCACACAGTGGCACCGACATAGTCGTTCAGCCGTAGAAATAATCCTCCATAATCTCTTTTCTAAACCGGAAATATGCGTTATGCGATATTTTTCGATCGCATAGTCGAATGACGTAAAGCAGAACTTTTTCGAGCAGTCTGAGGGGGTCACATATTACCTTACATGAAGGAGTCATGCAGGAAGATTTGCAATTTTAATCAGCTTTTCTTACAGCTCTGGGTCCAATTGAATCAAATTGTGCAATTAAATGCAATTTTTAATCGAGCAAATGTGATTTTATCCTACCTCTTACTTTATATAAGCTGTTAAATTGCTGCCGCGAAAAAACATCTTCCGCACAAAATCTAAACGGTATTAACATTAAGTGGCCACTGCTAAAAATTAGGAGCCATGATAATAACATGGCCTCTTTTGACCAAAGGTCAGCTTTTTATTATGAAGCTCGAGCTGTTAAAAAAGGTATCCCCCGACATGACTTGGATTATGTATAATACGGGGAAGGCAGTCAGGTAAAAACGATGACCGGACATGTAGTAAACTAGGCTGCCAATAGAGTGTATCCATCAGTAAACCTCACCGCCAAGATAATTGCTTTGATTCCCAAGGGTTTGTTCGCACCAAGTACGACCTTTGCGCTCAAGTCTGCGCTTACACGATAAGGTGCGCCTTATGCACCGAATTAGAAGTGGCTGGCTCAGTAAAGAACCCCTCACGCAGATATAGTTCTGAAAAAAAACTAACTCTACTACGGCAGAGAACGCGTCCATGCCTTTCGCCTTCACGCACAGGTCTAGAGACACCTTTGCCCTTAGGCGATGAGAATGATGAGAAGCACCATGAGCACTCTGGTGATGTCCTTACCCACTAAACTAAACAGCTGACAAAACGGCTATAAGTTCAACCTCTTTTGTGACTTATTCTCATCCGATATATTGTTAAATCGGCTATATCGGCTGAGAATAAGTCACAAAAGAGGTTGGACTTATTTTCTTACTCACTCGCCATGTGACAAGTCTTAGCCTACGTCATGAAATCAGGAGAGTTACACTACGTGACACAGCAGCGGTCGATACCATAAAAGCGGTGTGACGCCACTAACGCATTCTTTTGTGCAAAATTTGAGGCGAGAACGGTTTGTGATAGTAATTTTTGCACTCTACGCCAATGTTCTGTGGCAAAATTCAAGTTTTAAGCGGCTCATCAAACGGAAAAAAAGTTGTCTGCAGAACAGGACTTATAAACATATTCTGAATTTCTCGACAATCGCTAGTATAAATGTATGATATTTGAATGTGGCTCACCATTGAAAAATTGGGTCACACAACATCTTGCATGCAAAAAAGTAATCTTTTGTAGCCGAAAATAATCTGCTCCCTAATTCAGCGAACCAAAGTGTGCAGTAATATGCAATTAGAGATCAATATATTCGATATTTTCTCCGTTTGTCCTTTTCGCCGAAACACCGAGGTTAAGCTCAATTTACCATTTTTTGCTGCCTCCAGTGCAAGCAGAACATTTTCGGCATCAATTCACTTTTGTTACTGTATATCGTACAACTCAAGTCCGGCTGGTGAACATTGATTGGTCCTGCGCCCACCGGTCAAGATATTGGCGTTAAGGTTGTCAGCTAATTGTCGATCGCATCTTGCATTTTTTGGATTGATACAATGGTGAGGCGTTTCGTGAGAAGTTCAAGCCTCGAGTATGGAAAGCATCTGGCAAGAAATAGGGACTTCACAACGATAAGAAACATTGTAAAAGCAGCTACTCTCAATTTGAATATCAGTGCGCGTACATCTCTTTGTGTATGGACTAAGTTGGTGGCAATATGTTCACCGACAAATTATTGTGGATGAGGGGTGAGAAAGGGCACACAAAATTTGTCAGCGACAGTAAGAGACAATCGACAGATACGGCAGCTTGCGCCATTGCAGTCAAGTCTCTATCGTCGCATCGCTTAGAGGATTATTAAAAAACAAAAAAACACAAGAAGCTGTTTTCTCTGCTTGCACTCTATGACAGCTTGAGCGACTTTGATGTACGAGATAACTTCACAAGAGGATTATTCTCTACTTCCATCGGACTGTTGTCCTGCGACCTCCGGTCTGCTACATCGTAATTTTGTGAGCACAATTTTCGCAGTCATATCAGAAATTTCAAGATGTTTATAATTTAGCGCCACAATGGTGGAGGTAAATGTATTGTGGCCGCTCGGCTAACAGCCTTCTCCGCTGCTTGTGAAGTCGCAAACCAATTTTTTTAATCGTTTTGATAATGAAGAGCGCTACTTCTTTTCTCATTGGCCCTGTTATTACACTGTGTTTAGGCTGCTTAGACGCTTTTGAGCGCTGCAGTAGACAAGCAATGGTATCGAGGTAAGGCCTTAAACCCCTCACATGCTATGACCAAACATTGCTCCAGCCATAAATTACGTACTCCAACTAAACTGCGCTCGCCCTTCTTTGGACCATGAAAGGTCAGGACCAGAAAACCTTAGCGGATGCGCTTGACATTTT
Source organism: Plasmopara viticola (assembly GCA_001695595.3). Taxonomy (NCBI): domain Eukaryota; phylum Oomycota; class Peronosporomycetes; order Peronosporales; family Peronosporaceae; genus Plasmopara; species Plasmopara viticola. The sequence continues at coordinate 47,602 of MBPM02000054.1, forward strand.
CAAGAAGATGCGGGCACATTCAATGCTCTAAGTAAACTTTTTAAATTGTACTACAGGCAAATGAGAAAGCGTTAGCTCCGCTTTAAATGCAAGCACAGGTACCGAAGGCTGACTCATCTGTTGGGCATAATCGGTTTTAGACATAGAGTGCCACAACCCCTGTCTTAATGGCTTAAGCATGCTCGCGGATTGCTGTGACTATGCGCTCGAGGCTCGAGAGCTGGTCGGACAATACCTGGAACGCTCGGACCCACGATATTGTAGTGTATGGCTTGGCCAAGACAGTCGAGTCCATCAGTATCACGGCTTGCCAGCTCCCGTTAGACATTGGCCGCTAGCAACATAGAAGCAAAGAAACTGCAGTGCGCAGCACGATGCTAGAAATTGACCCCCTTCTGTTTGATAAAGAAGGCGATTGCAAAAATTAGCTTCTGAGTATTTCTGCGACGCTGTTGCCAGGGTCCTTCATACTCACTAGTGTAAGAAGTAGAATAAATGTTCTCACTTCGAGAGCACCTGAGAATTTGAGGCCTAACATCGGCAAGGATGCTCTGACATCGCAGACGCTTCAAATATTGTAATAAAAAGGTGTATACGTTTGCTGGATCTATGAGCAGAGTGATTCTCGAGTTCCCTGGTGACTTTTGTGGGAGCAGTGCGCACAAATCGTGCCATTGCTGGCCATAGGTCGCCGAAAGACAGCAAGCTGGCAGTCGACACGAGTCTTTAGCTGAGCTTACTCATATTCAAGGTATCTACATAGACTTTTCTCATGCCTCCACGAGTGCGAAATGAGAGTACATCCTCTTGTACGATTGAGCCGATCGCTTGAATAGCGTTTTGTCATTCTAATACAACCAAGCGTATTTCTTAAGATTTGTAGCGGCGAGATGCTGTCCAGCCACAGACCCGTCCTGTCTGTCCTTCTGAACGTCCACACACGCGACAGAGCTAAAATCTAGCGTATATTCATTTTTGGAGCACTGAGATGGTGATCTGTCCTTTCTATCTTTCTAGACGTGAACTAAGGGTACAGCTTGCAATACCGGCACGGATCTTGCGCTTTTTTAACCCTTGTAACGAGAACAGTTGCCCTGCTACAAATCTAGCAATCTGGCTTTAGAGCTGCGCGCGTGTTGTGGTCGAAGACTTGAAGCCATATGCGTCCATGGTACCTGACGTAGTCACTCAGACAATGCAGCCGACTCGCCAGGCACGAGCTTATTCTTCGCAAGCGACTTCCAAAATTAAACCAAATGAGCTGTATCTCTACATCATAACTCTTGCACCTCATCGTTATTGAGAGACCGTTAGGCACAAACGTCAGATCAAAAAAGGCACGGAGCGCGTGGGGTACACAGAGAATTTTGAAGATTTGCGATCACGCGGTGTGACGTATAAGTGTTGAAGTGTGCGGCTCAGACGAACGGGGTACTTACCTTACGCACAGGTTTGCGAGCTGAGCTTAAACTTCGTCAAGAGGAGCATTTCTTCTCATCACCCTCTGATACCGAGATCGGCGGGTTGTAGTCGACCATGAGGCTTGGGTCTTGTCTACTTTGCACAGTGTGTGACTACTTCGCGTGGCACGAGTGTACTCTACGAGCGATTGTATCATCATTTGTTAGCATAGCGTACTTACGCCCGGACGCCATGTTGTATTTATACTTTGGAGCTCAATTCGTGTTATTGTTCTGCCTCTTCCAGACTTTCGCACTAAATCGACAAGATCTGGGTTGTGGCTTTGGAAAGAGCTGTAAAACTCATTCCGTTTGTTGTTAGGCCTTTGACAATCGATTAAAGTCACAACAGTGATGAAAGTGCCGAAGCTTTACTTGTATGAACCAAACCGTTGACGAGGGTAAGGTAACAAGGTTACACGAATCCAGTGTTCTCTACACTAGTTGGCACTGTTACATTATAAGTCATGTGATAGTTCAAACTGCAATAATAAAGTAGGCGGAGCTAATAAAGAAGCATTACTTGGTCGGTTTTTTGAAAATTACCCTCCTAGTTGTTACTGAGAATTGACAGGTCTAGAGATGAAGCTTACATCACAATTGATAATCTGAGAAAGTTATAGCAAGTCTTAGAGCTAAGACTTCATGGAGTCAGGTATGCGACTTGTATCGGGTCAGATTTGGGTCGGAGCTCAGAGCTACACTCACGCTTAATCTAATATATAAGCAACGGTAGCGCCGCTGCAAAACGTTTCTTGTCATCAAAAACAAGGACACAATCGAGCTAGACTTGAAAAGGAGCCATGCTACAGCGAAATAACGCATTGGTGGTCCAGGGCTCCTTTATTTCTCCTGATGAGAAAGTATGGAGCATTGACTTAACATTCAAAGCGCGATCCATACCAATTACTGCTCCTCACAAAGCAGCGTCAGGCTAGCGGTGGCTCACTTATCGTGTGGCTTTTTGTGCTAAAACAACACATCTGTGCATTCTGCATCTCTGTTTCTAAAGACTTACCTATTGTACCCATAAGCGAAAGGTACACACTAGCAGCGCATGCTTGCGTCACCGAACAAGAATAATACCTCAAATTAAGGCCGTAAAACTCGCTCAAATTTGTCGTACGAAGCTAAAAGATAAGGGTGGTTTTGCTGCAAGATAAGGGTGGTTTTGCTGCGATAAAGTAAACTTTAATCGGGCGCAATGTTCCTCCCCTTTAAGAACCTCTCGCCGCGGCAAAGGTTCGCGTGATTCTTTTCCCGCTCACTATTGACAGTATTGACTCACACCTGGTCATGAAATCAGTGCCGGGTACACCGTGCTGTGCATAGCACTGGGCCTTGGAATCAACTACATGAACGACCACACGCCGCAGCGAGCCGCAAGGACGCCCCAAAGCGACAACTTGGTGAGTTTTAACGTCCATGTGACACATAAATTTACGTAAAAGGATGACGCAGGTTTGGAGCGACTTGGACACCGAGCACGACACAAAAAGACGCTGATTGGACATAGACATATGACAAAAGCGTACAATCTCCCTACCGGCGTATTGCAATATCTGGACAACCCGACAATAATTGCAATCATACAAAAGCAAACCAATAATATTTATTCTTCCTGCTCGGGGCGGTACCACCACGATCTTTGATCATGCAAGTGCCCCGTTGGCCTTATCGAAACAGACGGACAAGAGCTTGAAGCATTCCACGTGCCGATTTCAAAAACAAGAGGCCAAAAGCTAGAAATCACAGCCATCAGTTCACAATGTTGGCATACAAATGACAAGAGATGAGAAAATCTCATCAACTCACCTTTTACTTTGGCATTGCTGCCTGGAACGGCCGACAAGGCAAACATTCCCAGTGTCATCAATTGCATCACAGAGCTCAGTACCACAAAGACGTAATTCCCCATGATCAAACAGCTATAGAGCGTGCATCCTGTCATTGCAATACAATACAATTATTGCACTTGCTTTCCTGAAAAATCCAGCTTCAATCTCTGTACCAAGTGTCGCAAAGTACGCCCCCGTCAAGAGCAGTCGATTCGGCTGCAAGAGCCCTGCAATGTACCCGACGGGACCTTTTAACATGGCAAATGCACTCATCGAGCACAGACTGCCAAGCGTAAAGCTGAGTGCAAATTTAGACGGTCGGATCAGAATCTACAATGCAAAAAAAGATAAACCATGACTCCAACGCTTCAAGTGTACCCATTTGCGGACTGTACCAGTGGTAAAAAGAGGGACGCCATGCCAAAAAAGACGAGCCCGAGCATGGTCATGCCGACGAAATATTTAAACCTCGTGTGCCTGTACCCAATACATGGTGCACCCGTGACTATTCACCAATCAATATATTCCGCCAATATTCGCCGTACCAGCTCATGGTCGGGAGCAACCCGCTCTCCGTGCTCGCGTGTGGCCTCCAAAGCGGCCACTTGACAGCCGTAGCGTCGTCTACTTGATCATCCAGCTCTCCGCTTTCCATCACGTCGATTGCCGTCGTAGTCACCGAGCTGTGGGACGTCGGGACCACGTGCTTTGTCATCTCCCGGGCCGAGTCCCACATCGTGTACAGGGACGCGGACACGCCTCGACCTGCACTCTCGGTACTTGCCGTCGAGGCTGTCGAAAGTGGCGAGGCACGCAACATACTCGTCAAGGCCTCGTGGGCTCCTTGCAACCCAGTCGCAGGCTTCTTGCCACCCCATTGTTCCCACGCGCTCATCGGGACGAATATAGAAAAATGTTACTTACAAGAAATTGCACGACAGAAACGCTCCCGACTTAACGTGGTCCACACCACTGCGTCGCAACAAGAATTCCCAAAAAAACGAGCTCACACAACCCTTGCTTCTTAAATACAAGTATAAAAAAATCCCTAACCACGGTAATCAGTACTACACCGCGTCGCGTCCCATTGAGCCGCGACGGGAAAACTGGCCACCCGTCGAACTCGATGAGTTGCGCATGGCCGTCGCAATCGCGTCCGAGCGCGGCAACGAATTCGAGGCAATGTACGACTCGGCCAACGTCGTTTCTTCGTCGCAACTAAAGGCGAAGCCCGTATTGCGTCCGTGGCCCGTCGCGTCGACCACTGTCGACGTCCCGCCGTGGTCCCACGTCGCGCCGTCCGCCAGCGACGCTTGAAACACACTGGTGGAAAAACTTTCTGTCGTGATCCGATGCGTCGCGTCAAGTGCCACACTCGTGGTACCGTCTTTCGTCGGCGGCTGGTACAAGGTACCCGCACACGGTTGCGGGTAATGCGCTTTCAAAATGGCCGCGTCCGAGTGCCCAAAATCACTCAAGTACCCCGTCGTCTGGACATCGTCCAGCGACATGGACAAGGTCTGTTCTTCCACGTGATGGAGCGTCAAGCGACGTTGGTACTTGGTCTGCGCGCGGCCCATCGACTCTTGCAACAATTGCGCCAAATCCGGATGAAACGTGCGTTGGAACAGATTGTACGCAATGTGCCGCCCGAGTGCCAAGGCACAGCCCATAATCAGAATCAGCATGTACCCCATCGTATGCGACGTGGGCGCAAACGCCCCAAATTCGTCGTACCCGACCTTAAACGTGGCAAAATAGGCAACTTGGGTCCCAATCGACGCAAACGCAAACCACGCGACGACGCTGCCGAGCCAGAGCGAGAACGACAAGAGCGTCCAGCGGTCGGCAATCATCCAAATCTTGAAATTCACAATCAAGACCGTGAGCGAGAACGCCACCATGCCAAACTCCACGCGCGATTCGCTGCCCACTGTGGTTTCCGACGCATTGAACCCATAAGACACGACGACAAAGATCACGAGCGATTCAAAGAACGCCGCGGCAATCCAGCGCCCAAACGTATACATGTTAAAGCACGCGCGGTCGGGGCCGCGGCGGTACAGATCCGGGTACTCGAGACTAAACGGCGCCGGCAAGTCCTTGTCGAGGACGCCGACGACGACAATGGGTAAGCCCGTAAACGCAATGTTATAGAGCTGGACCCCAATCTCCCAATACATTTTCGACCCCGACGCCCCCGAGAGGTACCCGTACCAATATTGCGCCAACACGAGCGTAATGTTTTTATAAAACATGTAGAGTACCAGCTTGGAAATCCGCAGATAGTTCCACCGACCGTGGACCAACAAGAGGCGTTCGAGGTACCGAAACTGGGCAATGGCATAGTCGCTCGCGTTCACGGCCTGCATGCCTTCTTGGCCCGAAATGCCCACGCCCACGTGCGCGGCTTGGATCATGGCCACGTCGTTGGCCCCGTCGCCAATGGCCAAGGTCCGGACGCTCGGGACGTGCGTTCGGACGAGCTCGACCATCTCGGCCTTTTGCGCCGGCGACACGCGGTTGCAAATGACGGCGCGGCATTCGTGCGCGAGCGCGACGAGCGCCGGCGCGGTCGCGGGACGCAGTGCCAGCGCCAGCGCGTCGCCGTCAATCACGAGCGCCATGGCCTGGTCGCCGCCGTCCTTCGACCGCGCGTGGTGCCGCCGCGCCGCCTCGTCCAACGCCGTCCGCACGGCCGCTTCGGTCGGACACGTCGTCGCGTTCACAATCACTTGGTCGACTCCATTGTCCAGCAACGAACAGGCGTACGAAATGTTAATGGCCGTCTCCTCCTTGTCGCCCGTGAGCATCCAGACCTTGATCCCGGCCCGCGTCAAGGTCGCGAGGCACTGCGGCACGCCGTCTTGGAGCTTGTCTTCAATGGCCGTGGCCCCAATCAACTCCAAGTTCGACTCCATCTCTTCCATCAACGCGTCGATCGCGTTCGCAAGCCCGGCCTTGCGTCGCGCGAGCTCCTTCACGTCGCCCTGGGCGTCGTCAAACCGGCGCTTCCACTGATAAAACCACCGTTCGTCCAGCGCCTTGACCGCCAGCGCCAACGTCCGCAACCCGTCGTCGGCGTACGTGGCAATCTGCTCGCGCGTCCGACGCGCAAGCGCTTCCATGGCCGGGTGCCGGGCCAACCGCTGGTAAATCATCGTATCGGCGCCCTTCGTGTACAAGACCAAGGCCCCGCTCGGTTGCCGCACAACGACCGACATGCGTTTCCGCGTACTCGTAAACTCGAGCACTTCCAAGACTTGGTACGTCACGCTCTGGCCCAAGACGGCGACTTTGGCGGCCCCGACACTGCGGCTCTGGAACTCAAAGCCAACAAACGCGGCCCCGGCCACCAACGCCTGTTCGTCGGGCGACGACGCCGAGAGCCGGACGTCGCCCGATTCCAGTCGCTCGGGAATCACCGTGTGGCACACGGCCAAGTGCTCAAAGAATTGCAGAATCTTGCCTCGCTGGACGTCGCCCGCGTGGCCGTGCAGCGCGTCAAAGAACGCAGGGTCGACAAAGTTCACAAACGGCGTCTTGGCCACGCCGGGCGCCAGCGTGGGCTCGGTCGGGACGGGTTTCCCGGCTCGCACGAGCGCGGCCCGCCCAATCTCCGTCAAGCCCGAGCCGTACGAGACGCCGTTGATGCTACACTTGCGAAACTCCATGACGTTGCACGTCAAGGTGCCCGTTTTATCGCTAAAGACGTACGAGATCTGGCCCAATTCTTCGTTCAATTCCATGGTCCGCACGATCGCGGGCGTATCGGTCTCGGCGTGGTACATGTCGAGGTCCCACGCCATAAAGCGCGATTGGAGAAACTTGACACTCGTCATCGACACGTAGAGCGAGATGGGAATGACTTGGTACAAGAGGAGAAAGTAGTAGAGCATCATCTGGACAAACGCCACGACCCGCGACCGCTGGCGTTCGACGTCCGTCACTTGAATGTACCACGCGTCGTGCACGATTTCGTACTGCCACGTGACGTAGCACGTGGCCGCCAACGCACACGCGACGAGGAGTCCCAAGCACAGGTACAAAATCATGCGATTGATCGCGAGCATGAGGTCGCTCCACTTCGACGGCGCGGCGCTCGCGCTTTGCATGATCTTTGTATCGTTGCCCGTGTTCACGACGAGGCCGACGACCCAGTCAATGTTGCGCAAGTTGCAGCCGCGCAAGAGGACGTTCTTGACCGAGAGCGGCATGACTTCGACGCCACACTCGTCACTCACCGTCACTTCGAGCTTGCCGGCAAACTTGTTGATAAACGGGTTGGGCTGCTCGCACTTGACGACGCCGCGCAAGAGCGCGACTTCGGCCGGGTTCGTCAACGAACTCATGGTCGCGGCCACGGCTTGGCGCAGTTTCAAGTTGGTCTCGCCGTCGAGGCTCTTGGTTTCGACGTAGCAGATGCCACTGGGCGGCTCGCCCACGGGTTCGGCCACGGCGAGGACCAAGACGTCGGCGGGAATGACTTCGCGGTTGCGGATTTGCAGGAAATCCCCAACGTGGACGTCGGCCCACTGGCGGTCGACGATCGCGCCGTCGTGGATCACGTGGCACGTCGCGCCGTTGGCGTCCTTGTCCGATTGATGGCGTCGGAGATCTTCCATGATGGCAAAGACGGCGTCAATGGCAATGACAAAGAAGAGGACGGGGGCGTTCGTCGGGTACCCGTACGTGTTGCTGATGCTTGGGATGCTCTGGAGCACGCAGACCATGAGGAAGAAAAAGTTGGCGACCTTGGAAAAGCTCTCGTGGAGGAACTTGGGTACAAACGTCGCGACATTATACTTGGACGTCACGACGACGTTGGTGCATTTGGCAAAGCTGGCATTGCCGGGGGCGTAATTGAGGTACACTTCGCGCACGGCGCCGTCCAGCGGGTCGGGACTTGCCGCGGCGTCGTGGGCGTCGTCGAGCACGGGCTCGGCCCGGACCTGCGTCGGCGACTGGAGCAACGCGGGACTCCCGAGCGTATTGTACCCACTCGAACTCGAGACGCCGTGGACGGCGGTCTCCGCGACGTCGGGCGTTGGTACCACATGGGTACACAGCGCCTCTTCGTCTTCGACCCGGGCGCCGCGAAAGATGCTCCGCCTCACCGACATGCGTTTGTCCGGTGGTAGCGCCACACTGACCGATGCGATTCTTTCTCGTGCGTGCGACGCGCGAGGACGGCGGCTATTTGGAGCGAAAGGCAACGCCCTGACCACGTGATGGAGAGGAGAGGCGAAAATAGCGAGACGGGACAGCGGGTGGCCTGAACGTGCGAGTGGTACATGACGCCTGGTTGAAACCTACACTTTGGAGAGTTGGCACAGGATCGGGTTGTAGGGGAGATTCGATCAAACAGGTTGTTGCGCCCATTTTTGTCAAAGACCGAGAACGAGTGCTGCGAGGTATTTGTTCCGAGAGGAAATGGTAATATACCGTCAATTCGCCCAAGATAACGGAGCGGGTAGGTGAACGATCCCATCCCGCTGGTGGCAATAAGTATTGTACCTAATCTTACCGCGAGCGTCGCGGGAGACCATACCATTTCTTTTTCTGTAGTAAAATGCGGTCAACAATAATAAGACACTAGAAAGTAGTAAAAAATCTTGGCAATACTATTGGCATCGCCTTGCCTTGCATTTAGCTTGACAGGAGTTTTCAATCAAGGCTTCGTGACTCTTCCTTTCTTCTTGAAGGGGCCGCATCCGAGAGCCGGTGTTCGCGTCGATCGCGTGATCGTTGCATCGTTCGATGCCGTGGTACCGTCGTACATGTTTTGATTGTCGTTATTGTATTAATAGTTATCTACTTTATTGTTGATCTTTAACCTTTTCTGCCAATCGTACACGTGGTTGATCCTTTTTAACAAATCGCGATGCGCTAAATTTGCATTACCGATTATTGGAATGAGAACAGTGGCTTACGAATTCACGAGTAAAGCACCTGAATTCTTAATGATTGACGGCACGGTTTACGACCAACTTTCCAATATTCAGTCCAGCGTGTTTCTAAGAGTAATGTTTGTGCTCCTTACGGAGTTTAGAAAAGGCATGCACGAGTTGATGTAAACTTTCGATGAACGACTTCTCATCATCTCTGGTCATAAGGATCAAGACGTGAAGTTTTGCGACTCGTTTATTTGGAAAGCACTCATGTGTTGTTCCATCCTACTTTGCATTCTTAACAAGAGACTAGATTCGCTTTGTGGATACTCTAACATCTATGTCTATTTCAAAATGTTTACTATATGCATGAATGGTAGGGGGTACCAGATATCCCCATTGTTTTATAGTTGGAAAGCCAGCTTCATCGTACAGATTGGCTAATGGAACGACTCGTCAGGTTTTTCCTTACTCGGACTTGAAATGCGTAGAACGAAAAAAAACCCTGTGTTCTTACGACTTTTGTACGAAAAAGCAATCTGGCCGAAACGATGCTCAAACGGGCAGCGAAAAAGGCTGTTAGTTGGCCGTGATTACTCACTTTGGCCAAGCCAGCTGAAAAAAAGCAGGCTTCTGGATAAACGGGAACATCCGCACCAAAGACGGCCTTTCAAAGAAAAGCTTCGCTTGCGCTCTGTACGGCAAGTACAAATCGGCTCGCGAATCAAAGATTCGTTTGGGCAAATGAAGCTCTCAACAACGCTCGACTTTTCCACAATGAGACATACGTGCGTACTGTAAGCCTTTGCCCGGTGGTCCATTTTTGAGATATAAAATCGATGAGGACTATCAAAAGGGCTCCTTTAAGAACCTGTGCCTACTATGGCGACGAAGAAGGCTCAAATTTGTGACTGTATTGTCAAATTGACCAAATTGGCCAAGCTCTCAAAGGTATCAGACTTGTGTGCGAGCTCGAAAGATCTTAACCCTTATAAAAAAGTAACGGCGCTCTCGGCGGGGTAAATAAAAAAATCATGGACGACAACATACGATACTACCTAGGGTGACGCCAGTGATAGATATCACCGACGCAGATAAAGATGGTTTTTGCGACACGTCCACGGTTGGTTACGATGCGGGTCTCCGTTATACAAGAGATTTTTCACTTTCTGGACGAGGCGAAAGAGGCGGGCTTTCTACATGGTTGTTGACCGGCCGACAGAGGACATAACTGCCTCTGTGCTTCTATTGTCGCAAGTGTTCTCTAGAGCCCAGTTTTCGTGCGGAGTTTGCAAACGAAAATCAATCACAAGTTGCCATTGTTATAATGCAATTGTATACTGACAATGCGCGTATTCCAGCATCGCATTAAATCCTGCTTATAGATAAGCCAGTCGATCTGGGGGTACTGTGACGACCACAACTTAATTAGAGACCTATACACTGCCTTGTGGGACTACTAGAGTGTATAGGCTCTGAGCTTAAGCAAATCGGGCAAAGCTTATACGTTCGTATGCTAACGATGCAGCATGCTACCCAGTGTGCTATAGTCAATTCACTCCTATGACATCTCGTCCTTGATAGAGAACACAAGCCTTGCGCTTCAGACTTTAGTCACTTCTACCAGTCTTCAAAGCGCAACCAAAAAGCCACGTTCACAACACAGAGCTTTTTGAGATGTTGCGACTAAAATCCATTGACCCGAGTGCCTCCAGTCGTTCAAATCTTGTACGCTGCTTGTAATTCGTCCATTGGCAGTTCTATGAAGGGCCAAGATTTTTTTTCTAGCAGGCTGTAATTGATGCCTTCAACACAGGCTATGTGAGTCATCGGTTGACAGGCTTTCATAAGAAGCAGCACGGGAGACTACACTTAAATTGCTAGCGTGTATTTTACGGCCTCTGTATCTTGATATTCGGCACTCGAAAGTAAAAAAGCTGAGTTGTCTAGAATCATACTTGCACTTACTTGCTATCGTCGATTTACTTGCAAGGAGAAAAGACATTTAAAGTGTCTGGAAACTCTCTTCGCGAACACCACCGTACAGCTCGGTCGTCTTTCAGCGTTGTTAGAAGCGTCGTAATATAGATGCCTTGCTGGCACTCGATGCGGCATTAAAAGGAGACCTCAAGGAGAATTTATTGGCCGCTACCGAACACCGAGCTTTGGTGTTAAAAGACTAGCTCTTCACAAAATGAATCGAGACACTTGTTTCCGGTGCTTAAAAGCCATCATGTCGGTAATTTTTATATTGCGTAGTGTGGTGCTTTGAGGGATTGCGAAATGATAGGATGTCCACCTATATTGATTTTAAGTGAGTACATATAATATAGGTAGCAACAAAAGAGCGTTGTTTGTAGGACTTCGTGATTGATATACGCTTATAGAGGTAGAATCTTTTCGTGAGCCCTCGCAAAAGTATTAAAAGGATAATATTACTGCCTCACATTTGTCGAAAGCATAGGTTGCACTGCTCAAAAAATTGGTGCGTTTAACGGGCTTAAAAAAAGACGGCTTCATTTGTGTTGAAATGCGTTGCACCCGATGCGGCATCAAAAGAAGACCTTAAGGAACATCTATAGACCGCTAGCATTGGCTTAAATGTTAAAAAAAAATCTAGTTATTTCTATCGATGGCCTTATCAATAAAGGTATCCCAGATTGGGCGTTGACCCGAAAAGCTTAAACTTCTCTGTCTTTATGCATGCCTGGTAAGTCGGTCGACATGACTTGCAACTTTAGCGGCGAAACTATGGGAGATGCGGCTTTTGAACAGCGTTGTTGCTAGCTTAAGGCTTCTTGTAACCCCTTCCAGGCAAAACACCATGCGAGTGCTTGTCCGAACTCCTACGGAGCTATCTGGATGCGGAGGTATCTTCTGATTACTGCACAAGGTAAATAAAAGCTACGAGCTAGAAAATTCCTTCGATCACTGCACAAGGTAGAAAAACAGCTACGCATTTCGCGTTCCTCAAGGCGGACGAATCTTGTATGGTTCGGTGTTCCCAGCTCAGGCATCCTCTTGTTCCCAGAACAGGCATTGTCTTCTTTAAGAATACAGCCGAGGACGCCGAAGCCGATTTGAAGCTGAGGTCTTTTTAGAACCTATATAATTTTTTTGGGGTTGGCTTCATCATAGTAAAGTGGCTCGGCCGGCACGTGTGTTTAGTTCGTGCTAGATGATCGGTACGGAAAACGGTAAATTACACGCATTCTTTTCGTATTGGATGTATTTAAGCTATAGTGAACAAGGATCTTAGTCTCTATCTCATCAGGCCATAATCCGTGAAAAGGGTCCCCAAAAGAATGGCAGATTCACTTGTACGATAGCCACCATATCGCTACTCAATCTATTGCTTTCTGAGACACTTCGAAGAACATCAAAAATATAAAATAGTCCCTGCTTAATATAGAAAATTGAATACAGAAAATTAAAACCGGTTTGCCCCTTTAACGAGGACTAAAGTAAAGTGTCTAAATTAAAACGGTAAATAATTGACAAGAGCCTTTAGATGGACAATATGTTTGAGCACAGCATGATTGCGTGAGACTTATTGGCCGTGCTCGCTTACTACCGTCGACAGCAGGTATTTCTCACCAGAAAGGTCAGATAAAGAAATTTGTTGCAAGCTAAAAGGTGCGCTGGAGCGCCACAATCGTGAGCCGACAAGTCGGTACTACTGAAGTTTGCACTTTACAAAACAGTTCGCGCACCGACGGGCTTTACACCCTTTACATATAATTTTGCTGAGAAGCTCAACAATATCGTTGGAAGACGGATCTTTTCAACTTAATAGGAAGAGGCCCGAAAAACTTCTTTTTTATCTACTTGCTTCAAGTAAACTTCGTCGCTGTCTAATTCGCAAAAGTTGGTGTCGATATGCGATTGCATCTGCCCAAAATAAATAGAAAGATAGACGGAGAGGGCGATATAGATTTCCTTGAACGGACATATTAGATGATAAGCCTTTCACTAGAGTTTATTATGCACATCGTTTCATCGCTCTTTTCTGGAAGTTTTGAAATGGAATGTGTTGGATGTACTCCATTCACCTTCCAAATTCGATGTCGACGCAGCAAACGTTGTAATGTACGGTCTTATACGAGAAAATACAAGTATCAAGAATACAAGTATTATACAATTGATGAGGTGCCTTCAGTACTACTAAAGAACAATGCCCCACGGTTGTCCATGCCAGCAAGGTGACTACGGGCGGCCGTAGTACAATTAGCAGTATCCATATTCACCGTCATAAAATTATATGGCTGCATAGGATAATATATGAAAGACTTGATCAGCCTATCGAACCTGGAGCTTGTAAGAGACTTTTTGACAGAGTGTGGGCATCTTGCGCTGGTACACGTGGCGGACGATGCGACCATAATGGTCATGGGTCGCGTGACGAAAAACGGCCAATTTCTCCTCATGAGGATTAAGGGTCCGAGTTGAGCAAAAGAGGTGCAGCATAATTGCAAGCTCGAATCCGCAGGAGCTGCTGGTGCTCAAAGAAACGGCATATAGCCGCTCATTGTCGGCCCTTGGCCGCCGAGGGAAGCTGAACTGTCATAGGTGCGTAGTGATAGCCCTTTCAAAGGATGTGCTCTTCTTATGAGTTGCAACTTTATCCCGTAGGAGCCGCTGTAACGGCCTCGTCAGCAATCTAGAACGAAAAGTAAAGGACGCTTCGTAATCAATGACATGATACTCAATAACACTGATATAAAGTAGATATAAGCTGCGGACTGCCAGACACCGTACAATGTCGATTAGATACCACTATTATATCTGGCTAAAGTATGGAAAACTACCTATAAACGTTTGTCAACACGCGGATAAACTCATTGTCGGAAGGCGTAAATTGAAATGTATATGCATTAAACATATTAATTATGCTTAATACACGAAATTGTACACAATGCTTTACCGAAGTGTACGCAACGCGAAAAGGATAGAGCGCGGAGCCCGGCAAAATCGAAAGTCCGAGTTTTGCCTCTATAGATGCATAATAGTCATGCCTTACGACTTTCTCCCTTCGTTGGATCCAAACTCCTGTTGTACAGTTGCACTTAGCTCATATGTAAGTGTGCTACAGAAAAATTTGAATACATTTGATACATGTAGCTATTTATTTCATACCAAAGACATCTGACGACAATCACCTCCTTGCGCGTCTTGCCAGCACCAAGCTCGTATTTGTGAGATGGATATGAATATCCATTGACATAAGTAGTAGTCCATTTCCGCGCTTTGCTCTACTACATCCATTTAGCCACAAAAGTAATCGGTAACAAAAGGTTTTTAGAGGAGTCACGCGTAGACTGGTTCTGAACAAATCGCGTGCAAGAAAAGCAAGCATGATACGCCTCGTGGCTATACCGATAGCGTATCAAAGAGATATACACAGGACATATGTCTATGAAGTGACTATGTTTAGCCTATCAGTTTGCTACCGTGTGCCACCTGTGAGTTCATCCGTCTTGATCCTTAAGAAGTCTCTTGGTGGTTCCAGACTATGGTGTCATAATCTTTTCAGTATCACAGTAGTCACTTTTATAAAACATGATACGGAGTGACAGAACTTCCATTTGTCGCTACTATTGTACGTTCCAGGGTTCGACTGCTGTGGGGACTTCAATCGTTTGGTGCCAGCCTTTGTAGCGTGTCTGCCAGCAGCTTTATTGTCGATAAATATTAAAATCTGGTTATGGTTCAGGCCACGTTTTACCAAATGAAGTGGTGACATGTGTTAACGTGCATTGTCTTAACATTCAAGCTGGGTTGCAATTCACGAAAATCTGGTGATTGCAGTAAGCAGTCCACAAGCCGACTAAAACACTTTTTTACTTAATTGATGAACCACACGAATTAAATTTGCCAAAAACTTGCCAAAGTACAATTAGGAGAGTGCATAAGCAATACGCTCTTTGTTTATGTTTGCGTTAAGTGCATCTACGGCGAAGAATACTCTTCTTTCAGCTTTGAATGCAACTCACTAGTCCGACTACCTTTTGGATAACTAATGCAAGTCACACTTGCTCATTGCCAAGATTCTGATAATTGCACAAGACCACACCACACGAGCTGAAAGTCATACAATCTATTTGAACCGAGGTTGCTGCCACCGTCTCCTAAGATTCTGTCTTATAAAGCGCTTGTGCATACCTTGTCACCAACATTTCCTTTAAGCCCAAGCATCGGTCACCTATATCGCTGTCGCAGCACAAATCTCTGTATGGTGTAGCTTAAATCCCGTTGGCCCTACTGGTGTGGTCAATATCGGAGTCATTTGTCATCTTAAGATAGCAAAGTGTGCTTTGTGTAGCCTCTATATACTCTTGACTTAAAGTTTACAGAAACGCGTGACCACTTACTATCGTAAGTTGCAGCAAACATTCGAATATGTACTACTACGGCTTCAATTGCAACTTTCATCTTCGCCGTGCAGATGTTAGGGTGCCAACTTCAGGCTTTGTGATGAGGAACAAGAGATTTGAGAAAGTTGAGAGGTTGCTACAAAGCCGCTCCTTGCTCTGGCCATTCATTCTTTTGTAAAAAAAAAAGTAGTGTAGATTTTGGCCCTGGTGGGTGCATCGGTATTATCATTGGCCGTGATAGCGATCGTCTTACGGTATAAATAGCCTGTAATGCAATTAAAATAGTTCATCTTCGTCTCCTTGACGCTACCAATACAAGCAAAAACCTGTGACGTATATAGAGGCTATACTTATTCTGTTTCAACCCGATTGTAAGACGTAGGGGTACAATTTGCTGTCGTTGCTGAGAGTACACCGCTGTGCTAGCGTCATTCATCAGACACTCTTAATCCATTTGCACCTATACTATCGTGAAATACATTATCTGTTTCGCAAAATCGCTCTATCGTGGGTTGTATGACACTGTGCGCTGGTGCATGATACCGTCCCTCACAACTCTCGGCAATTTTTTGCCTACAAAGTTAATTTTATTACCCGATCACAGACCCTTTAAGAGTTAACTTCAAAGTTTTGGCTGAGCGCCCCGAAATTATTTACTTTTAATTCATCTTATCTTCAATATCAAGGAATTCCGCCACTTCAAACTGCGGAAGAAAGTCTTTTGTGAAGGTTAGCACGGATTTTGTGCCAACCTTTTGAGATTACTGTATTTAAAAACGTTGCGTCCGTGTGTACGAGCTCCATGATACACGATGCCTTCGCGAGTGGCGGAAAAATTACTTATGTACCTGCCTTTCAGTATCTTTGACTTAACATTCATCACCGCCGACACACTGTTTGTAATGTTATGGCTTAGATCGACTTCCCGAGATGTACTAAGCGAGCAAATAAAAACTCATACTCACTATCAAGCCTGTCGTTTTTCACTGGACAAGTATCTTATAAATCGCAGTTTAAAAAATGCTTTGCTGATTTTCTTGCCCTAGAGACAACGTGTGAACTAAGATGATGCAGGGGTTTGTGCATACTCCACATTCAAGCCACGTTCTGCCAGTTTACCAACCCATAACAAAAGTCCTTCGAGCTTTAGCATATGCAGGAATTCAATCATCTTTAAGCACAAGCCGTTCAATTTAGCGACCTTGACCGAACCTTTGCTAGACACCTACAGCTTTTTGCCTGCCGCAATGGTTATTGTTTTACCCCTCGTGGTCAAAGTGATCACTACGGTAAGGTGTGGAGTGTAATGTAGCCCTCCTGTCAACAAATCAGGTGCTGCAGTGTTCTTAATCTGAAATGTTCGTTATATAGCTCAAGTTTGATTTTGCTTTTGCAGGAGCTTCTCTTCCATCTTAATAAGCAGCACTTCCTTGGTGCTGAGCAAAATTGACGAAGCAATGTCTCACTCATGTTGGAGCTGATCAAGATTGACGAAGTAATGTCTCACTCATCTGGGAGACTGCTCAGCAAATTATCAATGGACTTTGCACACTTTGAAGCTTATTGTAAGCTTGTCAGCCTGATTAAGATGATTGTCCAGCAAAATATCTACTTCCGACTTAAGTTTGAGCCGTGGGCTCGTCCAGGTCATTCGATTGTATATATTCAGCCGACTGTAGATCTCATAAAGCGTTATGTTCGGATCTAGTCTATAAGATCTTCAATTGGCACCAACCAAGACGTCAAGGGCGACTTTTCCAAGCGTCTACATAATTAACAGCGATTGCAACTCTGTGATTTAAGCTCATGCTAATACAGTTAAAACAAACAAGTAGTTCTTAGATCTACAGCGAAACTGGCATGGTATTTTCCCAGTGGAAGAAGCGGTCAATTTTGATATGACTTTAGTCTTCAAAGGATTTTTGTTTGCTGATCTAAGGCTTGGGTGTAGATGTCGTAAAGCGAACATATTCTTTTCTTTGTTTTGCTTGGCCTTGTGCCACCACTCCGTAAAACTATAGCTCTATTTTTTGCAGGCGCTTACTTGTGACGTCAATGGTTTGCGTCACAACCTCAATCGCATTTTCCGTAGACACTTTCGTGATCCTCGAAGCAATATTCAGCATCGTATCAGCAAATTGTTCCCCAAATGACAGCCTGAGCTTTGATTGATTATGTCCAAGAAATACTCCAAACTGTGACGCCTGTATGATTTTCGTAATTGTACGAAATTCTAGCTTTATTTTGGACTTCAAGTTTGCTCGTTACCCGAGCGAGCAAGGCAGTGTATCCATTTCACACACCTTGCAACATGTTTACACACAATCCTCATATACCTTTTATCCCTTAGTAACTCCACCGTAACATTGCCCATCATTACTTTGATAAATTTGCGGCACGGAGCGGATACATTCTATACTCGACTAGATCGGAAGACTCTCTTTTTTTATTTCCTTTTAAAGTCTCTGCGCTCACCGCGAGCGGCTTTGGCTCAGCCAGTACATTCGCCCCAAACACTGGCATCATCAACATAGATCGCTTCGTCGTATTCTACTGACTCAAGAATGGCTTCGAAGTATTTTTCAATGCCCCCAGACGTGCACGAATTGCACCAGGTCCATCTGTGACCGAAGATTGCACTTTTTGGGGGCCAAGTAGGATGTTTACCGTATTTGGACGCCCTGAAGCAAAAAAGCGTGTTAATATATCTTCACAAAGAATTAGATTTAACGGTCAAGGAGAAGAATGACTTTAGAAGCTACCCAATAAAATAAGGCTATCGTAGCTAATTTGCATAGGAAGCGTGAGTTTAGGTCACTCATGCTCATTCATACTACGACTGGTAGATCGCTGACTACCAGATTCCAAGACCCAGTATTAGCATTTATAAAAAGATCTAATGTCTTTAGAAATGAAATGACCTTAAACCCGGTTAGCCGAGGTGGCATTTCAGCATAGGGTTAGCTGAACCGTCAGCTCTTTTTGCCTATTAGGTCGGTGTATTTAGTCAAACTTTGCATGCGTGTAGCTATTTTTGAGTAGGAATGAGTTTGTGATGCAAGTAAAATATTAAGGGCTTTTTTGGATGGGATCTTCTTTCATTGGAGACTGTAGACAGCCATCGGGTTCAGGCATGCTCCAAGAAAGTATGAATCGCATTGCCTTGGTGTGCCAAGTTCTCAAAACGCCTAATGAAACATTTAGGCCTAGCGAAAACTTCGCACTTACTAGCTATGCGGGTCTTGTTAGCCAATCTATTTGAAAAGGATGCTAAGAGAGCTAGCACCTCGAAGCTTTATTAAAGTCCTCAGCAGACTCTAGTCCATTTCCTTTTAAGTCTGCAATCGTGTGCACGTCATTGCATCTCGATCGAATGGACGCAAGCATGTCGATTTTTATCAGTCCAGGCAGATCAGGATCGCCGAATAAAATTATTTTGTTCACGACGAGAAGTTACTTGCCACAAAATGAGCACTAATCCCTCTATGATCCAAGCCGTTCGTGGTCGAGTTAGACCATGTATCCTTGAGAGCCGTGGTCACTATCCCGATCGTACCAAAATTATCAAGGTATGAGATTTGCGCTGACCACAAGCCACCAACATCATTGCGTTAGCTGGCGCGGACTAGATATTATTTGGCTCACATCAGCTGGATGGATAAATCCAGATTCATTGATTGAATATCATGGGTGCCAACAAGAGCTTTAAACTTCACTCACATAGCAAGTAGAGTTTCTAAAGCTGAGTTGTTGACTTCTCGACAGCGATCGCAATCGCCTCGCTATGGGTATGCAAATGGTCTGCTTTACTATTGGATAAATCTAGCACTGTCGTTATTTCGAGCAACGAGAACTTTAAATTAATTTTTATGTATATGAAGACACACAACGCTTATACACGTGGTAAATGTTTATAATACGTCTGCTCGGTAGCAAAGCCTGCAATGTGGTGAGAGGCAATAACGCCGAACTTTGTCTTTGGTTTGCCAAATGTTATTAAATACGCGGACATATCAATTTTGCGTGCCTCTTTAGCAAAACATTGCAGTCGTCACTTGTCTTGTCCAGTAAAGTTGGGAAAGAGCAGCATGGCTGTTTATGGATATGAACTTGGATCCAATAGCATTCCGAGGATGGTGGTATCGTACAGGGATTTGCGGATTACTGCTGCGCTTTGGCAAACGCTGATTCAACTATCGGGGACCTTTGTCGTTAGAATATGTTAAGGCAGATGGTCAGATGGAAGGGATAGGCAATAAATGAAAGTACACATCGCGTATCATGTGCGCTAAGGCACCAAATTCGTTAGCCAACAATTTTTGTATTGATGAAGTTGCACTTAAAAATGCGATATACGCATCGTTAGAGCTTCACTAATTTTTCAAGCATAAATGCTCTTTCACGAAGTGGCTGGAAGCTTGAAAACTCTTCTCTTCCAGTAATTAAACGTGAAACAAGTTTATTTTACGGCGGACTTTGCAAAAACTCGGCTAAATATAGTCAACAGAGCAAAGGATGCAATCACATTCAATTACTACAAAAAAAGTGAGCGCAAATCCTTGAAGGTGATAAAAATTTGCTAAGTATTGCAAAGCTTCTGCGAAAAAGGACAACTTTATCACTTTCGATAAAATGGAGCATTAATGTTGGACCCTACAAGGTCCTGGCAATGCATTAGGTGGCATGCTTCATAGACGTATCCAAGACGCTGTTGGTGCATTCAACAACTCATGCGGAAGTCATAAACATTTTCTCGATCCTCCCGACCCGATCCTCATACGTTTTAAAGAGCCCTCTGCACTCCTTTGAGAAGCATTGTCTCCGCGCTCGACCTGTCCGGACATTTCAAGCGACTTGAAAAACTAATGTTGCCCTGAAAAAGCCGCAGTCTGATTGCCAGGGCCAGTCTTGCAAGCAATCCGAAGAGCATACACAAGGCTGTGCTTATAATGCTGAAGGCGAAAGGTGGAGGAAGTATTGCCGGTCTCCAGCGCTTTAAGACCGCAAAGTTTACGGAACTTCAAGTTATGTGTGTATTTAAGCAGAGGTAGAATACCAAGACAGAATTAGTCTCACATGTGGATCACGCAGTGCAAAGCCAAGACTAGTTTAGTCTCTTCGAGAGCTCCATGACCATTTAAAATAGCAGTACTATCATGTGGATTGCAAAGCAAAGTGAAGGGACTCTTTTGAAGCGTCAAAATTTGCTTTAAAGCGACGCAATCATCACACTATCCGTAACTCGTAAGCCTCACCGAACCAGCTCCGGGACGACAGTTTATGCGCTGCTGTGATCAAGAATCGAAAGCAACAGGTCCTCTGTATGTAAGTCGCGCTGTTCTGACTACTCGTTCAAGTAGGGTATGATTGGCCGCTGAATACCTCTCTTCCAGCCCTTGAGTACGATACATGCTAAAAATAACACATCTCGAAGGTGATGGACAAGTTGCATTCTAAGCTCACGGGCATGAAGCGCTTTGTCTTAGATACTTGGGCTTTCAGCTAAAGTACCCTAAAAATTTCATTCCCACAAGCGGTCCTTTTATTATAGCGTAGTGGTGTCAGTGCCGGAAAGTACCCAGAAATATTTACATAGAAGATGCAGCGTCGTCAGGCTTCTAACGACACCGAGTAAGTTTTTTCAGTAAGATTCGATGTGCACACAAAGCACACGCATAACCACCGTAAGGTTCTGAGAACTAATAGACGTTTGTAATAGCTAATCGAAAAGCTGCCTTCAAGAGCCCTCGTGGCGCGCGAAGCAGGTAATCATATTGCACGATGTCATGGCTAATATTGCCCGGGTTAAAGGGTTTTAGCTTCTTCATCCGACCTTTTGTTCATAGGAGACTTTATATTGACGGCGACTTGAGTTGGCATCTGGCGGTGGGCGAGTCACAAAGCCGCCCGCCGGCCTTCTTTGCAATCTTGGCCACTGGACCCACGCTAGGAATGCACGGAGTGTCATTATCTTTAACCTCGTCTTCATTCTCCTGGTCCCCAACTTTAGTGATCTCATTGACAAGAGAACATGAAAACAATGTACTTTTTGGTGACGACTTTTGCATGACTAATAAGTTTGATGTCCAGTCTAATACATTTAGGGGTGTACCCTGGGAAATGAGCTAATTCCGACGATGTAATCATTGACTTGAGGCTACCCTTGCAAGCGATGAGTTACGCGAGTGTCCGCCATATATCGACTTGACGGACGTGTCTGTGGAACACTTGACACCTTATAAACAGTTTTTCGGTACCGTGCTGCTATTCCAGAGCTTTCCTTATTCAAGCAGCTCTTTGGCGAGAGAAACGTTGAAATTTTGCCGCCCATGGCACAGGCGAAGCCTTTGTACTGGGCGTGTCTTTAGACATAAAGACTGATTTTAGTGCAATGGCAAGCTAACATTCCTTCATCAGTGTATTTTCGGTCATCGGAAAATGACCTGGTCGACCAACAGCGCCTTGCTGTGTGCTGCGTAATTGTCCTGATTTGTCGCGCAAAAGTTATTGACGTCGGTATCCACTCGTCCCTTCCCTCTTGAAAAGAATTTGGTATCAAACACAGAAAGAAGCTTGGAAAAGGTTGGGGTGACGCCCTCCTTCCAAGCGCGGGGGCTAAATGCTCGCGCGCTTCGGGCAGGTGCCCTCGGGCATCTGCAGGTCTCTAACGAGTCTCACCCTCGACGCGACGGTCTCCAGCACCGGGCGCCACCTGGGCTCTTACCAAGTCAGAGCTGAGCAAAATAATGGAAGACCCTCTCGACCTCGGTGCTGGCTGCACTACCCGCCGAACGAGACTCGACGTATGCGGACACCACTCTATGCCGTGGACTAGCCTGACTGAGCCTAGCACGTGCATAACTTGGCAACGCGATAACGTAATACATTACATTACATTACAACGATTAGGTTTGCTCCTTGAGCAATAACACTAAAACCATAAAGACCCGTAAATGAGTCCGGCTTTTACCTTAATGTACTGACATTGTCATGGAAATACGAGCGAGCTCTGCTAAAAATTATAGTCTATTCGCTTCCCATTAACAAAAAGTCCACAACCTCGTGACTTCGTTAGCAATGGTAGAAAGACGGGAACGGCAATCGCACTTCCCTCATACAAGGCCAAGACAGCCTCAGTCACTAGCGCCATCCTGCCTGGTCTGTCGCTCATCGCCCAATCTCCGTAGAGACAAATGGTACCCAGCTAGAAACGAGCGCGTTTCGTAGAAAAAGAGGATTGTAACGCGACACCGAAAGCCGCAATGGACGACGATAGGTGCTTCAATGCAGCTGCCACCTTGGCAAGTTGTAAAAATGGTAGGTGGGACAAGCTTAGCCAAGTTGATGAGTCAATGGCAGCAAGGAGTAGAGCCAAGAATGCCAAAGTGCGTGTGATCTCCAGCGACGACGCTCCTCGCGTCCAGGACTCCGATCGAACATTGCTGTCTCTATCTCAAGTACCAAACTTAAAGCGAGTGCAAAATGTCACAAAAAGGAGTCCTCAATCGCTTCATGCCGAAGTACGAAGGCAAAAGAACTGCGACGGCATGCGACGAGCAAGAGATCGCCAACGGGAAGCATGGAAAGCGATGAAGAGACTTGTTCGAAAGTTAGAGAAACAATACGCGGGACTGTGTGTTCAAGCATCGAGGGCGTCGGATGCCGTAACTTGGTCTACGAGTCGGTCGGCACAGCATTGTCCACGGATCGGAGAGGTGCTCAAACGCCTTGGAGCTGAACATTTATACCTGAAAGCCGAGCTGCTGCATTACGCGACGTGGAAGTTGCATCTGGATAGAACACTCGAGAGTCGCGCGGAGATGGCAACGCTTGCGTCTGCAACAAGTGGCAAGGACGCCCTTCAAGTGTCACTGGCCAAAGCTGCTCCACTTTTAGGCTTCGACCCCTTGACAGAGCGCGACTTGACTCGGATCATAGTCACCAACACGCAAACCATGACTCGTGTGCAACATCACTTACTTCTTGCAAGGTTGTCTACAAAAGAATGGAGGACAAAGAGGCGGCAGATCTTTGGGTGGGAGATCATCCAGCGAGTAGCAGGGAGCGTCATGGAGTGTGTGTTTACCAAGACATTTACGGGTCTCAACGTCACTGCTTTGATGCAAAAAACGTGGGTGAATCACATGACGTTGGATCACTTTCAAAAGATCAAGTGTGAAACGACGCGATTGGAAGTCGTGCAGCAGCTTCATTCTAATGCCTACGTCTTGAGCCGTGACGTCATGTCCCCAACGGACGATATTGCCACCTTTCGCTCGGTGTTTGTGCGCTTTCAACTCGAGACTAGCACCACATTGCCAGCCGCGATCAACGCAAGGACAGCCCCTTCGTTAAGCGACACGAGTGTTACTTTCGTGTCACCTCAAGTTGACCCAACGGCGCAGGCGGAGATGCTTGAAGTCACAGGGTACATTCTCGGCACGCAGAGTGTCGAGATGGATACATTGCAGCGACAGTATCAGCCGGACGAGAAGCTCGCGTGGGCGCATTTATCCCTTTCGATCGAGTTTTTAGATGTAGTGAATCCAGTCACAGGGCACGAGTATCAACAAGTGCGCTGGACGGGTCGGACGGATTACACGAAAGAGGAACATGCGCATCGCAATGCGGGCGACACACTTCAGGGCCTCTTACGCTGGGAATTGCTGACGATTAAACCCGCACTAAATCTCGTGTCTCTCGCGTTGGATTGATGTTGGAAGGTATTACTTTGAAAATAGGAGACTTCAAAGTGCTATGAATTTGAGCTGCAATATTAATTAGTTCGTTGCCATTTTTTAAGAGGAGCGCTAATAGCTTTACCCCCCCCCTCTTTATGCTGACCAATCAAAGTACAGCTTCATATTTTCAGCCAGTTATGCAATTATTGGGATGCTGATGGATATGGGCTGGTACGCTTGCTATAATAAATTTATAGTGATATGTAATGTAATGTATTACGTTATCGCGTTGCCAAGTTATGCACGTGCTAGGCTCAGTCTGGCTAGTCCACGGCATAGAGTGGTGTCCGCATACGTCGGGTCTCGTTCGGCGGGCAGTGCAGCCAGCACCGAGGTCGTGAGGGTCTTCCATTATTTTGTTTATCTCTGACTTGGTAAGAGCCCAGGTGGCGCTCTGGTGCTGGAGACCGTCGCGTCGAGGGTGAGACTCGTGAGAGACCTGCAGATGCCCGAGAGCACCTGCCCGAAGCGCGCGAGCATTTATCCCCCGCGCTTGGAAGGAGGGCGTCACCCCAACCTTTTTCGTGTTTTATAGTGATATATCAGACAATAATCACGTCCATCTTTTCGAAGACAGATACGGCACTTCCTTTTTGCTTGCGAGGTTTGTGATGGCGCAACATGCTCGAATGCAGATGGCTCTCGGCTTGTGGAACTCTTTGCAACAGAACCCACACGGCGACCACGAGTGTGTACCGTACTCGGTTCCTGTATTGTTGTACTGCTTATGTTGTTCAATGACCCTAGGTCAAATGTTAATTGACTTCTTTGGTAGAGTGGCATTTCCGCATGGCGCCGCACCAGCGTTTTCACTTCCTCTTGGAACGTAGGAATTGGCAGCGGTGGAAGGACTATTGTTTGCGGTTGCTGAAGCCACCAATGGTGATCAAAATCCGCAATGACTAGCGGATCATCGGCATCTTGTCTGCGGCGAAACTTGTGCTTGCATGGTAAGCCCATAATTCTTGAAAAAGCATGCGTGTATGCTGCTTGTGGGTCTACTTGTATTGCAGATTGATATTTCTCATGCACCTGATGGCAGGAAGTGTTAGCTAATGCACAACGGGGCAATCCACGATAATGCACAAGTGGGCCATATACGATTATACACCCTTACCTTAAATATAGCGTACGATGACACGTTCCGGACGACGCTTGACCAAATTGCTGCATGCAAGCGAATTGGCAAGCTCAGCCTTTCTTTGGCAATCTTCTGACTTATTTCGACTCGTTGTGATTCACCAGCGAGCAGCAATTTTTGGTACACAACACTAAGGTCAGATGTTGCCACCGCAATCCACTGTTCAAAAAGTCGTGGCTTCCTTCCACTCTAGAGGTGACCGCATGCTCATAATGGGCAACGTTGCTGGTCCATGCCAGAACAAATCGCTTTTTGTGTTGTCGTAACCATGTTGAAGATAGGTACGTAACAAAAGGAGCCGGAGCAGTTTCTTGAAGTTTGACCCGGCAAGCTTCGTAGTCGTCTTCACTGATGAAGTAACACAAGCTCGACCACAATTTTTAAAATGCTTCGTAGTCTTCACACGTTGTAAAGCGCCCTTCGCATTTCGCTTGGATATTTTTGTTGACATGCCAAAGGCATATCAAAACTGATGAGTCCGGCAATGTCGTTTGGATTGCTGCAATTAGCGCAATTTCTCGGTCCACCACTATTGCTAATATTCGCTCGTCTAATATCGAGCAGAAACAATCGAAAAACTGGTTAAAAGCCCAGATATAGTGTTCCTCGCTCTCTGCCAACAAGAAACAAAATGATAGCGAAATCATTTGGCTTGTTGGCGTGACGCCAACAGTGTGTAGAAGCGGCATTTTGTATCTGAATTGAACCGAAACACATCATTAGCTTTCCTTGACAGCCAGTTGAGAGATCCTATCAAGCGTACCTATTGGTTTTATATGTTGAATTTATGATATAAACTGTGTTTGCACAGAAGGTTCGCGCCACGAAGATTGCTGTATTTGGCGCAATGAACAAACATCGGAACCTATTTTCTGTGCACATCCTAACTTTATTGTATACCTTATCTGCTTCCAATTGATTTAACAACGCTTCAATTGGACTTCGGCCATTCAACATTTTATTCCTTTCCTAATGTAATAAAATTGATATATTATGTCAGAACAACGCCGAGCGCATTATTGCAGTCAAGATTGGTACCTTTTGTCTTGCGTTGCCGATATCCTTCCTGAGTACAAGACAGGCAGGATTCCTTTGACGAAGTGTGGCAAGAATAGTACGAGGGGGTGCGCCAGCTTTGGTCACCGTAGAAATGATGGTCTCTTTCTCCGGGTTTAGCGTCCGGTTGACCGCATAGGCTGCGGAGTCAGAGGCGGCCTCATGTCCAGAATGCTCGCCACACATCAACTTCACGTCCCATTAGTAGTTACCAGATTGCTGAAAGACGCGTTCCACAATAGCCAGCCATTGACAGCTTGTTTTAAACGTAGATGTGTTCCGTATGCCATTATCCATTTTCTTGTAACAACCACTGTGATCACACCCGAGCCGAACCCCATTTATTTCACCTGTTTTGCTCTTTTTGGTACAAATGTGTCTCACAGCAAAGCCGTTCAATTTGGCAAAAGCCTTAACAGAGCTTTCCGCCTCTTCAAAAGTAGGAAAAGTGGCATTTTCGAGATTCGACATAGCGGTTACGTGGTAACGCAATGACAAGTAATCTGAGGGATTTGTTTGGCAGGAATATCTGCCGGCGTTTATAAATTTGTGAAAAAGCGGTGGCTGAAGATTTGAAGCTGTACTTTAATTGGCCAGCATAAAGAGAGGGGTGTAGCTATAGGCGCTCCCTTTTTCAATTAGCATTAATTTTGAGCCAGATAGAATACTTGGGTGAAAGCTTCTGGAGGTTACGTCTCTGATGTCGATATGCGTCAAGCAAGTCATATCAATACCGTGGGTCCTTCTACGATTTCTTTCATTGATGAAATCATTGTCGAGGTGGCAGTATATAATGACTAATGTAGCAAGAAATGATCACTAGCTGTGCGATTGGAAGGGGCATGCTATCTTGAGTAGACTGACTGTGAAGGTTTACTTTTTGTCCTCACCCTAACGGATTAAACGTGCGCTATTGATCGGACCTTCAAATTTTATCAGTTAAGATAATCTCTGCCAATTTCAAT
Source organism: Plasmopara viticola (assembly GCA_001695595.3). Taxonomy (NCBI): domain Eukaryota; phylum Oomycota; class Peronosporomycetes; order Peronosporales; family Peronosporaceae; genus Plasmopara; species Plasmopara viticola. The sequence goes on from MBPM02000054.1 coordinate 75,068, forward strand.
ATAGCACTTATGAGTATTCATATCATATAAGTACTACTACAATCTTATATTTGATCTTACAATTTTTGTGCTTATTAGACTGCAACCAAAGCATGAAAATATGATTGGTAGAAAGTCGAACATTCAGATGCATACAAAACACAAGTCTATAATCGTGTCGGTCGCCATGCTGTTCACGCGCACGCTGGCGCTGCTGAACACGAGGTCCCATCGCTCCTTCTCCATCCATCCACGAGCGCTCACTGCAGTGTATCGTACACTCTTAGAGCTCGGTCCCTCCGATCCCTTTCACATTACAGAACAACAAGCGATGGCGGTCAACATGGCTACACTCGGGTACTCTGTGTTCATTCACCTCCCGACCGGCGCTGGTAAGAGTCTAGCCTTCCAGGCGCCGGCTTTACTCTCTTCCAGCAATCAAACAACCCTCGTAGTGTCGCCACTCATCGCGCTCATGAATGTACGGTCGCGCTATCATTCCTCTCTCTTTCCAGTCCTCAACAACCTCTAATTTCTCGATAAGATCTGTCTGTAGGACCAAGTCGAAGCCTTAAAGCGCAAAGGGATTGATGCCATTCAAGTAGCAGGAGGAAAGCAACACCAAGCTGGTGCTTTGGCTCAACTCCTAGATGGCCCGAGACTCGTGTATACGACTCCAGAATTTCTGCTACTGAACGCCGAGATGCAACATTGGGTGCGTGTGGCTGCAAGAGAAGATCGATTGACGCGAATTGTACTGGATGAAGCCCATTGCGTCTACGAGTGGGGCAATACGTTTCGACCGTCGTATCTAGAGCTTTGCCATTGGAAAAAGCAGCTTCTCAGTGACGTACCCCTGACCTTCGTGACAGCGTCGGTATCCGATGAAGACATTGCGCGATTGGCTGAAATGTTTCAACTACAAGTGGTGTCGCCGGTCCCTGTGAAAGTTAATACCCTGGCACAAATGGCAGCAAGGCATCGTCAGTTGGTTGTCGTTCAGCAATTAACAGACCGTACCAATTTACGGATAGAGATTGTCCCAAAAATGCCGCAAGCTGTTCAATGGATTGCTCATCGAGTCAAGACAGAGACGACGATTGTCTATTGTATGACACGGAAAGAGGCTGAAGACACTTGCCGTGCATTGGTGCAAATAGGATGCCAAGCAGGGGTGTACCACGGCGGTGTACCCCAAAGACGACGGGAATTTGTACGCAAACAGTGGATGTTGGGCACAGTGACAATCATATGTGCCACAAGTGCCTTCGGCGTACGTCTGTCATATGATGGATTGCTTCAAGCTGTCAATATTGAATGTTAATGGTTTTGTAGATGGGAATCGATCGGTCAGACGTGCGCTTTGTCATTCATCATTCTCTTCCACTGACAATTTCCGCTTATTGGCAGCAAATTGTACGACGGATGGATATATATATATATATCTGGTGCAAAACATACTGATGGAAAGCTCCATTGTGGTGTAGGGACGAAGTGGCCGAGATGGAAAACCTTCGGTTTGCGTGTTGCTTTATTCAAGAGCAGACAAGAATCGTGCAACGTCACTCACAACGGATCTACCCAAACTTAGTAGCTCGGACTTTCGAGACTATTCCATCGGAAGTTTGCGAAGCGAGGTCGAAGAAGTCTCTTCCTTTTGCGAAATGCAAACAGGCTGTCGAAAAGAGCTTTTGTTTTCTCATTTTGGCTTTGCCTTTGATGCTTCTCGCTGCACTCGAAATTGCAATTGCGATTTGCCACTTGATGAAGAAATTAATGACGACGAAAGATACGAAGAAATTGGCATTAAAAGAAGCAAGGATAAAGACGACAATGATATTTCGAGCGGTTCTGTAGAGTATCAGTATCAAAAGATCTTGGCAGAGGCGAAGCGATTGAAGCTTCCAAAGCGCGACGCACTGTCTCGTCGTTTGATTCGGGTAAAGTATTGCTCTGCGCCCAATAGTTCTTCGCTTTGTTAATATGGATCATTTTTATTTTTATAGGACATTCTTGAAGCGGAACCAAAGTCAGAGGAGGAGATGGCGAACATGCGAGCCATTGGAGCCGTAAAAGCTTCGCGGTACTATTCTCTCTTTTGCTTTGATTAAAAAATTTCAAATATAATGCTCGAAGCTTTGCTTCTGTTTTATTCACACATTGTAACTTCAGATTAGCCGTTTATGGTCTGCATTATTATACAAGTGTACTACAGCTGCAATAGTAGACGAAATGTTAACTTAGTATGCGGAGGTAGGAATTAATACCATATTAAAATTTGGTCTATACTAAATGTCAATACTAATCTTGTAAGCAGAAATTTTTACGAGATACATATCACCAAGACTTCGTGCGACATGCTTCCTGTGACAATCGACTCATACTTTTTGTAATCTTAGAATGTTGAATGTTGAATGTTGCACCAAGCACGAAGACCAAGGTTGACATTATGTTTCCAGCGCGTGCCAATCACGCAGCCCGGAGTCTAAGCCAGCGTGTATTGAGCAAGCCTGAGTATACATTCCATAAAACGCATATTGTCAAAATTGGCGTGAATGCGTAGATGCCAAGTGGAGTAAACAAGCATAAGGTGCACCTTTCATGGCTACCACCACCGGTGCAGTATCAGGTCCAGCAACCAGTTAAGAGCGTCGACCGCCGCCACTGCTTTTTAGCAGAAAAGATTTTCAAATCAAGGATGCGAAGATCTGCATGCGCATGTTTGACATCAGTAAAGTTGAAAAGGGTTTCGATTTTGCTTCGAGTAGTGGAAGCTGTTCTTCATCAAGTAAATCAAGATGAGTAAGCATATTTGAGATCATGTCGGTGCAAAGTAAACATGATCCAATAGTCAAGCTGAGCATTTAAGCCAGAACTGCATCATATGTTTGTGGGTCACACAGCCTACACTCTGGTAGTGATGTGCCAGATGCTTTTATTGCTTACTCGTTGCAGCAGTAAAGAAAGCTGTTTTAAAGCCTGCAGAGCGACTGTATGAGCACTTTATGTACTTGAACAATTCAGTGATAGCTGTTATAGGCTCACCTATAATTTACTTAAGACCAATGTTTGGAACATAGACCCAAATTTAAGGCATGTATCAATGTTTAAGCGTGTCATCGAAAGCCTTGGCAATGGCGGTTTGGACGCTATAGATGTTTGATGAAGATCGTGATGAAACAATGTTGATAAGGATGTCGTCGGCGCGGTGATTAGTACGCAATAAGATAGAGGCTAAGTCACAAGTGCAAGCTGGCAGGGCACCAAGAGAAAAACTGTCCGAATCCTTTTGACAAGACAACAAGGAAACGTCTGGGACGCTCGCAATTGCAGTCTGAAGCGGTGTTTCAACCTTTGTCTTGAGGGACGCAGGTTGATTAAATTGCTCCAATAGTGCTGTGACTACGCGTTCAATGCTCAAAATTGATTGGACAAGGTCTGAAGATTTCTTCTCAGATACCTCGTGCATGGCATGGTTGTTATAACAAGGTCACTAGCGCTACGGTTCGCCAGCTCTCCATCCGATACTTGTCTCGAACAAAATCAAGTAAAGGGCACTTTATGCGCCGCACGATGTCGAGGGATTGCCGTCCTCTCCTTCTCGTTAATAAAGCGGGAGAGGATTAATCCCACGTGAAGTAATATTCTGCACGACGCCGCCGTAGAATCGTGTGAGGTAGGAGTGAAAGGAATGTTCTCACGCTGGAAATTGCAGAAAGTTTACGGCATCACGTGAGGCGTTCTAGTAGTATGCATCCACAGCTTGGCTATCCTTTTTGTATCTATGCGTGGAGTCACTTTAGCCACGAAATAGCTCTTTGGAGACCACAGCAGAAGCAAATCTCACAACAGCACGATGTTTGGGACCATAAATTTTACGAGGACAGTCCGTTGGTAGTCGACGACGAGTCTTCAGTGGAGCAAACTCTTACCAAATGCTCTGCTCCACTCTCATATCGACTTTATTAAAAGAGTTGCAAAGTGCAGGCAGAGAGGCCAGTTCTTGGGTACTCAATTTTAAAAGCGATTCGTCATGTGCAGACTATCCATACGACATGAGTACACACTAACAGTAACTTTACTCTTTTAAGCCGTCAAAGGAGCTTGAGAATATCCCTGCGGTACAAACAGTCAGTGATATAAACATACGCTTACCTCACGCTGAACATTAGTCAGAATGGAGCCCTGAAGTCAAAGATTTGACGTAGCCTCGCGATCAGTCACAGATGGCTCGTCGTGCACGAGCGTGTAGCTCGACTGCGGATTCAAATCAGGCGATCTGCGCAATGAGAAGACTGGATGCTCGCTAAACCGAAGATTACTGCGCACAGTCTCGCAAGTGTGTAGCTAAGGTGAGCGCGGAGCATCTCATTATTTCATATGACGAAGTATGAGCTACAGTGGACTCGGATTTTGTAGAGAGTGCATTCATCCTCTTTTACCTCTGATTGTTAGTTGCAGCCAACCGTGAGACAAGAATTTATTAGCTATTAGAAGAGAATGACCGATGCGCGCGGTGCGAATTTGCTCTTCGGGTGACTAAATCGTCATTTGCTAGTGTAGTATACTTATGCAGAGATGTCGAGTGACAGTCGCGCACTATCACATCGGCTCGTGCCTTAAATTTTGCTGCCTATTTATCACTTTGACAATGCGGTATGCACTCAACAAGATAGTTAAATGATCTGTGGCTCGTGCTTTTGAATGTACTGTGGTGTTTATCAAGATTCTTGTGCGGACTACTAAGAATACTTTCTAATATTAGAAACGATATCCGAATACAAAAGGCTCGCAATTTTATATCTACTAAATATGGGATTGAGGGGCCTAAAATCCTGAAGAAGGAGAGTGTGACGGGTATCCACCCAACTTAGTGCGTGTCACGCTACTTGGTGGTGTGTATCGTATCCCTAAGGATTTTTCGGGACTAAAAAAAGTAAGTGCTTACCACTAATGAGCTTACAGGTAAGCGGTATATGATCTTACGACCACTTCCTTATGCACATTTGTAGAAACCGTTATGCTAAATACTAATCGTACTGTTTTAATCCCATAGGAGATTTCTCTGATTAAGTTAAATAGAATTGAGTTTAGAAATGAAAACATAAAAATCTATCACGTCTTGGTATGAAGACCGATACTTGCCTTTAATGTCGAGCATATAGCAATACGAGATTCTCTTTTTTGCTACGTATAAAGGAAAGAATAAGGCAGAGACCTGAACTCACATTTCCTCCAAGCAATTAGCTTTGGCAGCCTCCCCACGCTCAAAAAGGTCTTTGCCACTTAAAGTATGCTGGGCTTGTTGTGCTCCAGCAGCGTCATGTCTAGGTGTGGGTATCCTCAGATCCAGGTCAAAGGTCGAACTGCTCAACGCAATCAAAGCTGACCTGAAGTCGCGCGAATTTTGGGTACTTCAATATAAAGTTGTCGTCATTTAGCAAGCGACGATAACATTATTAGGACGATCCGTGGTTTCTTGAAACCCTTCACGGTTACCTCAACACTTATAAAGATAAACATAAGAGTACAAGTTCAAGAGCAGGAACTTCTTCTGGGCTGGACCCTATCAATCTTTTATTCTTTCTTGGGGCTCGACAGAATCTGAATTTATAGCAGTGAGATGCTGTACGGTCACACGATCACCTCCTCCTAAAGTTGATCATGCTATATTTTTTTTTCGCTAATATGTATAAGGTACTGGGTGATGCATTTTCCCGCGGCATACCAGACGACATCAATTTCAATTTTCTTAACCTTGGTGCGTTTGGCTCCGAGAATACTTTAATCGCAAACGGCGTGCATTGCTATTGATCAAGCATTGACGAATGACCATTCGGTGATCATGGGCGTTAAGCTCTGCGTTATCCGTATTAGCATAAGTTAGCTTCATCGAGCCAGACCACCTAGCTGTTGAAACTTCTTTTTGTACGCTCGAAAACCAAACTCGGCGTTTAATGGCAAGGTTCGACATAATTGGAGCCTCTTCATTTGAGCGGCCTGCGTGCGCATTTTTTTCATGAAGGTGGTCACTGCTTCCTCTTCTCAGAGAGCGTTGTTGGCCAGCCCAGTTAGCACAGCTCGTAGTCTCTGGACAAAGTTCACCAGATCAATCACCTCTGACAAGTTGCAAAGAAGCGTGACAACATGCAGTGCAGATAGTTGCATGGCGAGAAGACTTGCATTTATTATTAGTTTGGTTCACCAACGATGAGGAATGCCACTTCAATCGAGGTACTGCACGTAAGTGTGCTCGTTCACCGGACTTTAAGAAGGCCACAGCTGCTCCGTCCTTGAAAATGCAAATATCGAGACCGGCTTCTCCGACCCGATTAAAAATATATTGTTTTTTTCTTTGAAAGCCTTCACGCTCATTCGAGTGGCTTTGTTTGTGTGTGGTTTCCACCTTAGGCGTCGGCGTCATCGACGCAGTACATTTTGTTCCGATGGTTCGACAGAGCGTTTTTATACTGGAGAGCGCCTCTTAACACGCACCGATCGCGTCGGTTCATTGTGCAATTCAATGTTGCACTCCGGCGAAGCCAAGCACGACTAACAATCAACTTAGCCCATTTTGTATGCCTCAAAGCAAACAAGGTACTTACTCCATATTAAACAAGAGTCAGTCTCAACGGCTTAGGTATAGATTGACTTGGGAACAGCAGGGCTGCCAAAGTGTTCTCTTTAAGAAAGTGTGCCAAAACCAGATCTTCGACCTTCGCTCTATACTAAGAGTGATACGAGATGAGGATTGCTTTTTAATTGACTTCAGATCTTGTCTTAGATTTTATACCAACACTTGCTAAAACTCTTCCAAAACCCAGGTAAATTTGTATAGCTCCTTGTAAAAAAATGCTTTACATTAACTATTTAAAATAGCGTCTACTACAAATGTGCCTTAAGTAATGACCGTTAGCAATATGATGCTTCTCTGTCAACTAAAATACTTCCTTTTTTATAATGTTTGAAGCATCTTTTGACATTGTGTAGTTCCGTTCCACTCATCGCAGAGCTTTTACACCCTTAACTGCTTCGTAGCTGAAAGGGCTTTAAATGAAGCCGCCTCTTCAGCCTTCGAAAGAGCTGGTTAAGCTTCAGTTTTGTGCGGATGGCACGACTATTTGATGTACATAGTTTTTTTACAAAGTGACCAGAAACTTGTTTCATTCACCGGAACATCGCCTATTTCCTACACTCCTCCTCTGTACAAGAAGCTGTGTGTCCTCGTCACCACTTGCAGTCGATTAAATGCCCGAGTGGGTAGAATGTCTCCAAGCCATTTCGTACCGACCTCCCCTTCTTGACAAAAAATCTTTGTGTCAATCTTTTATAGGTTTTGTTGGTACTCTGTACACTGTTTAGTTACGACATTATCGCCTACTTCTTAGCTGATTTGACAGCATCCAATATAATTCTTGTTTCTGATGGTGTGCATAGCCTGTCATTTGTAAAGGGCTCTACACAATCCCGTTTATAAAACAACCATGAGCCTCCGTGTCATAAATTACCCTTCTTACAAGTAAATATATTGTTGCAATGTACTGATTAGGCGTTAAAAGACAAGTAAACGGGGTGATCGTCAATCGAAAACGCGTAAACACCAACGTTGTTTTATGACAGCATGAACTCATAAAGAATCGAGAGGTCTACCGCAGCTATATTTTGTCGATTTTCGAGCTTGTGAGCAATTTAAAGAGTCCGAAAGTTAATGTTTTAAACGAATTTACTCCATCAATACATGTATAGCTTGGAAAAGGTTGGGGTGACGCCCTCCTTCCAAGCGCGGGGGCTAAATGCTCGCGCGCTTCGGGCAGGTGCTCTCGGGTATCTGCAGGTCTCTAACGAGTCTCACCCTCGACGCGACGGTCTCCAGCACCGGGCGCCACCGGTGCTTTTACCAAGTCAGAGCTAAACAAAATAATGGAAGACCCTCACGACCTCGGTGCTGGCTGCACTGCCCGTCGAACGAGACCCGACGTATGCGGACACCACTCTAAGCCGTGGACTAGCCAGACTGAGCCTAGCACGTGCATAACTTGGTAACGCGATAACGTAATACAATACAATACATTACATTACATGTATGTATACTCCGACAGAATTATATGTCAGGAATTGTGTCCTTTGCTTGATTTACTACCTTGAGTACACTAAATTACTATGTAATTCCGCAGAATTAAGATTCCAAACTTTGCTCAACGGCTCAAATCCTCTCAAAACAGTCTTTTAACATGATACACTACTACACAATACAGCCTAAAAGCCTCGCATCGTCACACTACCCAAAATGGCAATTTCTTCAAGAAAGGATCCAATACATGATTCGCATGAGCAGTATCTAGACTCTGTGCAAACGTCGTATACGGCATCAAAACGGAATCGTCTTGCCGCTCGACGACATACACGACTTGTCGCGGTTTCTTCTTGGATTCCGCCAGCACGATGCCCGCGTGCTCAACAAACTCGTTCAAGCGAAACGTCTTGTCACAACAGCCACACGCAATCACACGCGCCTTTTCTGCTTGGCGACTAAAGCTCAACCAGCCCACTTTGCGTGGAAACGAGTCGCCCGGGGCCGAAGTTTGCGACCGCACCACGAGATCCACCAGACTCCCATTTGCCATACTCATGACATACTTGGGCGAGAGACACACGACCCGAGCCACAAACTCAAACTCTGCTCCAATCCACGACAATGGGAGCTTGCCACGCTTGTAAAGAGCAAGCGCGTCCAAACACGCAATAGCTGGAACTCTTTCTGCTTTGCAGGGGACACTGTTTGTCGTCTCTGGAGCCTCTTTCACAACATGATTGCGTTCCAGCACCTTCGTTTCAAAGCTTTCAATCTCATGCCCCGATTCCACGTCATTCACCACCTTTAAAGTCGTCCCTGCACTCGTATCATACTCGTTTCCAGTCAGTTGTGCTTGCATTGAGGCAACTAAACCACAATTGCCACGGGTCATCACTTTCACGTGCGCATCGGCCCCACCCCCGTCACTGGTCGCGCCACTGCGTGCACTCCGTCGACTGCGATCCTTGGCGTGCGATCGACTCGACGTTACAACAGGCCCCTTTTCCTTCCTCGTCGCGCCTTCCCGCTTGTCTTGTTCCTTCTTCACGCGTTTCCGTTGTTTTTCCACTTCCAAGTCGTTCATCATTTGAATCAATTTGCGTTGACGAAACAGCCGCGTCGTTTCCGGATGCACGCACGTTGGACAATCGCACTCCCACATGTAGCCGCCACTGCCGTAGAAATCCAGAAACGCGGCTTTGCACGACGCACAGCGAAACATCGTGCCCCGACGGTCCGGCACGTGCAAGTGGAACGTTTCTAGTTGGTCGACCAGCGGTGTCTTTGGGTCGACAAAAGGCTTGAAGGCCTGCACAAAGCAGCCAGCGTGGTACACGCGACGACACGCGAGGCAACGCATTAGGACACAAATGTTGGCCACCGAGTGGCAAAATTCACACGGCCGGGCTTCGTCGCCTTGCAAAGAGGGTACCAACGTAGAATGGTGGGCTTTGCCCTTGCCTTTCTTGGCTTTTGGAGACGCTTTTCCAGCAAGTGTAAACGGAAGCGGCGGCAGGTCCGTGATAATCGGCGACGCTTCCATCGTCGCAGCGTCCGTTACTGGCACGTGACGCCGTTTCTTGCTCCTTCTCGATGCGCGTGGTGGCTTCACTGTCACTTCCTTGCTCGTCAACGTGCGCGCGCGTTTCGACGCGGGCGATCGGAGCGCTTTGCCTCGTTTCTTCGACTCCGAGTCACCAAGGGCCGCAGCCAGCAACATTTCCATCGTACCCGGTTCGTGTCGTGCCGTATGCTCTTGCCGAGGTTCCGTCGCCAAGGCAGTGCTGTAAGGCCTTGAGTCGTTGTGCGCGAGGACAGTCGGCCCAGCTGCGCCGGCCGCGCGGTAGCTCGTGCGTCGTTCGTGTCCATTTCCCCGTGGCGCCATCGCGAGCGCGTTGCCAGTCGTTTGCTGGGTGTGGACGTGGCAAAGCGGTGGATCAACCGCCGGGAGATGGAGAGCTCGAGCCTCCTCGGTGGACGTCATGCGGCTTGGAAAAGGTGAGAGGAAGGGGAGAGATGATTGGATGAAAACAAGGAGTGGAACGGGTGTGGGGAACACCAAATAATGGGGTGTACACCAAAAAGCGCGCTCGAATTAGCCGTGTAGGCAGTAAGCGTCATGGCATCCGCTCCGGTGAGGCCGATAGGGGAGAGTCGGCGCGACCCGAGCATTCGTGGCCGAATCGCAGCGATTCACGTCGCTCCTAGTGCAGCTCCATTGATAGCCGCGGCGGAGCAGACACCAGAGAAAGTAGTAGAAACGCGCGCATCTGCCTCGACCCGGTCGAATGACAAGCTCAAGGGCTTCAGTCGCGCCGCCCATTCAATCGTAGCTCTCCACAAGCTGCAATCGCATGCAAACGACGTCAAGACGATGGTAAAGCGCACTGCGTTGCATCCAAGCAACGCCTTTAAATCGAGGCTAGAAGACGAGAGCGCGTCGCCGTCCCGCCCGTCTCTTGTGCAGGTCGTCAACAGTCCAGCTCTAAAAGCTCTCGTGCAGAAAAGCCGACTGGTCCCGCACGTTTCCAGGAAACCAGCTGGTTTCGACGCAGTTTCCAGCGGGATGCCGCAATCTGTTGCGTGGACCACACAAAACGCCCACGACGCCAAGGAAACCCACGTCGGCGCGGACAAAGACGACGAGCTCGACGCGTGGCTCTACGATGATCCACCCGACGTTGCTGCCACGACGCAGTCGACCACGATGACGTCGTTGTATTGCCGCACGCTGCTGCTGGAAGAATCGTGTCGCCGTGCGCTGCGTCGCGCCAGCGACGAGCGGTCGCCAGCGGACCTCGACGCCCTCGCCACGTGGTTTCGAGCCACGAACTTGCAGATCGTGGCGGATTTCCACCGGCTGGACCTCGAGCTGCTCTGTCGACGCATGACGTGCGTCACGTTTCGTGCGACCGACACGATCTGTCGCCAAGGCGACGACGGCGACGCGCTCTTTCTCGTGTTTACGGGCACGGTCGAGATCCGGGTCGCGCAGCGCCTTGCGGGCGACGTCGTCGAAGTCACGGTCGGGACATTGAGCAAGGGCGAGTTCTTTGGCGAACGGGCGCTCTTGACGAACGAAGTGCGCGCCGCGACGGTCGTGGCCACGACGGCGACGGAGCTCGTGCGCATCACGCGCAGTGACTACGACCAACTGCTGCGCCACGACCAGCTCGCCTTCCTGTCCCGCATGCGGCTCGCCCATGGGATGGGCGTCCCGCGCCCGACGCCACGGACGTCGCGCGAGTATCTCCAAGTCTTGACGAAACCCCGAGCGGCGCGGACCCCCGGGGACATGGACGTGCTCAGCGACTACCTCCACACGCTCAAGTTCTTTCGCACGCTACCTCCGCTGTTCATTCGGGAACTCTGTACCGTCATTGACACGCTGTCGTTGCCCGCGGGCGCGTGCGTGTTTTGCGAGGGGGAAGTCGGCGACCGCTTTTACATTATCTTGAGCGGGTCCGTCGACGTCACGATCAATGCCAAAGATGTCAGAGGAAAGGCACAAGTGACGAAACTCGTCACCTTGACCGAGGGCGCGCATTTTGGCGAATTGGCGCTCTTGAATGGCCGAGGGGTACGCAGTGCCACGGTCCGGACGCGCGAAGCGTGTCAATTCTTGGTCCTCTGTGAACACGAGTACAAGACGACATTGCGGCGTCAGCAGAAACGAGACTTGCGCCGCCGAGTCGCGGTGCTCACTCAGATGCCTTTGTTCCAGATGCCCGCGTGGACGACTGAATTGGTGACGGAATTGTCCTACGTCCTCCTCGAGACAAAGTTGACGACGGGGACCGTCTTGTACCACCAAGGCGATCGGGCCTCGCACGTCTACTTTATCGTGCGGGGCGAAGTCCGCGTGACGAAAATTCTCACGGACCCAATTTCCGACTTAAAGCACGAGGTGGAGCTCGAACGCGTAGGCCGCTTGCGGGTCGTTGGGGACGATGCGTACGTGCTTGAATCGCAATCCTTGCTCGTCAATGTGCTGACTTGATCACTCGTTTTTGCTGTGTTGCTAGAGCGGCGGGATGGACGTTTCATGACGTGGTGCACCGCGAAGTGACCGTGACGGCCAGCACGCCCGTGGAACTCTTGTTGCTCTCGAAATACGACGTCTTTCATCGGCTCTCGCCGTCTGCGCGCGAGACGCTGCGCGCGGCCGCGCACGCGCACGCCGAGACGATTGTGTACCTCGATCGGTTCGTGAAGACGCAACAGTGGACCCGGTACAAGCAAAAGGTGCTCCAGACCCATTTGAACCAAGCGCGACTTGCAAAGCTCTTGCCACTTACTCGACAAAGCAGGCCACGGCCCGTGCTCTCGGCCTTGCTTCCAGCCAATGAATTGATACTCTTGACGCCCGACGTGAAGAAACCGGTACCGTCGCATCAGACGCTGGGGCACTACGTCACGTCGTTTAATGCGGACGCCCCGCCGAGTAGTGCTCGACAGCGTCAGTTGCAGAGGGTGCTAGGCGCGGAAAGAGCGCGACTTGATCACGTGTTACGAGAGGGGAATCCCATTGCGTCGTTTGACCTGACTGTGGTGGAATCGCCCACTGGTACGGGTCTTTATTCGATCGAGACGGACAGTGCCACGAAGTTGGCACCAGGCCACGCCGAACCGGTGGTACCGTCGCCTTTGCGCCAATCGTCGATAGCGGTCCGACCGGCGGGCGCGAGCCTCACGCTTACATCGCAAGAGTTGACGCATCTCTTGCAAGACAATTTCATCTTTTCTCGTCCTAGAAAGGTTCAAGGACCACGGCACGCTTCGTGCAGGGTCCAGGTCCCGCAAGCCAAGGTACAGAATGTACCAAAAGACGCGCTGGTACAAAATGTACCAAAACACGCGCTGGCGGCTAGCGAGTTAAATGAGCCTCTGGACAATGTCCTGTACGTGCTTTTAGCCATTCGAAATGGACACAAGGACACGCGCAACTCTCTCAGTTTGCAACTTCTTTCATCTGCTCGAGTGCGAAAAGCAATTGACGAGGACGTCAAGCGATCACGAAGTCGGTACCGAGCGCTTGATTGCAAATTGTACCTTTTGCCTTTGAATGCATTTGCAGTGATGGCACAAGGGGATGGCGCGAATATGCAACAAGTTGCTCAATCGTTCACACCCGAGTCAGCTGTACCACTTGCGACGCTGGAAGAAGTTTTCGTGGCAAAAGGGGATGGCGACGACACTCTGGGATTGTTGCCTGGTCGTGCCGTTGATCTTGAAGCGCCTACTCCATCCACTATCGTACCACTGGTACCAGCTCGACCTGCGTTTGCAGTGGCAAGTTTCGTGCTTTCTCAACACGAAGATGCCGACTCGCAATTTGTAGCGGTCCACGCAACGTTTGCCTCTAAAATCGAGGCTGCAACTTTTGCAATGCGTTTTAACCCTTTGCCTTCTTGTAAGAAGGCAATGGTCTGTGTCGTTCCGCTTGGTACATGGATCGATCTCGACCATGCACATGAGTGGTGTGTACCAAGAACGCCACACAAGCGAGAACAACCAAGGGTACGAGTCTCGGAAGCTCCCGCATTGTCCCCTTCTTTTGGTACAACGAGCCTCCAAACGGTACCACCGCCGTACGAATTGCCACTGTGGCAACAAGAACGGGACGAAGCTCAACGTTTGCACGACTTTATTTGCACTCAAATGGGCACATCGTTGCAGGACAAGAAGAAGGATCGAAGCGAGCAAAGTGGTCGACCTCGTGGGTCATTGGAAGCGAAATTAGACACGCTGCACACTTATCTCGAGACCACGGCCGCGGCTTCCCCGAAAAGCAATCCCGGAAGTGCGGCGTTGCTCAAGTTTCGTCACGTCAAACGGTTTCACACGATCATGCGTTCACACCTTGCCAGTGCTGTACCTCATGATGACCCAACGGTACCAGTACCACTTGCTGATATTGTGCCAAAGTTCTGAGGTTGCTCGAGAGTGGACGCGTACTTTAGAGAGGGAACTGATTTAAGACGAACTTGTCTCTATTCGATTGAAACAACGACAGCGGTTCGCGTTGTGGTCGAGATAATGTTATTCAAACAAAATGAGAGCTGGGATAGCTGAACGATGGTGCTGCTAGAAGATGCCCCAGGCTAGTGTACGGTGGGCAAGTAAAGTGGAATGCAATAGATTGCACTTGGAACGACTGATTAATTTAATGCAATTACTAGGTTTTCTGTCCCATAAGGTAGAGCCAATATTTTCCTTTCAACTAAAGTTTTCGTTAGTGACCCGACAAACTGCCCATTTTGTTCACGCTCCTTGTAGCAAAAAGCTTACTACGCTTGTACATGAAATTCATGTGACAGAATTTCCCACATTCTACCTCAGCGTTCGATTAATCTCCATGGCTACTTACGAAGCAGTCAACAACTGCGTAACCAAACAGTTAAACGTCGTCGGGGCATCGATAGCCGACGTGACATCAGCATACTGTTAGATATATTTGTCTACCTTAAGGGGTATCTGACGTTACCATTCGTATTTGGTAGTGCTTCTCCGTCAGATCTAGTGCCCTGTACAGCGTACACCCTGAAGTATTGTTGAGCAACACGCTGTTCCCTAAAATTGAAACTATTCAGTAAAGGTTTCGCTCAGTTTTCAAGCACCGAAAGTCATTGACGGGTGCCGAAAATCTATGACTTTCTTTGCCTTTTCGAAAGAAGGCATCAGTGAGTTTACTGCTCTCGTAGTACGGGTCGTTTCCTGGCAATGCAGAACCGCGTGCTTGAACGAGACTAATCTCGTGCCTCACTTCCCTATCCGGTTGGAGATGATGGTACACTACATCTGAGAATTCCTTCAAACAATTGTAAGGCAAACTTTGGGATCCTTCACGATCTTAGTGCTCAGACGCAGCATATGTTGCCAATCAAATTGGTCCAAGATGAGATCTTCATCTTAAATGGACGATGTATCATGTTTCTCAAAAGGGTTTCCATAAGTGATAGAACCACCTCTTGTGATATGTTTAGTTCTTACATAAAAAATCAGTAGTTCTAGGCATTTTTAGGTCCAATTACTCTGACATTTCAATCAGTGCACCCAATTGGAGCACCCTTGTCTGACACAACAACTAGTTGAGCCAACCATTTTGTGTGGCCCAAAGACTTTTTGCCAGCAACGGCTTTGTACGTTACGACCTGAGGTAACTTTTGTATCGCATCCCCATTCATTTCTAGCAGAACTGTAATATTTGCACTTGGTAGAACTAAGCTATCCACTTGTAGTCAAATGATATCTACTGTGTCTTGCCTCGAGCATGACATTAGCTTGCGGAAGTTTGTAGCCCGTAGCTGGTACTTATTGGTGGGACTGAGCCACCCACACGGTAAGCGCTTGTGGAAGCTTGTTGCCTGATAATGTTGCTGCAATGTGGAGTTTGGTGCCCATTGTGTCTTCAAGACCTTTGCCACCATTCTTGGAACTTTGCTACTCGCAAATGGTGGTGCAATTCTGTCCCCTTGGGACTGTGTTTTCTAGAATGCTCATAAAGTGGCTATAAAAGCCGGTGTTGCACGCAGAAGTTGGGTGTTTGCTAAGGATAATGTCAAAAGCGTTGAAATTAATCTCGGGCATGTAGCTGTCCAGGGTTTCTTTACGCACAACAGCGATGCAAACATGACTCACCAAAGCCCCGTTGCGGACGATTAAGCGACTGGTCTCTATGACCTTACCTATACTGATATAAGGCTTACACTTCTCTGTTCACGGCTTGACTAGGATCGAGTCTTACTTATTCATGTTGAAAGCAAAAAATGACAATGTGCTATCGAAGAATATCAACTACTACAGTCAGTTTTGTATCAACATTGGAAGCCTGTAGAACCGTTTATTTATCCAGTCAAGCTACATCTCACGCTCTTCGTTGCCCACCTTTAGAGCATCGTATTTATATCAAAGCCAAGCGATTGCAAGCGAACGAAATTTGCGGTATTCAGATTTATTATGTGCTTTCTTTTCCGCTCCTACTTACTTTCAAAAAGCATCTTACCGCTGCTAGTTGACTAAGTGTAGGAGGGGCGTTTTTTAACTGATAAGCATATTGTGAAGTCAATCTGCAAATAAACGCTAGCAAAACTTGAAGTCCGCCGAAAAATGCTGATTTTAACGGTGTCTTCACATGCTCTCAGGACACAAAAAATGTTTGGATGTTGAGAGTGCAGCTTTTGGTTCGGTCCCCCGTGTATGAGACAGCGAATTATACGCGCATTTGACGATCCGTAATCAGGGCTGCTTTAATGACCATCTAAGGTAGTGCTTCTTTTCAACAAACGAGAAAACATTAGCTTCCCGGCATCATAGTCATTTTCGGCGCAGCCGCCAAAGCTATTAAATACATGGTGTCTGAGCCCTCGAGCATAGCCTTTACTCGCAGAGCTTGAGCATTATACCGCGTTCCAATTGCTTGGTAGCAGGAAGAGCTGCGGATAAAGCCGCCTTCATAGTCTTATTGCAATCAGCAAGTCATTTAAGCAGTGTGAACTGCGCGTCCAACCGATGCGGAAAGATGTATCAAACCTTTTTCAAGGTTCAATTATTCAGTCAACTGCGTAGACGTTAGATTGATGACATGTACTATTCAACGTAATAAGGCCACCTAGCACCTTGCCTAGAAAATGTGTGCAGATAGAAATACGATCCTTTGATCATCGATCGTTTACCATCTCTGGTCTTAAGTGCAATAGATTGCAGTCCAATAATATTTTTCTTTAGGTATTACTTTAAATTTCATCATATACACTAAATTCTCTATATCTATAGTATACAAGTACTATAAAAAACAATACTATACTAAAATATAGTATACTACGCAAATGCCCGCACCCATCTGGAATTCTCGATTGTTTCAGAACTCGCCTCGAACATTCTCGATTCTGATTGGTTCCTTCACAACCTTGCCTTTCAAACTTGAATTTAACTTTAACGACCAACACTCATTGAAAACCATGATACAAGCAGTCTTCCGCGTTGCCGGAGGCCGCGTGCTTCTCCGCACGTCCCCTGCGCTTAAGCTCACACGTCGCACGTTTGCGTCCATGGGTCAACCACAGACGTGGATCAACCCACAGAATGTCCCACAAGGCGAAAGTCTCAAGAAATACGGACGGGACCTCACTGAAATCGCCAAGGCCGGGGACCTGGACCCCGTCATTGGGCGCGAAGACGCGATTCGCCGCGCGACGCAGATTCTATCGCGTCGGACGAAAAACAATCCCATCTTGATTGGCGAGCCTGGCGTCGGCAAGACCGCCGTAGCAGAAGGTCTTGCCCAGCGTATTGCCGTGGGAGAAGTGCCCGAGAGTCTCAAGGACAAGAAAGTGGTGGCACTCGACTTGGCCGCACTGGTGGCCGGTGCCAAGTTTCGCGGCGAGTTTGAAGAGCGGCTCAAAGCCGTGTTGCACGACGTGGACGAGAGTGATGGTAATGTGATTTTGTTCATTGATGAACTCCACACGCTGGTGGGTGCGGGAGGGAACGAAGGGTCCACGGATGCTGCCAATATGCTGAAACCGGCACTGGCACGAGGCGCGTTGCATTGTATGGGGGCCACCACGTTGGACGAGTACCGAAAGTACATTGAAAAGGACGCGGCGTTGGCGAGACGGTTCCAGCCCGTGTTGATCTCGGAACCCAGTGTGGAAGACACTGTGACGATCTTGCGTGGATTGAAGGAAAAGTATGAAGTGCATCATGGCGTCCGGATTGCAGACAGTGCACTCGTGGCAGCCGCGACGCTTGCGAACCGGTTTTTGACGGAGAGAAAGATGCCGGATAAAGCCATTGATTTAATGGATGAAGCTGCGTCGAGGTTGCGGTTGCAACAAGAGAGCAAACCAGAGCCGATTGAGAAACTGGACCGGGAGATTATCTTGCGTCGCATTGAGATTGAAGCCTTGAAGAAGGAGACGGACGCAGCGTCAAAGAAGCGCATGGCTGCGTTGGAGGAGGAAGTTGAAAAAGCATCAAGGGACTTGAGCGAGTTGACGAAAGAGTGGAATGCGGAAAAACTGAAACTCGAGGAGATGCAGCAAGCGAAGCGCAAGCTGGAAGAAGCGCGTCGGGAGCTGCTGGCCGCACACAATGCTGGGAACTATGCACGTGCGGGGGAGTTGATGCATTCGGTCATTCCAAAGCTGGAAGAGGAAGTGGCCCATGAAGAACAAGAAGAAGAGGAGAGCAAGAAGACTGGAAGAGCCAGTCGGACCTCACTCGGAGATGCCGTCACGGCCGACCACGTGGCCGAGGTTGTGGCGCAGACGACAGGGATTCCAGCCTCGACCCTTATGGAAGGTGAGAAACAGCGCCTTTTGAAGATGGAAGACCATTTGAATCAGCACGTCATTGGCCAGGATGAAGCAGTGACGGCGGTGAGCAATTGTGTTCGTCTTGCGCGTGCTGGGTTGCATACGCACAATCGTCCATTAGGAGTCTTTATGTTCTTGGGCCCCACGGGTGTTGGCAAGACGGAACTTACCAAATCATTGTCGGAATTCCTCTTTCAGACACCGCAGGCGTTGACTCGTATCGACATGTCCGAGTATATGGAAAAGTTTAACGTGAGTCGACTCGTAGGCGCTGCTCCGGGGTACATTGGCTTTGAAGAAGGAGGCCAGTTGACCGAGGCCGTGCGTCGTCGACCGTATCAAGTGGTTTTGTTTGATGAGTTTGAGAAAGCACATCACGATGTGAGCAATATCTTGCTGCAAGTTCTAGACGAAGGTCGTCTCACGGACTCTCAGGGCCGTTTAGTTGACTTTCGCAACACGGTGATTATTCTCACAAGCAATCTTGGCTCGGACATTCTAGCGGGACTGCCTGAAGGTGCACCAAGTGCCATGGCTGAAGCCGACGTCCTGAATGTTGTGCGTTCTCACTACGCGCCCGAGTTTCTCAATCGTATTGACGAGCTTGTGCTGTTTAACCGGCTCAAGCGCGAGGACATTCGGGCCATTGCCGATTTACAGCTGCGTCAGGTCGACCGGTTGCTGGAGGAGAAGGAGTTGACGATGAAGATTGATCCCGATGCGAAGAACTGGCTGGCAGACGCTGGGTACAGCCCTCAATACGGTGCACGTCCGTTGAAGCGTTTAATACAGCAATATCTCTTGAATCCAATGGCAGTGAAGTTGCTGGAAGGAAGTGCAGCACCAGGCCATACACTGCATGTCATGACCAATCCAAAGTACGACGAAGAAGTTGTCAAGGATCCCAAGACTGCCGAGCCGCTGCTCATTTCTGTAGAGTAGGCGATCGAATTGGTTGTGAATACTTTGATGTACGTTGATGAGCAGAAAGTGATGCTAATTATTAAAGAATAAAACAATTTTGATTTGCAGTATTTCGATTATGCGTTTTGAACGAGGCATGTATACTACTATTTTACAGAAACCATTTCCGAAATACGTCGACTGCTCTTTTCCAAATCCTTTTCCAAAATAATCAATGCAAGAAAAAAGTACTACAATAAATTTCAATTATTTTGATCAATGCTAGCTTTTACGTCATTCCTTCCCTGAGTAGGCCAAGGTGGTAAGAAAACCAAAGGTTTCTACTTCTTACCACCACTAGCTTCGCGTGCCAAGCAACCACTCGTAAGACCAAGCAAATGCCCTTCAAAAAAGTCGTCAGTAGAGCAGCTCGCAGCTCGCTCCTTAAAAAATTGCTCCCTTTCCAACGGCGTGCCGCCAGCCCTCCCTTCAGTGCGTGTGATCACACGTCTTGCACTTCTTGTTCCACACTTGCGTCGTGTGCGCCTGGAACGACGGGCAATTGCACATTCGACAAGGCCCCATCAACAACGAACGCTGGTGCTTCTCCTCGTTATGACTTGCCACTCCTCGCATGGCATTGTCAATTGCTTCGTACAACGGACGCGCTGCAGTCGGTTGGGCCACGTACCCACTCAACAACTCGCGTGGCTGTAAGTCCCGGCCATAGAATTTTCGATTCAAGTCGGCGCGGGCACCAAGCACGGCGCCTTGCAAGGAAATGCCGGCAAACAGGCCCTTGCTCTGGGAATAGCTGTAATTCGCATTCAAGCCACTGGCACTGGCGGCCGCCGCGGCTTGGGCCGCACGGCCGTACGGGCCCACGGCAATGTCGAGGCCCGCGCCGAGATTCACTTGTGGCTTGTGAAACACCTTGACCGCTCCTTCCGACCCCAACACAATCATGACCTCGACAAGTTCCCCGCCGAGTTCAAAGCCCCCACTGAGGCCAAAGGTGCCAATCGCGGACGGCGCAGACCACGACCCATCCGGCAACTTGGCGACCACGAGCCCCGTGCCAATCTTGCCCGAGACGAGGAACCCGGCCTTCAAGACCGTCATGACGGCCAACCCATGGGCTTTTTGCAAAAACGCCACGGGCACGGCTC
Organism: Plasmopara viticola; assembly: GCA_001695595.3. Classification (NCBI taxonomy): domain Eukaryota; phylum Oomycota; class Peronosporomycetes; order Peronosporales; family Peronosporaceae; genus Plasmopara; species Plasmopara viticola. The sequence continues at coordinate 95,512 of MBPM02000054.1, forward strand.
GGTCGGCCGAAGAGCCCCAATCGCCACGGAAAAAGTTGCCAATAATGTCGGCGGCATTGCAACATTCCTTGTTCAAGGAGCTCGAAAACGGAATGTGCACGCGACTCCGGGCTTCGTGGACATTGGCAGTGTGCGACTGCGAGTACGTGGCCACCAAGCCTTGCTGAAGCGGGTGCAGTTGCGGTGCACATTGGATACACGCTCGCTGAGGAATCGACGGATCGTACTTTTTCGCATTCGGAATGACCAGATTCGGGGGCACTAAGAGTCGGACAGGCGAGCACGAGCTACAGACAAAGAGGCCGCATTTGCGACTGGACGTCACAAAAAAGAGGTACACAGGCACACAAAAACACAAAACGTCGTCAGCGACCACTACGATGAAAAACGAGCACAGCGACACACGTGTACCATTGGTGCCGCCTTTTGGTCACATCAAAGTGCACGTTGCACACGTCGCACGTTGGATGGTCCGCATAGCGATTATTCAGCAGGCCCTTGCTCTGGGACCCCGTGCTCGCGCGACGCATCGAGTCCGTGCGTACCGAGTCACCGACGCTCGGACTTCGAGGCACGAGCGCCCTTTGGCTGTCTGGACTCATCCCTGCTCGCTGCTGGGCATTGTACTCGACAAGTTCCTTCCGTCGATCGTCGTCGGGGACGAGTCGGGCCAGCGTAGCGACAAACCGACTCGTGCCCTCGGCGCCTAATTCCGCGACAAGCGACGCATAGAACGCCTGGACGTCCATCTCTTTCAACCCGTACTTGCGGCAATTCTGTTTAAATCCTTTCACGCCTTTTTCATTGTGCCCGCCTTTGGCGTCACGAATGGTACCAAGGCACTGTTCATAGTATTGCTGGGCCTCCACGCCCGTAGCTGCCGGTGGAACGGGATCCGACGTCACGGCAAGGGGAGCCAACGACGCACTGGTACTGCTGTTACTGGCGCGAAAGGCGCTCGGCATTGATTGGCGAGTATAGGGCGGAGCAGGAGGTGGAGGCCGGGACATTGACCCATTGAACGTGGGTTTCAGTGGCTCGTGCTGGTACATGGTGCCCTGAGGTACCGAGGTGGCGGTACGAAGAGCGGACGCAGCAGCCCCTTGGTACGCGGCCACAGGCACAGCAGACGGAACGTTCGGAGCATTGGATAGATACGAAGAAGACAGTGAACCACTGGCATCGGTGAGCCGCGAGCCGCAATTAGAGCAGAACTTGCCGCTCGCGTTTTGAGAGCCGCAATCAGCGCAGAATTTGCCCATTCAAATAAATGTAGACTGAAAAAGCGTGTGGACTTGAAAATGGGTAAGAAAGGTAGCTGGATTTTACTCGATACGGAGCAGAAAGCCCTATATCAGCAACACCCCCTTTACACATAATATAGCTCTAAACAGCTCAGATTTAGGAATGAGTTAGGAGCAAACAGCTTGAGGTTTCGTCTGGCAAATGAGCGCGTGAGTCGAACTTCTCTATCAATGCTCTTTTCGTCGAAATGTGTTACCAAATGCTACGTGTTGGTCTAGATTTTTTTCGCGGTCGATCATGGAGGTTTGGAAATGCTACCAATTGTCATTGCCAAGCTCTAATTTGTCTTCTAGATAGACCCAATTACCTTCATTCAAGACGTGCTTTATAGGCATTTCACACAACTAATAACTCACTCACCATCATAAAGATAAGCTGCAGTTCAACAGACAAAGGATTGAACTAAAGCCCATCCTGAAGTACAAAAGTAAGGAACACGACGACCACTGCATAAGGACATGTTAAAAGTGTTTGAAAGACTGAAGAAGCACGGATTGTTTACAGAATGGTGGTTGAAAAAGTGTGTGCGGTTTTACCAATCGCTCACACGCACGTACACCCTTTCTTGGTATCGTGTAAAATTCTGGCAGCAACATACTGATCGTACACCACTCGAGCCCGATCATCTTCGTTCTTTTCATTCGCAAGCTATACACTCAAAGACCTTCATTTACTGATACACACCCACCGTGTTAGCTTCTCCCCATATATACGAGATTGATTATCTCGTTCCCTCATGAAAGGGTTTTGCTCATCAAAATATCGCGAAGCACTTTGTATGCTCCAGAGTTTCGCAGGAGCCACTCGAGTCCGGCATCAGCTTATTCACGATTTCTACCGAACTTCAGTTTTTTTCAGTAGAAGTCTCGAAAGCTTTACCTTACCAAAAAGCTCTCCATACTTCTTCCTTTTTACTTTCTTTGTTTTGTGGTGCCAGCCCATTACGCAGCATATCGCCGGCTTTCAATTACCATCTACCTAATAGCCTTTATTCAGCTTAAGCCAAAAAACACCATCTTTCGGCTCGACAGGAGACCCCAAAGCTTTTAAATATGAATTGAAAATGGCGATTTGCGAATCGTGGACTCACCTCTGCAATCATTGGGTCATTTTGAACTCGTCAATTTTCTTTGTGTACAGTCTGCATCTCGGCTTGAATCCTAAGCCATTGTACGTTATGGGTGACACTTGTCAACTGATTATTTAGTAGTTAAGAGAAAAGCAGTACACGGTTTTAGGATCACTGACCAGCAGATAGTACTGTGCTAGGATATGTGTAACTCCATCACAGTTCGCAACCATAGGCTACCACTCGTAGTTCTGGTCGCGTTCGATAACGAAGCCCTTAACAAATACACGGAAGTACACTGTTTCAGAGGCGCGAGTTTGACTATCTACATTTAACATGCGCTTTGAGTGGCCAGCAAATCCTAGAGATCACTGCTAAGGAGATTACGGACCGAAGCCTTAGTGCTGAGACGCGCGTCGGTCAATCTGACTATGAAGCCTATGGGTCGCATGACCAAAAGAGTCCATCTTCTTTCCAAAGTCTACTGAGGGTCTAGTGTCGCCTCAAAAACTCCACCTAGATCCAGGGCCAGCGCAAACAAAAATCTCGAGCGCGTACACACGGTTGCACAAGTTCTGTTGCTCCTAGGCGCAAAACTAGGCGAAATACGCGACCTCCGAGGCTTCTTGGCTGTTGAGGTTAAGTAATGGCTTTGTGTAAAGTGCGCAGTAAAGAAAAAGCGCTAATTAGCCTTTTGTGAAGTGGCGTAATTTCCCTACTTCCCGGAGCTCGTGGAAGCCATTGAAATGGCTTTGGTACAGCTTCTCGGTGAATGCTGCAATTTGGAATATGTACTTTACGGTCTTTTGGCCGCGCGATTAAGTTTAGTTTAGATGACTTTATATCAGCCCTCAGAGCTTCAATTTTCCTAGCGTCTGGCTTGCCGTTATGTCAAAGTCGAGATTGCTAAAATGTGAGCTATCTCTGATACTCCATGATAGTTAATTATTGCTTGAGCTCACGCAAGCACAGTACTTCGTCGAAGCTGGCTCGATTATAGACTGTAAGACTTACACAATCTTATTGTAGGCTCTCTATTTGAAGCATGATAAGTACGTTACTGGAGACCACCTAAGAGCATCATCACTTCCAGGTGTTAGTAATTTTGTCTTCGGACTTAATCCGACATCAAGCAAAAGCTTAAGGAGGAAGTTGATGGAACGCATTCGTAAGGTCACGATAAAACAGGCTCCATTTAAACCAAGTGATATTTATGAATGCTACACGGAGAATAGCCCTCATGGAGCGTGAAGTAGGTAAGCGTATTGCTCGGCGACTTGTATTGGCCAAGTAACATCCTTCCAGAAGGTTGTTCTCTTCCTTATCGGATCTGTTCTGCAGAGAATGAGTAGTTCTAGCGAAACCTGGTGGTAGGACAGTCGCGTAGGCTCTCACCCACTACAATTTCAGCTTTGGCCACTGCGTCACCCGAAAAGTGTTCCCAAGGTTCTCACTTTTACCTCGCTCTCTTCTATTTTGCTTTCAATATTGGTGACATTATCAACAAGTGCGTCTAAGGCGGGTTTTTGCTCCCAAAAATAATGTGAGCCTTTTTTAAGTACGAATTTGTATTGCCAGTGAGCCTGACGGTAGCTATCACACCTTGAGAGCGTCTCACGAGCGATTAGACCGCTTTGACAACGTCATCAATTATTGAGGCTTCTTAATCGCCACAGCGAGAAATAGTCCAGGCGAGTGCTGGCCATATATATTACCACAAGGCGGAAGTGTCTATGGACAACCATGTGAGAAAATACATTAAACGTTCTACTCCAGCATGAATTCTGACTTAGAAGTGCAGAAATTTTTACCCGTCGCAATGAATTCGAAGACTTTCCAAAGCCTTTTTTTCTGAACGGCTGAATCGGAAATAAAACTGAGGCTCCCCGCCTGTGGCAGTAGTATAACCTTTGTGGCAGATGCGGCCTTCGTAATAGGTGCTTTTTTAGGTGCCTTGAATGTAGTTTTGTTGTGTGAGCCGAAATATAGTTCATCAGTGCTGGCGAATCCGTTAGCCTCTCGTGCTTCCTGTTTGACTGATGTTAAGACTTATTTACGGTTTGGATAAAAGTCAACGGTCATGAATAACTCTTATTCATCTCCTAAAAATTGTGATTTAATTTGTACTCGAAGATCATTTAGCAAGTCACTCCATTAAGCCGAGGGTTTCAAGTAAGAGCAGGTATCCCGTTAGAAAAATTATAAGAGAATGTTGCACGACAGGCAACCTATCGCTAGTCATACCAGATTGTATACTAAGGAATTTCAAAATGAAAAAAAAACTTTTTTAAATACAGAGGTAAGATTGGTGCATATTTATACAGAAAAAAAGCTAGATTAAAAATGGAATAAAGGTTAGATTGAATAAACTGCATACTAATTGCACGCTTCGACCCCCTTGTAGTGAAAGGTCATACGACACGCCTCCTCGGCTCCTCGGTCTCATGGCCAATAAATTAGTGGATATATCAGATGTCAGTCACGGTATGCACACCCATAGATGCTTTGCCAATAAAGTAAGTTGCAAGTCAGCAGGACCCACAAGAGACTCGGAGTGATAAGAACTGTTAAACCTATCAAACGGCTTACTTACTATTAAAGTGCGTCGTAGCATGATCGGAAGATGCCTCCACAAAACCGCAGAAAGCTCGATGAAACGGCATTTATTTCTGACTGTACCAAATTTATGCTTTCCGGCGGTCGTATCTAGCAATACTTTGCTACCTTTAAAAAAAGTTTTCTTCCGTGCTTATTTAAATGCATTTTTATTAATCTTGAGCGGATGCAATAATATCTCTTGCCTTGCTTATAATGTAAGGCCGACTGTGTGCGAAGTCCGATTACTCTACCCTTAAAAAGCTTGTCTTAAGCTAGACGTTAGGATGAGGAAAGTTTGCGAGCTCTTTGCTGAAAGCATGCAAAATGAATAGGTGGAGCACAAAAACCTCTATATCCGTATTTCTATCGACCATTAACAGGTCTAACCCAAAGGCGAGACTTATAAACTTCCAAAAGTCCATTTGGATTTGAAGGATCTGTACAGAAGCCGATGTGCGAAATGCGGATATAATCATCTAGTAGTCTTACAGGTCCTTAATACTCGACCACAGGTGGAGCTTCTACTATGTTGTAGAGACTAAAAAAGGCTTTGTTTCTATTTGAATTACCGATAATTAAAGCACCATGTTCCTGCAAAAGTATTTCGTCATCACTTCATGCGACGACTCTGCTGGAACGACCCTACTGTGAAGCAAACTGTTTGCCCACTCATACTGATGCACTCCAATCGTCATCAAGAAGTTTGACATTCGACGTTGGTGTGATGACAAATTGCATTGAAAGTTATAGGTTGGTCTTTGCTTCAGTTTTCCTGCAAACTCCGGAAGCTCCGATAGAGCTTCAAGCCTGATTATGCGATCTATCTAATGCATCGTATGGTTTGCGCAAATAGCATTGACAAGTCTATTAGGCTTGACAGATATGTATTCAGCACGGGAGTTACATTCCTCAAATAAACACACTCTTGTATCTTCTCAGACGAGTGAGACAAATCTACTACCGTCCTCAGGGATGCAGTCTTCAGTAAGCTTCAAGCTCAAAAGATGCGCGCACAGCTCAACTGGTGCACAATTAGCTTCTTGTCATAAAGAAAAAATATCGTTCGGCAGACTCAAGATGATTGAACTGAATGAGCTAAATTGCTCATGGCCGTCCTTATCGAGATGATTTAAAGCGCAGCCAATGGCATAGTCGGAAGCACTTTAAGAGAGATCAAACGGCTTTGTCTTATCCTTCAGAGTCAGGACTGGAGCTTGCTGAAGGCGTGTCTTATTGGGAAGGCATCCGGGTTTTCGCTCTCTCAGACAACTTGATAATAGATCGTACTGAGGCCTTTCGAGACACTTAAAGTTTCCATAGACTTAAGCAAATAGTTGGCTGAGCCGGATAAATTCCTTAAATCGTCTGGGGGGCGTGGCGCAGACCAAGCTGAAATGGCTTTCGTTGTCTAAGGCTTCACCCAAACCTGTGGTCGCTCGCAAAGCAAACAAGGTTTTTAATCTCCTGCTTTGCAATGACAGATTTGTGAACTCGGCTTAAACTTGTATGGATTCCATAACCTAGTAAATTGTATTGGGTGACCTAACCGGGCTTTTAGAGCCGAACTGCGTCAGAGGAGCTATGATCAAACTTACCCTCATTTTACGTTCACTAATGCCGGTAATAATCTCGCAGATTGTGTGGCCGAGCAGTAAGACGTAGCCGGTGCACTTAGTCACTTCAACAGATCTCCCATGACATAATACTTAGTGTATTTATTGTCATGAGGAATTCATTCGACTCCTTTTTTCGGATTGATGGTACCCGGCTACCAAATCTAATGCACCGTACAATGTACACACGGATACGCTGTCAAGCAACACATCGTTTCTTGGAATAGATTTGTGCAGATGCCACTCGACTATTGAGCCCATTTGAGTCGCCACTTTTTGCATGATTTTCGACACAGACAATTTGAATATTTTAACCATCGCACCATATTATTCTTTGTCTTATCGACGAAGAAGGCACCTAAGGACTTTAAATGGCCTCTTGGCAGTGGAAATATTCATGTGGCACACTGCTTTGTGCCTGGTACGAGGTCAATTTTGTGTCTCACTCCTTGATCCAATAGAAAGATCAATAGTGTGATCAAAAGTGACAAAAATACTATGTCATCCTTCAAGATTTCTGAGTTAAGGCGCAGCGTACGCCGCCTATAAGATCTAGCAAAGATTTTTTGTCTAGAGCAGACGGCGATTATATGTAATCAAGAATCAGTAACTTAATATTTCTGACGAGATAGTGGCTTTGACACCTTTGGCAAAGCCTTTAATTAAAGCGCACTTGTCGTTACGCAATGATTAATTTAACAACTGTGAACACGATCGTTTACAGCCACAGAATTTCTTGTGGCACTCAGGAAGTGATTACGTGCTGCATCTTCATTTTACTCTAGCGAAGCTATGTTACTTGCTCTTATATTCCGCTTGCAGTCCTATATCGCCCATTGTGGATTGCAGATCTATGTTAGCCGCTTCTATCCGCTTGTATATCTTTGTAATTACTCACGTTTGACGCTACATTATGCGCTGTGTCTCACGATACTAAGTTATTTACTTGCGAGGTTACCCACAAGTTTTGGCTCTATGTTACCCACATTTATAATGCTCTTTGAAGCCTCCGGCAGCCGATCCTTTAATGGACACCAGAACATTTTATATACATCTCGAAACTGTATTATTATAGTGTTCCTTCCAAAGAAGCCCTGAGCACAATGGAGCAGAAACAGAACTCTCCAACACTCTGCTGAGCGAACCAGGGCGGCAAGCACCTGTAGCCTTTCCTCGCCAATCGGATGAGGGCTAGTGCTTTTTTAGCCGCGGCATGTCTAAGATGAGGTCATGCTTGTCCATGTCAAGGGCAAAAAATGGCTTTGTGCTGTCCGAACCTCAAACTCGGCACCTACGTCAATTTTAATCTCGTTGCTCTCCTTTGACCATCTCTAAACCTTATTTAGGCTGACCGTAAACGGTCCACCGTCATGCCTACTTTTGCGACGCTCCAATGTCGACATGGACTCAAAATAAAGTGCACACACCGCTCCTTCAGAAGTTGTTGATCTCTCAGAAATTAATGTTTGCATAGTGTGTGTTAGACACGCACCCATCCAGGGCACAGCTCCTGTCAGGCGGGACGAAATTACTCTTCTACGACCCTTTTGGCACAAACATGAATTTTGTGTATAGCTTCACAGCAGAAGAGGCGGCAAATATAGCTTTGCTTGGCATAACGAAAATTCATTGATACTAGACCGGTGTCAGTCTATTTAGGAATTGTAACACTAGATCCTATAGAACGAGATGTTGCCCACCCAAGGCATTCCGATGAAGCAAACTCATCTGTACTTCTCTTGAAGGGCAATTTAAATCGCCTCTCCCTTTACTACTGCCTGCTCTTTATGAGTTGACTGCAAAATCGGTCGATCTTTTTAATCCGTTCATAAACACAGTGTTTTATACTTATAGAAAGAGTGGCGCTCGATTGATGAGGGCCGCCAACTTCCTAAGGTCATGAGCATGTTTATGTAGCTCACACTCTCCTTACTTGCAAGAAAGAAAGCGCGCGCGCTGATGAGACTAAAAATTTGTCTAGAGGCGCGCTGCTCTCACATATCCCTTCAGGTGCTTCCGCGACACAAAGCGCTTTGATAAAGTTGCATCACGGGTGAGGGCACAGCTTTTGGCCTGAGTGTGAAAATGCCACGCGCGACTCAACATCAGTGATCAAGGCTGCATCGGTCGCCGTCTATACCTCCTTTATTCGAGAGAAAAGGCTCCGCTTATTCAAGCCTTCGAAGGTACGAATGTTAAGCTTCACTAGCTTACACATTTGGCTTTGTTGCTGGGGGTACCTAAACGAATTTTACATGAACAAGGCTTTGTTTGCAGAGATCGAACGTTATGATTTGTTCCAGCCGCGGATGGGCCGCCTCATGAGGCCCATCGGAGCCAGTAATCCCTATGAACTGCTCCTCTGACATATATGTAAAGGCGACTTTTCCATCGTGAATTTTCGTGAGGGTTTAGATACTTAATCTACCTCAGGATTGACCAAATGCTACCAAGCACTACGGAGTACAGCAATTTGTACATAGGCTGTATGCGGAAATATATACAGCTTTTCGGCCAAGAACCCGATCCAAAGAGTATTGATGTGACAGGGTTACACAGCACCTTGCAAAAAGGAGGTGCGCAGAAATTTTACGATCAACCTGTCAGCGACAGCTTACTGTTCTCGGTCAGATTGATGTGATGAGATCACACAGCATCTTGCACAAGGGGAGCGCGCTGAAGGATTGAGATTTTTTCGGGAGAAAGACCTTTCACTATCCTCTTTTTATGTATCGAGGTGACAGCAGGAGGTGTGCAGGTAGAAATTAAATCTTCTGGTATACTGTTCCTAATCTTTAGGTGATCGACGTGTGCAATAGATTGCGATTTGATTCAGACCTTAATGGTACATTTATAATTTTTACTCGATATCATGCTTTAAGACGACATTAAAAAAAGACGTCGAGTGTAACAACGCGTGTGTATGCGTGTTCCTATCTGTGTGTTGCAATATTAGTATTAGCACGATGAACGATTCGATATCAGATGCCTGATTATCCAGACAGCAGCTTGACGACGCCAAGTCCATTCACTTTAATACTTAATATCGATGCTTAATACTTGAAAAGCACTTATTGTTCACACTTCGGTGACATTTTCTTCAAGACGGCAAATACGCCAGGCGCGGCGACTTCAGTGCCACGCGCAACGAAAGTGTCGACAGAGTTTACTGTAGCCACCGCCTCGTGATCGATTACATCGATGCCCATTCCAGACGTGACAGTAGATTTTTTTTAACACGGGAGCCACTAAAGCCCTTTCAAGACAAGCGTTTACCATTACCAAGCCATATTGAAAATTAATGTCAATTCGATAGGAAACCTTGTTCTTCGGCGCTACTGCTAACAGACAGCCATCCTTTTTACTAGGCCTGCTTGTAATGCGACACTCCGTTGTACTAAACATTGCCACTCTGCGAGCCATGCAAGCAATGGACGAAACGGCTTTGCCCGAGCGAAGCACAAAATTTGTAAATTCGCGGCTGTGTTAGGACCACGAAGCATAAACCTAAATATGTTCGTAAAGACCATAATATTCCACGCGTTGGACCAGCATCGTGAGGAAAGCTTAATGGGTTTTAGCCGATTCACAAAATCAAATGTGCGTTAGTAAAACGCTCGGTATGACTGCTTTTCAAACGCAACGGAGCAATAATGATACAAGATGAAGGGTCTTTATAAAGGCAAAAAAAGGTAATTACAACACACTAAGCACGCCCATAAGCATGCGGCGGAGCCGCATGAGAGGGTGTTTCGTACATTTGGTAGCTAACTTGTCCATTGTTGCTCCGTTGCGCTCCTCCATTTGATTTGGAACGCACACGACTGAGGTTTCGCTGGCGAGCAGTACCGGGAGTCCGTGTGTTACGACTTGCGCGTTCAGCACGCATGCGAGCAATGCGATCGCGGTCGCGCTTGGCTTCCGACTTGGAACAAATGATTCCGTTTTTCTTGGTGCCAGCGCTTAGTAGAAGCATCAGTGAAACGACACTAAAGCCTGCAATCGCGTACAGATAGAAGTACTCGTTTTCCATTGTCGAGTCCTCCGCGTGCATGTAGACGTAACCCACATTCGCCACGAAAAAGATGGTGAAGAGGGAGGTTGTAGAAGAAGCGCGGCCACGACTGGTAAACATACCAGCACAGGCAGACCATGGAGCAGAGCTTGTGCCGAGGCCCATGAAGAAGTACATGAGCATAACGACGAGGCTGACGTAAAGGCCGGAACCATGCGATTCGCCCAGAAGCTCGGATTTTTCATTGAAACCCAAGATACCCGCACAAAGAGCCACGGGTATCAACGTGCCGAAAAGAATGGACTTGTGGTCGAGTTTATCGATGAAAAAGACGGCAATGACTGCACCCGCAAGTTGCAGTGATATGGCATTTACAAAGAGTTGGTCTTGATCCGTATACATGCTTGCCCCCTTGTAGCTGATGAAAGCGTTGAGGAATCCCGTGGTAAGCGAAGACACGAGCATTAGAAACAGGCAGATAAGGTATTTGAAGAAACCGGCACCTGCTTCGTCTGCAGTCTCTTCTTCTCGCATAACCTTGAGTTCTTCCTGCACGTCAGGCTTACGACGGAGAACGACGAGACAGGCTTCACAAGCCTCCCAGCCCTTGCGGTCTAGTACCCAATACGGACTTTCTGGAAATACATTTACTACGGGAGTGACGAGAGCGATAAAGATGCAAGCAGCAAAGGTTTGCCAGATCCATCCCAACTGGTGCACTGTCGCAAAGATTCCACCAAGCAAACTACCGGTAATGAAGCCAATGCCCAACAACAGCATTGATTTGCCACGCATATCTTTGGTCGAGATTTCAAATATGTAGATTGCCAGCGACGGCAGCAGAATGCCACAAGACACTCCGAGCAGACCAATGCCGGGCATGAGCAGCATTGATCGAAGGGCGTCATTGGCACTTACAGCCACCATACCCAGTGTGCTGAATAGACCACCAGCCACAATTGTCAGACGACGTCCTAAGAAGAAGTTGAGAAAACCAGAAATGATCGTGCCTATGACACATGCTGCGTAAAGAATGTACGTGGTAGTGCCATCGCCAACGTTGCCACTTAAAACACCATCGTACGTAACCGCGTAGCTTGCAAAGCTTGCAGATTGCTCGAGTGTCGAGAGCAGATTAAATAGCCAGCCAACGCCGATGCCACCAAGAACGCCCATAAACGCTGCAAGGGAGAATGCGTACTGCGATGAAGCAGACATGACTTTTGAAAAACCTTCATTGTACATCATACGCGTCTGGATAATGTTCAGGAACGGAATACACGACATTACGACAAGCGGGATGATCATCCCTGTGCAAAATATAAAGTCAAAGAGGAACTGCAGCTGCTGGAAGACTGCTACACCAGCGATCGATGAGTGTGGAAAGCTCCACATGCGAAAGCATTCATTGATGCCATATAGAGCCGCCACATACGCAAAGAAGAGTGACAAGGCATACTTAAAGGTCCATTTCAGGGCAAAGTATGTAGCCAAGAAGTACATTGTGACGATAATAGTCATCGTTCCCAGATAGAGCATTGCGCGCTTGACGGGGCTCATCGAGTGCATCCCCATGCCAACGATGTGGAAAACAACAAGCAACAGGACCGTCGCAAGCGCAGCACCAAGTGAGTACGCCACATACATGACATCCGACGTCTCGAGCGTTGCCACGTAAAACATAAGCAAGAAGTGACGGCATTCGCGTACAATGACCGTAACCCGCGAAATCATGTTTGAGTTGTGAAGCTGCTCCAAGTCGCCCTTCCACCAACCAATCCAGCCTCCCTTGTTGGTCGGGTCATCGTCTTTGTAGTCTTCGGGGGCAAACATCCACATGCACCATTGCTGAATGTCCACCTTCATTTTTCTGAAATCCAGACCATCACTGTTGAACATAAAGGGACCGACTACCCATAGAATAGAAATGAACCACACGGAAAATGTCTGAACTCCATATCCTTGTGCAGTATCACAATAGTCGGACGCGAACGTGTTATCGTTGGCCGACGCATCGGTCTGACAGATATAAAAGTTACCAAACGCCATGTACACAAGACACAAACCGATAAGTTCCCAAGCCTTCCGATAATGTGAACTGGCGTATGCTTTGTACAACAACACCAACGTTTCGCGAGAAATCTTGAATCCACGACCTGTGGCTTGGTACTTCGCACCGCCGTGTACAATGTTGTTATCGAAATAGTGCATGGTGGTGCCGACTTGAAAGACAAAGAAAGCGGGACCAAGAGTGACAATCATGTCGATAAATCGCGTCATACCGCGCACAAAACCACCTTCACCGAAGTAAACACACATAAGCGGAAGCATGAGGAACGTTCCGGCTTGGATGTAAAATTGCGTATTGAGCACCGACTTTAGGTCCTTAAATACACGTTCGTCAAAGTTGTTAGCAACATTACCAGAGATAACAGCCGTTGAGTTCATGTCAAATACAATTTGCTGCTGCACACCGGCCAATGCGAGGTACACTTTGCAGTACATGTACACGAAGGTTGTTACGATCGTCATCCATGTGGCAAAGTAAAATCCAGTGTGCGAGTAGTACATGGAATTTAAACGGAAGAAGTCCATGAACTGGCCCATGCGGTGCGCCTCCCGAGCTAGAGATGTCTCTCCAGCTCCGTTGGCCAGCTTGCCTTCAAACATAGAAATTTGCGAGAGAGCCACATCTCGCCCCTTACCACATTGCATGAATTCGACGTGCGTGACAACACCACCACGAAGAGTCGAGTTAAAGCCAGCAAAGACATCCTCTGACAAGTTAATGCCCTTAGAAGCTTTAGAGACACCACCACGAGGAAGAGCAATGATCTTGTCGAATATATCGGGGTGCCCATAGTGCATACGCACGTATAATGGGTCAGCCAGAACACGCTGCGACAGCGTTACGAATACAAGCTCTTGCCACGACTTAAATTTTGACAAAGACGACGCGTTGCCTGTGAAAATGTGCTCGCGCATGCCAATGATAGAAACTGGTTTCTTCGAGGGATGCAGGTCAGCAGTCACCAGAAGCTGCGGCATCTTCAGACATTCCTCAAAGTAGTGCTGTTGGTTCATATCAATTGTCTGGAGATACTCGCCACGCGTAAACGGCAGCGCGTTATTTTGATTCTCGGGCTTACCTTCTCCGAGAATTGGATCACCAGGCAATTCATAACGGTATACCTCAGCAATTTCGTTGCCTTCGCTTTTAATCAGCACTGTGTCGAATTGCTTGTTTCCATCCATCTCGATCGTATCAACGTAGGCAACACGCAAGTTAGGATACGTTTTTAGCAAATAATCGATGTCATCCGCCTGGGCTTTGCCTTCTGCACGATGCTTGCCGTATACCTGACAAGCACATATGTACGAGAATTTAAGCCGCACCATATCTTCAAGTTGGGCCTGCTTTTGCTCCGCCGTCTTGCCGGGACTTGAACCAATTTCGAGCCAATGAAGGATTTTGATCGCATCTTCGTACAACATCATGCCCTGGACGGTACGCGCAAGCGTCTGACCACGATACGACGCCCAAAGACGAATTTCCAATGGGTAGTTCGCCTGTGCTTCTTCGGCACTGCTCACGTCAATCCGCTCTAAAAAGTTCTCCCATTCTTCCGGGTGTATTGTAAGCAGGTATTTAAGAATAGTAATATTCTTGCCTTTTTCCTCGACCTTTTGAAAGACCGGGTGATTCGTTAGCGGGTCGTTAAGCTCAGACAGGGAGATAAGCACGCTTTCACTGTAGAAAGGTGTCACTACGGAAAACGAGTGCATTTCCTTTACCGATGTCAGCTGAGGAATGTCCATAAGAAGCGACTTCATGAAAAAACCAAGACGACGTTCGGCTTCAGGTACACGCGGCATTGCATCAGCCTTTTCAAGAGACATAAGTAGATACGCGCGAGTAGCAGCTCCCATGGCGGTGTCGTTGTGGAACAGGTTCACTAACCCGCGAGCAGCAAACACATAGCCATTAGCGCTTGAGCAGAACTTGGAATTGCTAAACTTTGCAGCGATCTCTGGGCGGTTAGCAAACACACGAATGGTGTTGAACAAATTCTCCATCTTCGTCACAAAGTTTCGCACAACTCCCATAGTGTGCACACGCGATGTCGTCAAGTGCGAGGACTGGGCATCAGGATCCGGTAAATCCATCACTGCTTCCAAGAATTCCATCGATACTGTGCGCAGCTGGATGAGGCTCTTGGCGTCAAATGTTTTCATAAAGCTGCCATTTGCAGCAATTGCCTCCATTTGACGCAATGCGTCCAGGATGTCGGCATCGTCACTGCCCAACAATGCTTCCATCACGTACATACTGGCCGTAAAGAAGCTGCGCACAGCAGATAAGCAGTCTTTCTGTACCATGTAAACTTGAAGCTGCGAATCACCCTTGCCTTCTTTAGCAAGTTTGACAGTGAAATCAAGAGCTTCCACAAGCTTACCGGCAGACAAAAATACGGGTTCAAACACGTCGCCCGAGCCCTGAATGTCGTATTGCAAGATTGCAGCCTCTTTGTCGTCTACTAAGTCTCCCTCGCGAAATGAGTTTACGATTTCGTTCCACACGACAACGAATCGTAACATCATTTGAGACTGGTATGCCGCAGCGGAACCGTCAGCGGCCGCATCGTTTGAGCGGGCCAAGTTGGTCACAACCTTCTTGTCAAAAAGCTGAGGTGCTACGCGAAAAGCCTTTGTAATTTCCTTAATGCCGCGGATCTCGCCTGTCTTCATCAAAAGACCCTGAATGCCTCCGAGCGAGGCTTGAAAGACAGTAAAGTATATCTGCGTATCGTAGTTGAAGATGAAAATCACTGGCAACCACAAAGCCGAGATGACACCAAAGTTGTGGAATGAAACGACGTTGCTTCCGTACTCGAGTTGCATTTCGAAAATGGCAAGCGACGGAAGAACTAGTGGACGTACGAGAATGAAGTAGGAAACGAAGGCTTTAAGCGCCCATAGAATAAGCCAGAAGGTGATGTACTTGATTTGGTAGCTGAGCGGAGGCGCCATATTGCGACCAACATAACACGATTCGCCCTCTCGAATAAATTTGGCCGCAAACGATCGGGTAACCATCGATGGAGCAAATGCCTGGACCACCATAACTATTGCACCAGGCAGGATGAAAGCAGCGGACGCCGTTGCGGCTTTGTCGAGCAGCTCCGTATTCTGGTCCGTCATCAAGGGCGTGTAGATCATCATGCCGAAGATGCCAGCGAACACACCGTTCCAAAGCATGCGTACTACGAGAGCACCCCCGTAATTGAACGATCGTGACGACGTCTTGGACGACTCTCTCGCTGTGAGCAAATGCCATCCATGGCACGCTTCCAAAACAGTCTTACAGAATCCCATCGAAGAGAGGGCAAAGACAATACCGACATACGTAAGCTTGACACTTTGAGGTTGATATGGCTTTACAACTTCGCCCATGGATGCAAATTGAGGAAACCATTGCTGTCCACCGCTAGGTGAAATGGCCGAAATGAAGCCAATGGCCATGAGGACCATCAGAAACATCATGTTAAACTGGAAAATGCGGTAGTAGTTGAGAACAAGCGTAAAGATACTTCGATGTTCGTAGTATGTCTTGGTGTGGTTTTTCGTCAGTTCCTCGCCAATTTGCGTTATGTCGATATTCAAGCAGTACTTTTTCCAAAAGTACTCATTTATATCGTCGTAATTGCGCACTTGCGTGTGCTCCAGATTTTTGCCCAATCGGTTCTTTCTCTGCATATTCGACGCTTCCTTCCATACAGGACGTACTACGTGACGCAAGTACCAGCCTTCGCCCACCTTTTGTTCGCCAAGAAAGTCTTGATTTAGCATATTCAACGACTGGTGAAACAAATAACAAAGGCACTCGGGCATGTGTCTCAAGTTGCCTGCTTCTCCCCATAGCAAAAGAAAGAGCATGATGTCCATGTGCAAAGAGCATTTGAGATCCCCTTGAGGCTGACCTACGTACGTGACGCTTGGCACGCCTAGGAACTGACACCACTCGGTGTAGTTGCTCATGAGCTTCTTGTGCAGTGTCACGACGTGGTGCCCAGGAGGGTCTTGAGGCTTAGTGCGCGCCTTGGAGTTGGCCAGCAGAAGCAGTACGTGCTCGCGCTGGTTGTCAACGCTGCCTGACTGAAAGCCAAACTTATTGTACAGTACCTCACAGCAAAAATCGATAGACACCTCATCGGCAAAGTCACCCTGGAGGCCGCCGCCGCGCATTTGATTTCCACCCTGTTTAGAAATAGGAGCGACGTCCATCAAACTCAACCGATCTCCAAACGTGCCACCGCCATCGCCATAGTTGCTCTTGTTGTTGGACGTATTGCGCTTGCGATCCGCGTCGAGCTGGAAGTAGTTGGAGCCGGCGCGACGTCGGTCCATCTTGCCACCAGGCGTCGTGGCCATCGTTCAACTTGTACCTTAACTAGTAATTAAAGTGCGGACACAAAGAGTGATGGTCGTTGGCTCGATGCGCTCCCGCACTCAAATTGCTCGAGGTCTATTTGATTGTGAGGACGAATGCGGGGAGGGACGCGAAGTAGCCCTTTTTCACTTCTGACTCGAAGAAGCTAAACCAATAGAAATGGACAGCAGATTCAGCTCCCCTAACCGCAGAGCCAGCTTATGCCGGAGTAAGATATCGATCTATCACATATTAGTGAAGCACAGGTATTAGCGTGCTTTTTAAGTCCGCCCCCTTATGCACTGAACCGGCGCGTGCTCAGAAACCGACATACTGCGAATTCTTGCGCCATCACCCTTGAGAATGCTTATCTTGGTATTTTTAAACCACGAATTGTGATCGGTTTAATGTCACTGAGGACGATAGAACAATTCGACGTTCGACGCAGTACGCGGTACTTGTCGTTAAATTGACTTGAGATGACGTCAGCCGCGACAAAATTGCAGGAAGAGCGGATAGGTTTAACCTCTCGCGCGTTCGGACGGTGCAAATCCCGTGCTGCGAATGGGGAGCTACTACATTTTGGTCTAATACTTCATGCTCATGTAATTATAAGATTTGCAGGGGTTTTCTATGCACTTTCTGACGCTCTTTACCTTGCGATCTTACGACACGCTCTAATGATTTAGGTGTGGTGCCATAAACAGGACATAAGAGAAGAATAAAACGCTTAGCTTTTTTTATATCCGCATGATTAATTGAATCATGGTGGGGGAAAGGAAATTTTGAGATCAATGGCAGAAAGCCTCTAAGTAAGCGGTAGACTTGTCATTAAAGTACATCACGCGTTCGCACATTGCCATCACGGCACTTTTGTTTGTGACTCTCTTTTTCGGGTTTTACGTTCTTGATTACGAAAGAAAGCACACACGATCTTGCATGTGGGCAGCGGGCGAACATATACGAATATGCTGGAAGCACACCTTCATAGTAACCTTTAGTGGCTTGGCTTCGCCGTGTCAAAATACTCTGAAGTAGCATCAGCATGGCTACTGTAAGCGTGTCATCGTCGATGTCGCACACGTCTATTTCAGTTTCTGAGCAAGTCGTGCTTCTTTGATGGCGGCTTTGCGTGCGGCAGTGAATGAATCCGCTTAAGCGTATGAAGCAGCAGCATTTGTCAGCCTTAAAAAGACTTTGAGCACTTGAGTCTTATGATATAGATCTACCGTCGACAAATCGATGGACTGTCTTTTAGCCTCTCCCTGATAGTCCTATATACTACTTTCAAAATTTCCACCGTAACCCTTAATTTTTGTTACCATAATTAAACCAAGAGAAATTTAGAGGCATAAAAAGCACTAAGCCCAGATCAGCGCCTCTTCAACAGCACCAAAACTAATAGTAGTCACAGCCAACACCTGATAAACAACCACAATTAACCTAGCGCTGCGTCCAGCAGCCGCGCGTTCAGGCAACGGTATTGCACAAACCCAGTGTTTGCCATGCCACTTAATGGTATTACCATGCTGTGGGACTTAAGTCTTTGATTGTTTTGAAGCTGAATAAGACGGCAGTACAGGGTGTCAATTGAAAAAATCTAATGAGCACTGCTTGATGCATATTAACCAGAAGCTTCATGCTGGATTATAGACATATAAGGGCTTGACATTACGACTTATACTCACTTTTGGGGCCATTCTGTGTCTCGTATTTGTTTATAGTATCCATCGGAGGATGGAGACCAAAATTTGCGTTTTCTCCGAAGAAACGGCTGCGGTCTCTGGTGGCACTGGTATCTAATCTACGCCTTAGTCTCTTAGATTGGCCCTGTATGAGGAATAATTAGTAGAAGAGTTGCCTAAGGACATGCAAGACAAGCTAGAAAAGCCTGACCGGGGGGTGCAACATCTGGGACTTAACGCGATCAGTGCCACTTTGAAGATGCTTTTTGAACTACGACAGCGTTCTGATAAAGCTTCTTCAGCAGAAATTGACGATGTCGTGATGCCGGTGCCTTCGGTAATTGTTTAAAGCTGTGAACGGAGAAAATGAAAATCTTTGCAGAAAAGAAAGAAGATTATTCCCCGCTTTGAACCAAGGAGGTCGAAATGGTCGTGATATCCGCCTCATTGTAAATGGTGCAACAGAGATTGGATCTAACCTAGTGGGAAAGCACACAAAGGGACACATATGCGCAATCTCAGTCAATGCAGCGCTCTCTACCTGAAGCGGCAGCAGATGTATGTTTTCTGCCGCCTGGCTGTGGGAAGCGTGTGTCATTACGTTTCCTCGTACATCACCGAGGACGCGAAAACATTGGTAATATCTACAAAATTTACATTATCTGCTGGCTCGGATAGCTACAAACCATCGTTTGGAAGAGGTTGCAGTCGCCTTCTTTATCGGCGGATTGTTCGCGAGTCCGACCTCTTTTGACGCGGATCTAAAAGTGACAAAAAATGTCAATCTCAACAAGACATTGTCACTGTTTGCTTAGTGACAGGAACGAGCGGCGAGTGCTGCTCGGCCCTGAAGCCCAACGTGAAGAAAGTTTATGGCACGCCGTAAATACTTAATTACTTAGAAATCGAAGATACCTGCTTCGCTCCTAGCGGAGTTTACTGATTCAAGAATTCGCCGTTATTTGAATGTAGAAGTGTTGTTAGTGCAGACACTACACCGAGTCGATTAACGTGTTAGACATTATTATGTCTGAAATGGAACTGGAAGAGTCGAGGACATACATTGCACGTAAAGTGGCACGTGGATCGCTACAAAGTGTCCGTAAGGCTGCATCCCTTCCATATCGTAAGCGGCGTGACTGGTTTCCAGCCACACTATCAAGAGCAAGACCTTGCCTGATTATATGGAGTTGTACGCTGCCACTGAGCAGTGCTAGCAGAAAATAGCACTCGCTGCATGTTGTGAAGGGGTAGTTGGCTGCAGACCAAGAGTGTGGCACTGACGATGCGCTTGGAGTGGCATGTTTCTTACCGAGCAACGCTCTTAATTGCTGCATACTGTGCAAATCACGCTGGCTGTAGGTCAAAGCTTCAAAGCCCGGCTGCGACAATGTGCGTGAAATGGCACGTATTCTACTGATAAACGATCGTTATGGACAACGTTTAGTGTAATTTCTGCTTGATGTAGTCGATTAAAAGATCGAGGCATTTAATGCGCCGCCTTTCTGGACACACAAGGCGGCACATATTTTGCTGAGCGGGGCCTTTGATGAGTTGTTTGTCAATGTAGTTGTTATTGCATCCATGCGACACGAAAACGATACGAAGCGTCTGTTCGAGACCGTCAATTTTAAGAAGAAGACAAAGATCGAGAAGCGCATGGCACCTCAACTTGGACGTAAAGATTCGAAGGTTGACGCGGCGATGAATGGCGATGGCACATAGCTATAAACTTATATTTAGAAGAAATCACAATCAAACAGTCAGAGGCAAGATAATCCTGGACCCTGTTCTGTCACTAGATGTCCATGGCAAAGCTTGAGCGAAGCGATCAGCATAGCCTGAGTAGCGGTCACCGAAATCAATTTTGTATTGTATCGGACGGAAAAGTAGTGAAAGACAACAAAACGATCTTCATTGCACGGAGCTGGATTGCACAAAACTTTGGTAAAGGATTTGCAGAAATTGGTAAGTGCGACTAGACTTACCTAATCGAAGTATATTTTAAAAAGATTGACTTGGCTTGGGGAACCAAATATGGCAGTAGGTACCACTGTAAAGTCATTGACGAATTTTTACGTACAAAGCACTAAGCGGAATGGTCCAGGAAAGCATGTACTCATTTCACGTTGATACCTTGTGGCGAGAATCCAAATGGCAAGTACACGCTTATCAGAAGTTTGCAGTACCACAATTTCTGCGAAAATTTTGTTGCAATTCAAGATTCGGCGTGTAAAATGTACAATGCAAATACAAAGGGTATATATCTTCCAGATCATATAGCTTGAGGCCCTCCTTGTAGGATATGCTGATCGCATTGACCAGATCTGACTAACTCTGATGCTCTGGGAGTAGTCGGCCATACTTCAAGGGCTTTTGAACACGGCTGAGATGTGTAATTTTTTAATTGCCTGTTGACGCAATTGTTCAGTTTCCATAGGGCTTATGCTATGATGGCAAAATGTCCGTAGTTTTGTTTAGCTCGGAATGATGGGCAAATTGTCCACTTGTGATTAGCGATCGAGTGCATGTGCGAGGATAGACCTTACGCTAGTGCACGTGAGTGCACCTTCAGTGCAGACAAACTTTCCTTTATAGAGTGCTTTATTGTATTTCATGGCTTTGGGGAGATCTCGCAAAGGCAGGCTATTGTGTATCGGCCGGAGGTTGGCTTGACCAAGTACTTATACATTTATAGTACGAAGTATAAAGTGGCTAGTTCGCCGTCCGATCTCTTCAAAAAATGAATTTTGGAAACCAGACAGCAAGAGGCTTCCGGCGAAGGGAGGCAAGGCCTGTTTCAGGCGTTCTTCGCCTGATCTGGTCCCAAACAATCGTTTATTATTCCATGCGACGCATCAGATTTTGCAATCGGCACTTTCGTGTTTAATAAGTGCTTCCTTCTGCTTAGATGTAATCCAAGTATAAGAGGTAACGGATCATTACGTAAAGCCGAGCTTTTATGTCAAGAAGTTGAATTATTCTTTGAACGAGCCTGGATCCTACGCACCCTATGTGTATAGATATCAGATAGGAAATGGTCCCTGCCATAGTCGCGGTAGCATCTTAGTCGCTCATCAAAAATTTGAGAAAGAGAGTATATACATAACCAATTTTTAAATGGCATTTATAACACTTTAATGAAACGTCATTTACCGAAAGATCGCAATTCTTCCTGCATGCCTTCTTGTGCAAAATGCTGTGCAACACCGTCCCAATGTGATAATGTCCTGGTCTGCCAGCGCTTATTTGACAAGCCCAAAGATCGCGCACTCGCATGTTGACAAAGTAGTGATAATAGCCGTGAGTTATTCGCTACGATTTTGGGATGTGCATCCGGATAAATGATAAATAAATATATCTCCTGTCTTTAGTGATTTTAATTTTACTAAATTTGAAAAAAAATAATGTGTTTAACTTCACTGATTAAAATCATGCACCGTATTCCCGGTCCGTCAGACCCTTTACCTTATACTTTGTAGCTTCTAATTAATCTCGTGTCCCTCCGTCACGCAGGCGAAAAAGATCGCAGCAAGCGCAAGCACACTAAAAAGTCATCCAGCCGTAAAAGCGGCCACAGACATCTTGAGCGCTCGTCTCGACACAATCGCCACAAGTCGCGCGATTCAAACCATTTAAAGGGGGCAAATAAGATTACCAAAGCTGACTATTTTTTGCGCCAGACGGAATTTAGGGTGTGGCTGGCTCAAACGAAGTGCGTATTGGCATAAAATGATTTATTTAAATTTGGATTTTAGCATATTTGTCTATTGTCGACAAAGGAATCAATATGTCGAGGAATTATCGACGGACGAGGCCATGGAACTCTTCCAAGACAAGTTTGCTAAGAAGTGGAATCATGGGAAATTGTCTAAAATTTTCTATGAAGGATTGCCTGACGCTATGGTAGAGGAAACGAAGCGCACACGCCATCGATGGGAATTTGTGGCCAATCTTGGTGACAAGGAGAAACTTGAGCTCGAATCAGCCAAAGACTCAGTGGATGTGGCGACGAAACAGAAACATCTATTAGTTTCAAGAAGTGAGAAGAAAAATGAAAATGAAGTCAAGAAAGAGGAAGACAGGAACAGTAAAAAACAGTGGTCGCAATTGGATGATGGAAACGAAGGCGAAGGAAACAAGAAATGGGCTAAAACGAATCGCAAAAGGAATCGAGAGGTTCGTGATATTGAACTCGAAGAATTGGGAGTCAAAGCGACTGGAAGAGAGGCACAGATTGAGAAGAAACGCCAGTTTGCAGACAGATTGCATGGTGCTGCGAGAGACCGAGAAGCTGCTCGAGACGGTCTTGACTTGAATGAAGACTTTTTAATGGGCGGACGAACGGGTGAGGACGGGGATCTTCAACGTCGCATGGCTCATCGGGACTTGGCACGGAAGCGCAAGCTAGAGCAACAGCAAACAAGAATAGCGAGTTTACAGGTGGGGAAGAACTGGTGATGAACTTGACATCAAATGAAAAAGTATTGATTTGTGTATGTGCTGTTGCTGCTTAGGCAAAAGAGGCCGCACGCATGGATAAGTTCTTAAGCGATATAGGCCTTTCGGGTTCCAATGCAAAGGATGGCAAACCCATGACAATTGCTCCACGTCAATAGACACGAAACGGATACGTTTGCTACAATGTGTCACTTCAGAGTGAGTTTTGTAAAGAGATGGCACTGACACTTTCTACACAAAAGAGACAATGAAGCTTATCTGTTGACAAAGTCGTGCTTTTACTCGTCATTCGACGTGTGTTAATTCTTTTGGTTCGATAGAGCTTTTGACAAGCAGAAGGCAACATTGCTATGGTCAAAAGAAAATGAATTGGACCGTAAAGGCAAAAAAATTAATTCATGATGAGGCCAACGCAAAAGTTACCGGCTATCCTTGTCGCTACCAATACATAATAAAATTTTGCAAGCTTTGCGTAAAAAACTTGACGCGTCAGGGGCTACTGCTATGTAAGTAAGTGCTCAGTCTGTCAGCACCTATAGAAGGCCTTGATTAAATTATTTTGCAGTCGTGGTCTCACTTCGTACGAGACGCTCATCAGGTTTATTTTCATTCAAATTGTGTAGAGTCCAAATACAAATAGCTGTTTTCAAATAAATTGTGCTTACTTTGTTATACTATTATCTTTAGCAATGTAATTTTGCTCTAATACAGTGTTGTTTACTTTCGAGAATCAGTAATCATCATCAATTTACTTAAGTCACAAGAAATGCCGACGCCTCGACTGGACATTGTTACTTTCACCAACGCTGACTGTCTTCAAAAGCCTGGCACTGAGTCGCTAATTTGGTGCGAATCAGAAACGATTATTTCAACTGCTTCGACTCTTAGGAGACTGAAGGCTTTACAAATCTCCCCTCCACACTTGCTGACGGGCATCAGTGGTTATAAAGATGACTAGAATAGTTTGATATGGCTCTGCTTCTAGCAAATATTGAGAAACTCTTGTAAAAGCTGAGTCTGTAGACCGTAAAAGTTGGCTGTACAAGAGTCGAGAGAACCGACTAGTACGTCACGACAGGCCGTAAGAAAATAGCGGCAAATGCTCGATAAACTGCATCTACGCGTTGAGTTTACATCACACACCGGGTGAATGTGGCAATTAGTACAATTAAATGTCTTCAAGCACCTTTAAATCGAGCAATTCTATTGCAGCGATTTTTCACTCACAATTTTTCCCTAATTTTGAATTCAGTAAGCCACCAATTTTCTCGCGTTTCCTCGCCTTATCTGGGTGACAGAATCGTAAGACACCTTTTGCGCATTTTTTTCAATCTTTTGAACAATCGATATGACCAATGCTCTCTCCTTTACCTCTTTACCTTTTTTTGGTCGCACTTCGAGTAAATGGCGACCAGGACACCAGTACTAGTACGCACATGATTGCACGTAATCAAATAAAGTCAATGAAAGGCTTTTTCGCCTTAATATAATAATCCCTTGCGTAGTCAGACTACAGTTTGCAAAGTTCGTAAATACTGGAAACATAAGCAGTTTGTTCACTAAAGTATTTCTCTAATCGCAGGAAAAGCTGGATTATACGCTTGTCCTGACCGTCGCCCAATGATATCATGACCGTCTGTGGTTGCCATGGCTAGACGACCTTGTTTTCTGAGCTTTGTGAACTTTTACCTGATAAGTCCAAAAACTTAATTTTAACTCTAATCAAACTCAGCAGCTCTTATTAAATACAATAGCATTCATTGTAGTGTCGAGCTGAGCTAGCTGCTTTCGGTTTCAGTAAATGTGTAGCATGGCGTTGGAGAGCTCGCAAGGTTATTTTTTTCTGCTATATAAACCGATTATACGATCCGTACTGTGGAATTTCGTGAGTGTCTAAGGAGGTATAAAGTCCTTCGAATCTCGTTTGAAGAATATTTACAAAACCCTTTCGACGATTATGCATGATTCTACCATTCGAAGCCATTTTCTCGATGAATGGACTACAACCTACTCCGGGCTTAGACCTTCACACTTATTCTAGCTCGGTCTAGCTTCTTCAAATAAATTCAACTTATTTGGCACTAAGTCAGGCCTCTCCTTAAACGTTGCCAGCTCAAGCTGCCTTCTATTCTACTTCTTAACAT
This sequence comes from Plasmopara viticola, assembly GCA_001695595.3. NCBI lineage: Eukaryota > Oomycota > Peronosporomycetes > Peronosporales > Peronosporaceae > Plasmopara > Plasmopara viticola. The sequence continues at coordinate 120,832 of MBPM02000054.1, forward strand.
CAGGACGCTGCCCTGGATTCAAGACGCTGCCCTGGATTTTATAAGTACCTCTACGACCACATCTCGCTGGAAAGTGTTGATAAAGCTTGCCCAAATCTAAGACAAACAACCCTTATTTTGCGAACTGTAATTTATTTCGCTCTACTTCTTTACAATAATGTTTAGCCATACTCCATCGTATATTCCATCTGTCTGTCTCACATCGACATGCTACCAATCGATAGGGACTAATTCTTCTATCAGACTATTTTGGTATGTCGGCTCGTTTCATTTTTGTATAATTCTAGGAGCCTGGCACCAAGAATGAGCGCGACTACTCACTATGCCCCCGATGGGAATACTTTTCGCATTTCACAAATGAAAATTCGACGAGTGCGATGTCATCTTTGCCGCGAATTTTCTACAAATTTCGAGAACAGACAATATTGTTCTGCCTTTTAACGACAGCTTATATGCGTAGTCTTTTGGATCTTATATTCTATTTCAGTATAACGAGTTCGGATCTTTGAGTAAATTAAATCTGGCTGACACACACAAGACGTTTGCTGTGTTCACGATTGGCCGAACTAGATGCCTTTCTTATGAGATTGTTATACGACCAAAAGTAGTCGGTGACATTTTCCCCAACTTAAATGATTTCTGCTATCATAGTTGCTGAGAGCATGTATTGTTTGTGGCCTAGGTTATCGTTAGCAATAATACGGCACTGCTCTGCCAATTTGGATTAATTACATTATCAAAAGCTGTATTTTCCGGAATTTGGCTAATGTGGAATTTTCGAGTCTTCTGCTTATGCAAAAGTCAGTAAATTTGATAAGAAATCAGCTTCTAAAGTATGATAATGCCTTGAAATTTGTAAAACAGGACTAAAATCTTCCTGCAGAGTCTATTTCAATCTAGAGGCTACAGTTGAAAAAACTGATAAAGGCTTCGGCAACGATACGCCTCCATATTTATATTTTCGTGCACTCGCATTGTTCGAACTCTCACCGATACAAATATCCGCTTATTATATCTGGCATGAGTGGGGTCGTAACATCTACCTCACTTGATTACGAGCGCTTAAGTGCTATTCGTCTTTATTGCAATTGCAAATGATAATATTTGGGCATATTGTAATTGGCGTCAAGCTTTTTTTTTAAATGGAAAGTCAATTCAATCTTTCAAAAATGTGCGATTATCACTGTAGACCGCTTTTTTCGATACACCACACTACTCTTTTATTACGCCTTAGCAACAACAGCTAAATTTATTCCTTAACTGGAACGTGGAATTACTTCGTTTTTGTTCTCACGGCCGTGAACTTGCTCAACTTTTAAGTCCGGCCGTTTTCGCGTTGCTTGCTTGCCACAAGAATTTAAAGACACGTAAATTGGTCAGTCTTAACGGCTTTCGGCCACTTGAAATGGTGCCCCTTAGTTAGTAAGACAACATTGAAACGTGCTCGCACACCTCGATACGATCAGCTCAGTGACCGCTGCGGTATCTTCCCCGCACATCAACACGACAGTGGGAAAATTCGTTCCGGTTCTCCTCACATTCAGACAAGTGTATTTGTCAAATTTCTGAGCCCCCGTTTCTATTTAAACCTTCAAAACTTCATGCTCACAAATCTTGCTTTTTATTGGCAAATTACTTACGTTTTGACGAGTGCAGTAAAGTTCTAAAAAATTATGAGGCGCTTTTTAACCAAAGCATGATTTTTAATAGGTTCACAACTAAGCGTATATTCGCTCTTGTGAAGTGCTGAGATTATGTACGGTCATAGATACGTCCTTTCTATCATTCAAGATGGGAGCAGACGCAATAGAGTCACAACTTATTGTATATTCGCTCTTGTGAAGTGCTGAGAACATGTACGGCTATAAATACGTCCTTTCTATCATTCTAGACGTGCGCACATGCAATAGAGCCGCAACAAAGGGTATATTCGCTCTTGTGAAGTGCTGAGACGATGTACGGCAATAGATACGTCCTTTCTTTCATTCTAGACGTGAGCAGACGCAGCAGAGTCAAAACTAAGCGTATATTCGCTCTTGTGGGTTGCTGAGATCATGTACGGACATGGATACATCCATTCTATCATTCTAGACATGCGCAGACGCAATAGAGCTACAACAAAGCATATGTTCGATCTAGTGAAGTGATGAGACGATGTACGGTCATAAATACGTCCTTTCTTTTATTCTAGACGTGCGCAGACGCAATAGAGCAACAACTAAGCGTATACTAGCTCTTTTGAATAGCTGAGACGATGTACGGCCATAGATACGTCTTTTCTATCATTCTAGACGTGCGCAGACGCAATTGAGCCACAACTAAGCGTATATATGCTCTTGTGAAGTGCTGAGATCGTTTTTACGCGCAAGGTACAGGCGTGGATCTTCCAACACCACCCGAAAACCGCTTCCCCTGTTCATTTGTGGCACTGAATGCAGATTATTTTTCGTACTTTGCACAAGCGGTAAAGCCTATTTTTTTGATATTGTATATTTTGCCATATGGTTAAATCACACACTCAACAATGGTCTCGACACTCTAAAGTAGGAAGATCTTAGGTGACAAACAAGCTCATCGAGGTCAAAGCGCCTTCTGAATCCACACTGGCAAACTGAAGCGACAATTTGCTGGCATGTACAGTACGAGTGCAGTGGCCGGATCTGCGAAACGTAGGATTGTAAAAGTCTACGCTTCCGTACACGTCTTGGCGATTGAGGTTGCTAAGCGCATTAAGTAGACACTATTAGTATGTGTGCACTGCATGTTGGATCATGCCGGATTATACAAACCGTATTAAGGCGAAGCTGTCGAAAATGCAACATTTCTTCGCTTACGATATCCGCCTTGAAACGGACAGAGCAACAAAGACTGACTCTGAATAACTTACACTGGGTGTGGAAGCTTGCGAATGGGTACTTACATTCAATATAATGATTGAGGCAGCATGCATCACCCCCTCTGTACACTTCTCATTTTGAGCGCTTGTGCCTTAGTAGCCAATGATCATACTGCATCGTCTAGATGACGCCAAGGAGCATGAGGTAGAGTGAAGTCAGTTTCAGCTGACTTTTTATCGTACAAATTCTAAGTTTGAGTCTGACGCGCGTAGCAAGCATATCCTGCGATGTACGGGCTTGCGTGTACAAAATCAATTTCCGACACGCGTCATCAATCACATCAAGTCGCCACACAACCTTTGAACAAGAAACCGCTTTCGGCGAATCCCAAAGTATTTGATTGGCATGCGTACGTAGACGTGCCGGAGGAATAGTTCATCAAGTTTGACGATCAGTCAGTTTATTGACGGCGCCTAGGGTACTAGGATCGTAAGGAGAACGAATTAGTATGAGGGACCGGACAGTGGTTGCAAGTCGTTTGTTAGTCGTTGGAGACGAAGTTATAGGTGGTGTTCACTCAAGATGAGGAACAGACGGACCAAGATTCGTTGTAGTTAGATCAAGAATACAAAAAGTGAGAGTGCGAGGCTGCGCGGATAACAAATTTAAAAGCCTAGTATAAAACAAAGCCCTCGGATACAGCTGCTAGGAACAGCCACATGAGCGAAGATCAAGCGGCAGAGTTTAAAGCAACAGAGCCGCTCATGTTCACTTGTGGTTGCAAGTAAAATTTTCAAAATGGCTTTTGTTGTGCATGTAGTGAAAAAAATGCCAGCATGTCCAAGACAGCGATGAAATTCTCCAACTCGTTTTAGCAGAAAGAGGCGTGTAATGCAAACATGGAGTCACTTCGGAAGCACGGGACGTGCACTCTTGTGACGCTGACGAAGGGATGCAAGAAGATTGGCAATCGATATTTTTATTGATCAAAAATAGCCAAGAAGGAGAGATTATGCAACTCGAGATATGACAGGTGGCTAAGGAAGCTTAAATAAGGATAGTATCGACAAGGACGAGGTATTTGCGCCGATACCTCGATTAACGTTCTGCTCAGTCTGGCGATCAAGTGGATTCTCGCGATGTTCCAAATTAATATTTAGACTTTCTCCCTTGATAGGTTGCTAGACAAAGACATAAACATGGCACAGCCATACGACTGCACATCCAAAGAGTACTCGGATTATGTGTATCAGCTTAAGCGCTCTCGTTACTGTTTGATAAAGCATATACGAAACCATTGACTTTCTAATGATTAAAATCGGTATAGAGAAGGGAGAAGCTGATCATTGCAATTACGACAAACAGGACCACCAAAAAAAGATGTTTGTGGCGTTGTCGACAGCAATGTGTCCCTCACAGGTAACAAGAATAAGCATTTCAGAACCAAGCTCTGTCAACTTTCTATTCCTCTTTGAGACTCATTTAATAATAAATGACAATTTGGCCACGATTGTGGCAGGCTTATTGCAGAGAATGAATTTACAGTAAATGGCGAATTTCGCCATAAGTGGAGTTTCGGCAGACTCCCATACACTTCACCACAGACCGGAAGTCACCCTTTACCTCATCAACATAGCCGAGGACTATTGGAACCGCACAGCTCAATGAACACTAGTCCTGTGAGCCTCCCTCTACCATGCTGACCAAAACTCGGCATTTAATGCCTTTTTTCTCAAACTTTTAAAAGAGCAAGTTTAACGGAACATATGCACTGCTCATCCATGCAGACTGTGACAGCCACCCTTAGAGTGGGGATTACCGGCCTTCCTAGCTACCCAAATGCTACAAATAATAGGCGCCGTCCGAGCATCCTTGTGACGACTCGGCTCGCCGCAGTCGAATGAGCAGGGCTTAGTCTATATTAATGAGAGCACCCGTCCTCTCTACTCTCAATGGCTTAGACTAATGAAAAGTAGTCTTTGGACAGAGAGTACGCGAAATTATAGTCAATTAAGTTGCTTTCTGACAGTATAGCGTGCTTACACCGTTATGTCGTGTGGTATGCAAAAACTGTGAGCTTGGCTTTTGGCTTGAGAATCAAGTGCAGACTCGAAAGGAAAGAATCGGAGTATATTGGGTCATGGTGTCATAATATTTCAGAGCCAGACACATTGACATCCATTACTCGCATTGTATCTAAGTATAGAGCAAAGGTCAGAGACCTAAACTCACAAGCCCTACCTGCAAGTAGCTACGGCAAATCTGCTGCACATAATTAGCCAGCCGTGGGACCTGACATTGCTTCTTTACAGCCGGCTAGGTGAAATAAACAAAGTTTACTAATCGATTACCCTCTTTTATGGAACAATATCCAGCATAGTCATTTTTGATATTGCGCATGCAGCAGCGGTCATAAGACAGTCTGCTCTTTTCTATTAGCTTCTTGGTACTAAGCACTGTCTTTTAATTGATGTTCAGAACATCACTTGACTTGTGTCACACAATATGGTACTACAACCAACTATTTCAACACGCAATGGATCCGTGTAGATCTTTTCTTATCATCCCCTCATTAGAATGAGGTAATCGCCCGATTCAAATCAACTCTGCTCAAAATTAAAGCAGGTTAGACATAATGTCTTTGGGTCATATTTAAGAAGTGCAGTCCCCGTTAGGGTACCTCTTTCCGGAACATATACAACGGTCATGTTATATGTTACTTCAATATTAATATACTGGATTGCTTAAGCGCTTTAAAAATTTGAAACAAAGATAGCTTTTTGCTGTATGCAATAAATAGATCTTTGACGGTTTCCACAGTCAGTCGACCAAGTTGAGGATAGAACTTCTTTTGCAAGCAGCGAAGCATTAAGTTTCCTGTATTGCCTCTGCCTTGCTAATCAAATCAATTGTCTCTGTGTTTAGCTTGTAGCTGCTGTATTTGATTATACATCCTATAGGCTATGGAACGCTTACGCTAGGTTGGGGTGAACAAAAACTATATCAGTCTGTGCAACTTTTGCGGTATAAGAAATGGAAAGGCTCTCATCACCGACAATCTACTTTGGCTTACACTGTGACCAGCTAAAATCGTCAAAAAGTGTAGCTATTTGTCGGTAAGCGCCGCTGAATGATATTCGTGAAATTGTCGACGTAAAGTCGTATGTGATAACTTGTGCACGAGAATGTTGTGGATCTAAAGTCTGAGTTAAAAAAATAGGTCAAACGCCATTTCGTTTGAATGTGTAAACTATACACACCAATTTTTTGCCCATCGGCAAACACAACCCGTGCAAAAGATATCACCCAAGGTTATTTTAAATATGTTTGTCAATTGAATCATTAAATTTTGAAAGAGATCGGGCTAGTAAAGCTTGTGGATTGACTTAGTGTTTATCGGATGTAATACGACAATCTATCAAATTACAAGCTAGAGTAGTATGAAGTAATTTGCAGCGTAGTAAGTCATGGCCATTTGCTTGAACCAATACGCCAAAGAGGATTCTTCATGCTTTTTTTCTTTCCTCTCTTCACGGTCGCTTTTGGCCGCATTTGCGGCTTTTCGTACACTTGTTCGTTTTCTCTCAACCTTTGCTTGGCTTTTAAATAAGCGCAAGCTCGCTAAATGTAAGAGTTCATGTTGCGGAGTTGACAGATATGATCATTATAGTAAGTGCAAGCGACAAGTTCTTGCGATTTGTGTTGCTCTTTGCTGTGGTTCCAGTCTAAAATTACCGAGTCATTTTAAAGTAAACGTTGCGTAGATATCTACAAGCAAATTATAATTTCTACCGCAGAGCCCGATATCACCGTCACTCAGGAAGCGGTAATGACTATTTAATGCAAATTGGCGCTCGTCGTTAAGCTTGGTGAGTATTGATTTCAGCAATTTATTTGTGAGAGCGACGTACTTTGGCTATGAATTGAACAAGTTCCGTAACACGCAAAATTGTTTACCCATCTATCATCAAGCGTTCGTTAGATGAGAAAACATAGAATACAATTCGCCCAAAGCAGAAACGCAATATGTTTTTATATGCGTCAGTCACCAATTTTCGTCTCATTCTTAACAGATAGAAGCGACACACAATAAACAAACGCTTTTACCGGCTGTTACCTTTACGTCAAATCCGCATATATTTGTTTTTATATAATGCATTTGTGGAAACTCGGGGTAATTCCGAAATATTACTGCTATTCCGGTAAGTAACGGTCGTTTTTCCCTGATCACATCGCACTCGAAGTGTCAATAAAATTCGCCCGCATCAAATTCTGTCCACTTCCTTAAAGAGGATTAATATCGATGTCATCTCTCAAGTGCAAGATTATGCCTTTTCGCACCTGAAGCATCTGTAAGAACCTCTTTAGAATTGTTTCGAGGAATGCTTTCTCAAGGCTATCCGTAATACTTGTGAGAGTACCAACACACGCCATACAAAGGTACCGCAGCACGAAAGGAAGCCAACAGCGACGGCAGCGCACGGCATTACCCGTGCGTACAGCCATCCAAATTCATATCCCATCTACTAAGCAAATCGTACCAATCGGCAGCTAGCACTGCTTACCTTAAATCCACTTCGTGTAAGTACTATCACTACAATTTACTATACAATAAGTGCGTGCCATTCCGGCTACTTCATTCTAATATGCATTCCACTATGATAAACAGAAATTTGCATGGATGTATGTGACGGGTCGCAAAGCAGAGCCAACGTTTTCCATTAATTGTTGTATTCCTGTTGCTAGACGCCTAAAATTAATTGTGATATCTGGTACACGATAAGCACCTTAATGGAAAAAGTATCGGTTTGCATATATTTAGATTTACAAGATTTTTAAAAAGCGTCTTTGCCTAAATTGCAGTTATGAAAATATAGTCGCTAACAAAATTAGAAGCATTTATAACACATCAGTGTTGTATTTGAATGTATAAGTCATCAAACTGCAATCTATTGCACACTTTAATCTCTGGAGACCGAGGATCGCAAACAGTCACTCGCTGGAAACCCATGTTTTTCTTGCATGCCTCATTTACTATGGAACTGTGTGACCCAGTCCACCTGGTAGAATTTTCAGCCAGTCATACACCTGCACGCATGCACATTAAAGTGTACTTTTGCATCAAATCGGGATAACTACTTCTATTGAACGCGAAGTTTGCGCTGCCAACACTTGCTGGGCCGAAGGAGGCGGCTCAATTTGCGACACTACCTACTGCCAAGCAGCTTAATCGCGTTACAGTGGGTCGGACCCTAGGAGCAAGAATTTATGTTCATATAAAAGGCAGCTCGAGCATTGAAAGCTCCGGGAACTTCTATGATCTATAGCTTAGGAATTCCAATCTTAGATAAGACAAGAAAACTTTAAAGCTGTGAGCCAAATGTCACTATTTGAGTGGCCATAGCTGCAGGCGGTTTAGTGTTTGAGTTGCTTAAAGTCCTACACATAAGAGTCTGTGGGCACTCATTGTGAGGCCACTTCACCTCTGCATATCATATCCAATTAACACATAAGCACCAACTAAGAGCAACGTTCCTTCCGACAAATCTTGAACTTCGTCTGATCTCACGACTGCAACGAACAAAGTTGCAAACGAAATGCCCAAGGACGTTGGTAGCTTTAACTACTATTAACTCGCTCTTTGGTCGAGGCCAAATGACTGTAGACTCACCTTACAGAGCCACACGTAGGCTCACTTCCCCGGAATGCCGTTGATGGGCAGCTATTTATCCTACAGATGGTGCCCGGTGTCCTGCTGACTCGTGCCTAGTTTTATAAACATGAGCGCTGCAAACCAAAGTAAATTTGCTGATGTGGCTACGACAAGCAAGGGTGCATGATTTGTGTCGCTTTAGTGAACCTTCATTTCGCTTTAAGCCTTTGAAAAACCCCTAAATATTAATAGTCAAGCAAATACTGCTCACCAGTAAGGATAAGGCGCCCTCCTGGATAGGAAGTCAGTTCTTATAGCTTAGATTATTAAGGAATGGCAGCTCTCAGAGAGGACACTTTTAGCGGTGGACTGCCAGTTGGCAAGCGATTGTGATCCATCAAAAAGCGGATTGATTAGAAAAGAGCAACCGAATTGAGTTCGTATTTTTTAACAAACAAATTGTTGAGCTGTAGAGTCTTTAGGGTCGACATCGATCTGGCAATACATTAACCTCATGCTGTCAAAATTCTAAGAAATTAGAGTCTGGCAGCTTGGAGTCAGTAATTGTCTCTAACATAGACAAGTAATCTTGATCCTGGGCTTGCTATAGCAGCAAAATCACAAGCTCTAAATTGATTGATAATGCAGGACCATAGGTGTAGGACCATAGGTGTAGGACCATAGGTGTCGGCCAACTAATCCCGCTCAACAGGGCTCTAATCTACTTGCGTATGGCATTTTTCTAAGAAATCAGAGTAGCCACACGTTCGAAAAAAAACAAAAGGTATCAAAAAAATAAAGAAATACGCGATGATTGACGTAACGACGGCTTTAAAACCTTTCCTGGTGAATTATCAAGCTCCGCTCAGAGAACCGAACGCTGATGACGCTGGAAATAGCGGTTGAGCTTACACAGCAGGGGACATGCAATAAGCTAGATTAACTTATCGTGAGCGACCATGTACCTTAAAAGGGGAACGACGCGAGCATCAAACTGCAATTTTAAAATGATTCATTAATTACAATATATGTGTGTGCCTCTATTGCATATAAACAACTTAGTTCATTGTGCCTATTTGCAGAGATTACATCTGATTAGGTACTTCTCGGTAAACTTAGGTATACAAACTGGTGTCTATCCGATAGGCTGCCTGTCTTGCACCAGAGTCACCAATTTAAGGTTCCTTTAAAAATAGGATTAGCTCTTAACCCGTTATTTACCGGCCTGTAGCATCCTCCCCTGATAGAAGAGAGACATTTATCCCGTTTTTGACATATATATGCGCACGAGGAAGTTTCACGCTTCTTCGGCGTAGGAGAGATTCCCTGGTAGGCCACGGATGATAAAACAGCTCCATGAGAAAACCAGAAAAAGCGGCATATTACTTACAAATACAAATTTACCACCTGGCAAAATATAGACGGCTAATGAATTTAAACCTCCAACACGAAGAGGTGTTGAACAAATCTAGTTATTTCTAATAGGCGTCGGTCCTGGCTTTGCATGTGCGAAAGTAAATGGAATAGCTATCTTTGCTTTTCATCAAAGCATTTACGTTGTGGCTTTGAACTTCGTCAATGCACAAGCAAGTCGAGGACTTTGTGTCGAAGACACATATCTCAAAAATACGTACGAGACAAAAAGGCAAATTACCAAGACAATCGATATATATATTTGGACATCAAGAAAAGAAAGAACAAGTCAAAATTTCAAACTCAAATTCGTTACTACCTTAAAAATCTACCTACAAAATGTACCACTGCTGTCTCTTAGAGTTAAATATGCCTGGGCTTCATATGACCAGTTACAGACATTACCAAAAGGCTTGGCATGTACGCTTGCGATTTTAAGCACCCCCGTTGCTAAATGTGAGCTTACGCAAGCACTAATCCTGTCAAACTTCTTAAGATCCCGGACGTGAGTTAGCTAAAGCAATATATAAAGAAGGCTGTAGAATGAGGATACTATGACCAAGGTGCTGCTGTCTGATGTATCTTATGGTGGAGATGTGGCAAGACCTCACCGCTGCAGTGAGGGTCCTCGGCACGCTCGCGGCCGACTTGTGTTTGACACACGGGTTAGCACTCAGGCATGTTCCTAGCCAAGGTTTGATATTTCTCGGTGGCGGCTCAGTCTTTTCTACTTCTTGATGGGTTAGTTGACTCTACGCTGATTACACCCCAGGTGGGTACAAGATAGTGGATACAAATTAGGCTCTAAGACTTTCTTTGTTTGTAGTCGCGCTGAATATTGACAAATTGGAACAATACTTCGTTAACTTTCTTGGATGATACACTAGCAAAAAAACGCAAAGATGTCCAACGGAAATTAAAGAAAGATAGAATGCCGTTCGCAAAGAGTTCTCACTGTGTTGCATATGCCATTAAAACAACGCATCCTTTTAAATTTTGCTGTTTAAAAAAAAAGTATTATATCGCTTCAAAAAAAAGTTTCAAATTTTATCTTTATTAAATCTTTCGTTAGAATGTATAATCAAAATTTGGAGCTGTTGAAAAAGTGAGACCCGTTTTTTTAGTAAAACCCTTATAGAAATTTGCTGACATTTAGTATGCAATAATATATAAAATATCGGGGACAGGTCCGACCTACAACCTTTTTAACCAATCGCCGTTCTCCTGCTACTTGATAGGAAAAATGATAGCAAATGCGTCCGGCGTCCAGCTCTGGGCGGCTTTGCGTGGTCTCGCAGACACAGAGGTCGATCGCATTCAGACAATAATTCGCCTTTATCACTGCACCAATGCGTTCATGCTCCAGTCCCATTCACTACCTTCCATCAGCGATACAAACCAAGCCATTCCATTAAAACTTGGCGACAAGACGCAGCTTTGGCGCGTAGAAACCTTTGTGCACGTCTTTCTCGACTACCTACACCGTCAAGTGGAGCTTCATGCTCAATCGCAGGTTTCAGACGTGATTCAGCCATCGATTGCTCCCACCACGAGCTCCAGGAACGCCACTTTTGAGGACGAATTTCCACTTTTAAGGCCTGTCGAGACGAAACCAATCAAGCGTAGAATCACGACAACGCTTTTACCATCGAATAAAGCAACAGAGATTGATCGATCGCTGCCAGCTACGATCGCCTTTTCTTCTTTAAACACATGCAATGACACATCTTCAGCGTGGTCCAAACACTCTTTGTTGGAAAAACGCTTGAATGCAACGCCTTGCATTGCAACTTCATCTGATGATACATCAGTCTGGGGATCCAACTGTCCGGCATCGGGTGCTAAAAACTCTGTAACACCGACGCAGCAAGAACATACAAGTGGAAAAGGTGAAATTAACAAAAAGATGGCTCCATCTCGACGTCAACAGCTTTCGAGACAAGGAATCGCGACAAGAGATCAAGCATCGCCCTATTCGCAACGTGGGTTTCAAGAGAAGACTATAGCTTTGAACCAAGAGGCTAACGTCGCAGCTTCAACGACAATAAACAAGCTGATCTCGTCTCAGTCGGAAGCAGAGCTTGGCACTTTGTCGTCCGCTTTTTGCGTAAACAAACCAGCAGCCAAGCTGTATGGCTTTCTCCTTCGAGAGCGTTATGTCAAGACGACATGTGTAGAATTGCAAGTTCTTGTGAGCTTGTTATACCGAGCTGATTGCTCGTCTTGCACTCCTTCGACTGGTCAGTCAGAGACACCAAGGGACTGTAGTCATCAAGCCGCCAGGTCCGAATTTTGTTGGCGGATCCATTGTCTCGCCTTTGCTTCAATTGTATTCAACGAGATCGAATCGCTTCTAAAGCATTTGAGCGTTGATTTGCTCCAACAATTCAAAGCCTGCCTCAATAAAGTTGAGAATTTTTGTCCCGATCTAGTGAAGCGATTGGAGCAAGAGGCTCACCGACGTGAAGAGCTTTGTGTGACTGAAAGTGCGCGACTTGGCTACCACTTGCCCGTCGAAATGAAAGCAAGTGCCGTCCGTGACTTTGCACTCCCATTCAACGAAGAAATGGACTCGCGGTTGCATTATCGAACAGCTCGTGAAGCGATCTTGTACACCAATCGTGAAAAAGCGCGCGACCAATTGCTCCATTTGGTGCGCACGTTTCAAGAGCAATTGCAGAGTGTCGTGGGCTTTAACAATAAAGCGCTCGCAGCAGCCACGACTGCAGCACGCGCGTTGCTAAGAAACGTGTCGCTGGAAAATCGATGGTGGTTTGCCAAGTTTTTTGTCCAGGAACTTGTGCAGATAGGTGCCAATCCCTTTGGTGAAAATGACAATGATCTCGTGGTAAAAATTCTGCAAGATAAACTGGTTGGCCAGAATCCAGATCGACTACGGAAACTGCATCGACGCTTTTCCTGTCAAAACGTAACACCGCAAACGTCGCCACGTAGTGTCCACTTGACCAGTAAAGCGCGAGGAAAAGGAATGCATGGCTTGCGGCAAGCGCGACACGAAAAGCTCGACGACGACGATGGCATGCAAGAGGACATGTCGACTTTACACCGCCTCAAGCGCTTGTTCACCAACAATCAGCTTTTCTTCGCTCACTTTTTACACACGTGTGATAGTTATGCGTTTTCCGAACTGGTCAAGCGTCACTTGGAGCGTGAATTTGACACGATGCACGCTTGTCTGTCGGATCGAAAAGCATTTACGGAAATCGTGTTGAAATTGAAAGTTGTGGCCAAATTTCTCGGGTACCTCTGTTTCTCGCCTCAGTGGCCAGTGACGAGTGCAATTCGGCAATTATCAATGGAAAATGTCGCTTTGCAAGCGGTTGAGCAAGAGGGGATTCACACGTTTGAAACGAGACGGACTTTGGACGTGAAAGAGCTCGTGGAAGCCAGCATTCGGCACGGAAAGATGGCCAAGTGTATGCCGTGGCTGTGCGATTATTTGACCATGTTGTCACTCGACACGTTCTCGTTACAAACAAGGTATTTCAAGCAACTGGTGGTGCTCTTGTATCTCTTGTATCGATCCGACCGTCTGACGGGTTTGGGTGAGACTGGATTGTACATTGCCATTCAACTTGAGCGTATTTTCAACGTGTTGCACGTGGATGGAAACGTGCTGCAAAGGCGCGAGTTTCAAAGAGAAGACATGGCTCCATCACGTGAGATAGTTGAAATGCTTCAACAAAAGCAGGGAGCGGCAAGTCAAGAGACGACCAAGGACGAAGAGGAGGATGCAATGCCGTTTTTGTATAGTCAAGTGTTTGTCCAAAGTTGCGTCAGTGAACTCGAGGATTTGCGCGGATTTTTACAGACACGTGCGCAATGGACGCGTCAAAAAATATCCATGAATTCGGGACGAACAGGGAGCCACTGTGCTACGCCACTACGCAAACTGCGTCCATTGCAAATCGTGAATGAAGGTGATGCAAGGGCCTCGTTTACGATACCGTCCGAGTCGTTTGACAGTCAAGTACTGCCAACGCTTGAAACTATTTCATCGGAATTGGATCAAGCAACCGATACGTTATCGGATGCCGTCTTTAAATTGTATCCTCGATTAAAGAATATCGTCGACTTTGTAGTTGCTTCAGTGACGACAGACATTTGTGAACATGTTTTGAAAGTTATTGTCACGACGCAAGCGGATGCTTTGGTACATCAGTGCAGCAAAGAGAGCACTTTTACTCGAGAAATGACGAGAGGAATCGCTCTGACGAGTCAAGCCACCACAGCGTGTGCTGCTCGAGCGTCATTTCAAAAGCTTTTGTCATCCAAGATTCGTGACGAGGCAAATCATGCGGTACGCACAGCGTTAGACACGGCGCTTCAATTAGGCCAAGAGCGCGTACGTGCCGCCCTTCCGGCATTCCTGCCGCCATTGGCCCATCCGACTTTTATCCAGTCGATTGTGCACGTGGCTATGCAGCGCACGCGTGGAGCTCTAGAAATGCTAGTGCCCAAGACTGCCCAGACGGAATTTGGTAAACGCGTGGCATTTTGGAAGAAAAGGATGGTAAAGGATACGGTCACGGTCTCCACCGATAGTGTGAGAACAACACTGACATCATCATGTACGAGGATGAACGTGCAAAAAGAACTTAGGCGAGTATCTGCCTTATTGTCGAAAAAGGTCGATGGGTACGACTTTCAAGGAAATGGAGCAAAGTGGCAAGCGCAAGTGAAGGTGTTGTTGCAGGACGTGTTGCAATTCTCGGTCGTGCTTGATACATATGGCACCATGGCTCGTCAAGCATCGTCACTGGTACTGTGGGACGTGATTTGGCGTGCTGTCACATCTTGTCTCCAGTTTTTCGAGGCATCGTTGGATAACGTTGCCGAGTACCTTTTGTTCTTGAGCAAGCACGAGCGCGTCAACTTGATTGAATCTGATCTTGTAGAGCTGATTACTGGATTCGTGTCGCTGTTTCAAGTTGTTGTGCGTCTGAATGACCAAGCTGATGATGATCACGCTGCGTTCGGTCGGGTGCAGTCCCTTTTCATCTTTGTGCTGGATTATGTGACAAAATGGCCATCCAACCGACTTGATCATGAAAACAAGGACCTTTTGGCGGCACAAAGCGCTGTTTGGATTACCTCATTGATTGTTTCCAACCTTCGGGTCGTGATTCTTGCGGCGCATGAGCAATGTCGAATTGATGTAAACTGGAAGGAATATTGCACCTTTCTTCATTCTGAAAAGGCACATAAAGAATGGCGACGATGTATGATAGCTACCCAAGTCGCAACGACAGCAATGTAATGGGCAAAGTCGGTATATCAATTGCTACGTGAGCAATCTGACGCGAGGAAGAGGATCACATTAGTGTGGACGAAAACCTCTATTTAACGACAAATGTACTATTTATTATAGAAACGTAAATATACCATAAGTAATTCTTTATTTTCAACAATAAACTTCATCTCAATGGCTTTAACTCCATGAAGCTGCACTATGCAGGACTTTGTATGGATTTTATATACCATATGCAATGGGCCGGAACTTGATGCACTTTGCTTGCTTAAAAAATGTTTATGTCCCTGTATATTTGATACCTGGACAAACATTTCATCAGCACTTCTCAGGCTCGGTACAACACCTTCCACGAGTGGGTTTGCGACAACTTTGATTGGTGCAAAGAAGTCCGTCGGTATTAGCGCCAGTTTTCTCTATTTCATCCGCATTTGCTTTGCTCGGTTGTGCGATTCAGGGCTTTGCTTACACTTACCTCAAGCATTGTTCATCACCTGCTATTTCGCGTTATGGTAATAATTACAATTAAAGCAATAAAACACGTCTACCTTTATTCGGACCATTTTCTATCGCGCGCAGAGGTTTTCTCGGAAGCAGCTGTTGAGTACGTCAATGCGGTGAAATAACGGCTGGTTAAATCCATATATACATGCCAATATTGTCATAATAATGTACTCGCATTCAAAAGAAAAAAACATAGGTACTTCTTACGGCTCCGGATTTAGCGCGTAATCAAGTTTACAGTTTGCAAAGCTGATACCCCATCTTCACCAACCGTATGTAAAGCCAATACCCCATCTCTATCAATATGATTGTACAGTTTTCCCTTCTGTTTGCCTCTAAGATGTAATTTACGGTAGCTCGGCTAAAGGTATCATGATCCTCTCTCGACGTTTGAAGCAGCGATAGACGTTCAATCGCTAAAGCGGTCACTTGTGGCAAGTAACTTCCAGTTTCTGACCATGTACAAGACCCAACCTTTCGCACGCCATCAAGCTTTATACAAAACTGGAGTGCAAGTCGAGCGATAGAATACACCTGTCCTGGGGACATCATTTGCAAATCTCTACCTCGTCTTTTCAGATCGCATCGTCTTCCACTTCGATTTTTTCTCGCTACCACCAGGAGTAGTAACTATGTACCTGCCTTTATATGTAAGGGTGCTTACTGTTGTCGCTTTGATCGCAAGTGTGGACGCCTCTTCCGTGAATAGAACAGAGTTGATTGTCAAAAAGTCCAATGCCGCGCTCGGTCTTGCTCCCACGCCAGTTACCCGTGATGAAGGCTTTAAAAGACCACTAGGAGACGAACAGGCGGTTAACGATGACACCAACGGTGAAGACAGATTCATAGGCAATATCTTTCGCAAAAATCCTGGTAAGGTGATCGATAAACCGCTTGGCCCTGTGAAGCCTCATGAAGTGGCTCTAGAGGCCCAAATAAATCACTGGTTGGGCGCCAACTTGCCACTTGATGAAGTTTTTAACAGGCTGGCATATGGCAAGACGAGACAAGAAGAGTTTCTCGCTAAGACTGTACTGCCGTTTTACATCGCGTACAGTCAAGCGACAGCTTTGAAAAGAGGTTCGCAGGACATTTACGGTGTCGAGGTTCTGTTAAAAAAATTTTGGCGAGATGACCTGGTCAGACTTCTCAACCTTGGTCTAAACAATCGAGACGAAATCGGTCGTGATACCGCTAGAAAAATCAGTATTGGTCTAGTGGACTGGTACTACAGAAAAAACTATGAAGCTGAGTACGTGGCCAATATGCTCCAGGGAGACCAGCCGATCTTGCATCGTGTGCATGCGGAGGTGATAGAGTCGCGGTACAACCCTAAAAAAGCCGCAGGCACAACACGAGCTAGCGATGTCAATGTAAATTAATAGACAAACGTAAGCCACATTTCTTTAGCGCTAAGCTTAACAATTCAAGTTCTTCACGTCCTATAATTTCTAAGCTTCTTCGTCGAGTTCTTTACATCCTCAACACCTCGTAGCCGCTTCCACGCTTTCTTCAGATCAAGGTCACCGTTCCTTTTTAGATCTTCGTTCAGTTGAAGGGGAACAACCCACGAACAACCCACGAACGCTCCGACATGACTTTTTATCTCCTTTTTTTCGGCACACCGCGCAGCGCATGTACCGCCTTCCTCTGCTTGCGTAGCTCTCTCCATTCTCATGCCGTCAAAAGTTGTAGCCAGCAAGGATCACAAAGTTTTCGCTGTCTTGTCTCCATGCCAACGATCACTCATCAATCTGAATGGCACTTGCTCATACGAAACACAAAAATAAATCCTCGTCTGCCACGAACCCGCACAGTAACTTCTTTCAATTTCGCTGTGGGTGACGCAAAGCCGTAGTTGGGCCTGCTAGATCTACGCAGGTTCATCTTTCCAAGCTAAAAACTGATGTGCATTCGTGTAGCGAACCTGTTCTCCCTTTCGACGTTGCATTCTGCGATACAGACTTATTTCACAACATCGCGATAAAGACGACACTTACGAAGCCGATGAAATTTTGACCTTACAAGTATTTATTGTTGTGACTGTGGTAACGGTCAAAGCGAGTGCAAGGTTCTGCGAGCGCACCTTCAGCAGCAGCTGCCTTATTGTCACATCACTTAACAACTTTCTATGTTTTGATGTGTCCTTTAATTGTATAAACTTGGAACATGCAATCGCCTTAACTTTAATTCCTCCATGGAATGTCTGTGTTTGAAGCTTGAAACTGGTCAATAGATTCTCCTTTTTTTTGATTAAATGACCAACTATATATTTTTGTATAAGGTAAAGGTTGAGGTGACGCCCTCCTTCTAAGCGCGGGGGCTAAATGCTCGCGCGCTTCGGGCAGGTGCTCTCGGGCATCTGCAGGTCTCTAACGAGTCTCACCCTCGACGCGACGGTCTCCAGCACCAGGGCGCCACCTAGGCTCTTATCAAGTCAGAGCTAAACAAAATAATGGAAGACCCTCACGACCTCGGTGCTGGCTGCACTGCCCGCCGAACGAGACCCGACGTATGCGGACACCACTCTATGCCGTGGACTAGCCAGACTGAGCCAAGCACGTGCATAACTTGGCAACGCGATAACGTAATACATTACATTACATTATATAGTTTTGTTTGATTAAATTTCTATAGGTATCAATGAATACCTCCTTTGTGAATTTTCGAAAGTGTCGAGGGTTGACGAGTATGTGTTGCATGCGCTCACCACAAGAAATTCGACGAAGGAGAAGGAGAGTGAATAAGAACCATCAGACGTAGAAGACATCCCTGTTTAGCTAAAGGAAATAGATAGGCTCGATGCACCCAATACCGTTAATACTTAAGCCTGTGACGCACTTACAGTTTACTTTCTACTCGCACCTTGAGTGGGGTGGGATTGCAAGTGGAGCGGTACCTCAAGTACGATTACCCTAGACGTAAGAATACATTGTCAAGTACCCGAACACTGTCGTCCGGCGGCCTATACTCCGCAACACCACGCTTCCGTGAGCACTGGTTTTGTGATGGTCACCAGGGACCTCGAGATGAGTTCTGCTCGTGAAACCGTTGCCTTCAAGTCTTGAAGTTAAGTACTCTGTCTTGCTGAAAGTGCTGATCACTATGATCAATAGCGTGTAAGATGACCAGAAATCTTGCAGAAGTGTAGTGTTAAACGCCCAAAATTTGTAATAGTGAGGGCTCCTTCTCCACTTCACCAGAATTTGCGTTTGACCCTGATGACAGCTTTGAACGAGACTGCACTCCGCGTGAAAGTGGTTCTCGCCCTAGTTATCGAAAAGGGGTGGAGGACCCAGCATCATGCGGCGCACTCGTTATGATGTCGCTCGCGGCTGACGTTTGGCGAAAAGCCCAGTAAATGGCGAGCCGTAACACCGACGACCGCGACTATCTTACCGAGTCATGCACAGAGTATCATAGCCCCCGAATTCTTAGTCTTATCCGATAAGTTCATGATATGAATGCAAGGCTCTACGAGCAAGTCGATAGGCTTGCACTCCTCGGGTCAGAGATTGTGGCACTCCGTTCCTATTATTTATGGCTCAACTGTTGGCTCGGCCGCCGTTGCTGTGCCAGCATACGAAACGGAAACGCTCATGCATCTTTTTGGCCCGGATCATCATACGGCCTTGACAACGCAACTCGCTTGCTCTTTCTGATCATCGCCATGCAGATGTTCAATGTCGACATAGAGTGCCAAGCCCCTTTTTTGATTTTTTAGTATGGTAGAGGTCTCTGCCTGAGACATTTGACTCCGGGAGTCCATGTTACGGCCAAGCCGCTGTCTCAAAGCCGTCGATTGTATCAACAGCGGTCTCTTGAAGAGCTTGTTTGCTCAATTGGGTAACAAAGATCACGGTATCAGTGTTGCCTGTCAAGTCCAAGTCGCCACACAAAAACAATACTTATTGACTACCAGAAGCGCAATGGCTCCCTGAGGCGGAAGCATTTGTGGAAAGGTTCGCCCATTAGCACAATTTACGCGCAAATGCGTACGTGCCGATTGACTTACACAAGTTTGGCCACAAATAGTAAGTGTTTACCTAGCCTCGACCAAGATGATCGTCAAGCGATGTATCGTGCGCCTCATAGAGGATACATTTCTAAAATCCGTACCATGAAAAAGCGTAGGTCACCTTAATATGTGCTGGAATACCACTCCCCACATCCCATCAAACGCATATGTATTGAAGTCTTATCCACGCATTCCTTACTAGAACCTTGAGTATAGCTACGCACAATTCATCTCGTATGTATGCATCACGGATGAGTTTCGATGCAAACGAGGTCATAGCTGTAGCATGAGCTGCTTATAGTTTTTGTGACGCTATTTCAAATTATCCAGAGCAAACTGCTTTTATGGCTTGAGCCTCACCTTAACGTTATATTTCGCAAAGCCATCTAGTCTTACTTTGCGATAGGTAAGGCGACTGTGTCGCAGTGCACAGTTAGATCATATTTCATCGCAAGACGCTCGTTGTCATAGTTCTTCCAGACTGTCTTGGGCTTCCAAGACTCAAGCAAGTATATCCGACTTCGCCCCTCGGATTCTGCTTTCAATACTACAATGTCGATATCAAAATCAAACGCGTCACATACGACACTGAACGGCCGTTCTGGATCTGATAAGACCAGGAGCGACGCCTGTAATAGAAGTTCCATGATTTCGTCAAGCAACTCTCGACGCTGAGCTTACCAACTCCATTATATGTTTTAAGGTGGTTTGACAGTGACCAAGCCCGTTGTGCGCAATTGGTAATATACTCGTGTAAGTTATTAATCAGATCGAGCTACTCGCTTTAGTCTTTGTGGTCTAATGAAACCAACAAAGTCGCAATGACCCTGATCTTAGTAGTGTCTGTTCAATGATAATGCTCTTTAGACGAGAACCGTTCATAGGGTGGTCTTCCGCGCCGGAGATTTACGTATCTGCAATAGGGTAAAGATAATTTGTGCGCATGCTGCTCGCAAATGCACATTGAGGTCATTGGTTTCCGTATAACCGTGCTCTACAAGGTCATGGACGAAAATATGGGGCTGAATAGTTGAGTCACCAGATCGCAGGAGCTCTTAAAACAAGGCCATAGACTGCACTTGTGGTTACCGCGGCCAACGATATGTCACTCTCTTGCATGAGAATTTGATAATATTCGTTGACCAACTCGAGTGTGCTGTACCCTATAGATCCCGCCCACTGATCTACAACATATTTTAGTAATCGTCATCTGTGTCAGGATGGTGATCGCATTCAGCTTATTGTAAGCGTGTACGATGTACCACTTGCCATTTGGTGCGGAAAGGGGGGGCTTACACTCCTAATCATCTTCTTTTCGTACTTTACGCATAAGAAATGAGAATATCGTCACACTATTTCTTTTGTAAAGGATGCTGCCGAGCCACGCAGCTTGTTGGCATATGTCTCTATCAGATGTTGACGTCGATGGCGGGTCTAGTGAGACCATACATCGAGTTCCTTTATCAAAGAAGCACCGTATCCTTTACGATTGGTGATTTAACTCTAAGTGTCATTTAAAGAAGCCTTGTATCTTAAAATCTTGATAAATTATCCTTATTATCTTTCAAGGCCGATTGCATTAATTTTATAATCGACTGACCACCATGATATCGGATTCTTAAGTCGTTTGAGCAGTTTCATAGACATCCCATTTAGCTCATGCGGAACATTTATTGACGGATAAGGCTTCAGACAGGTTTTGCCTTCAGCCACAAACGGTACTCTCGTTATAAGAGTATATCTCAGAGCGCTAGCATTATTTTCTGACGTGTCTATCTCCAACCCTTATCCAGATTGGGTTGCTCTGCATTACTCGATAAACGCCATACGTTGCCGCCTTCTCTTTGCCAAAGCCTCCTGTGTCGTCTTCATGCTGATACGATTGTGCATTGACGCACCATCGACTACATTGACATTCAGCAAAGGATTTTGCTCATCAAGGCTCCATGTAGCAAAGTTTAGACCGCTCTACATTTAAAACCCCGACTGCCTGAATCTTTGGTCAAGTGTGCGGCCGCTATCCACGACGAGAGCTGCTCAAAACGACACATACCACTCCACTTCAATTGCCATAGCGGTATTCCTTGGTCTATACTCAATAAATATGAAGCGGGCGCAGTTCAATACGGGTGGTATTTTCTTAAATACGTATGTCTTTACGTGTATTGTCAGGACCGCGTGTTTTATGCAGTGATTTATAGCCAGTCATGTCTCAAGGTATCGAATAAAGTACCCTTTTACGTACTTTATTCGATACCTTGATGTCTCACATCCACCGCTTACGGCATAAAGTGAAACTTTCCTTTACGGGCACATCTAGTCACAAAATCTTCTTTATAAGCTGTAGCCTGCCTTGGCTTGAAGCCAGACAGATCGCCCATGACTTTCAGCGGGTGATATGTCTTGGGAGAACCGCTCGCTGCTAAGTATTACTTCACGCTTGGTTAAAGAGCCTTACCCATTCTGCTTCAGCCATATAAGATACAGCAAATACTATGTCTTACGAGCACCGCTCAGTCAAGTCTCTCCACGCGCAGTGGTAGGACCTTGCCCAATCTCCGAGCCACCCTGTCTTATTAGACCGCTCAGTGGGTACGTTACACCCCACGTGAATTGCAAAGATTCGCCTATGCTGCCATTGGCGTAATGTCGGCCGTACCATCACTGGCATGTAGCGAAAGCTATTTCCAATATGCATCACTCAAGTGGTTTACAGGCCAATCCACGTTCAGAAAACTTACCTTCGATCCGTTCAGCATTAACGTGTTCGGAACGTTGGCTGATTTGATCCAGTGTCAATTCTGCATTTTGGCGGATTTTTTTTGTTATAGCTTTATTAATAGCAACGTGGTATCAATGCTCAATCAGCGAAAGCTTTGCGACTTTTGCCACGCCAAACCCAGGCTGTGGGTGTAAATCGCTATCGAAGTCGAGAGATTTTACATCTAGATCCACCGGGATTGATTTTGCGTCTATTCCCGAGTAAACACCGACAATTTCACGTTGTTGTGTTTCCAAAACGCCAGCATATTGCTGACTTCTTTGAGAATGAAGCATCGAACCCGATTGACCGACGCTTCTTAGTCCATAAATAGCAACTGTGATTTACTAAAGCTTCTTGCAGTTGACTTATTCGCTAATTAGCCAGGCCTCCCGCAGAATTGATATTATAGATGGTTGATCTCTTTGGGGCTAAGACCTGTCGACCTTCCATTTCCCCCTAAGGCTCGTTTAATCGCGACGTATGAGAAAAATGAGTGGCCGTGAGATGTTGGCCCATAAACTTTAGCACGCTTGGCGCAGATAATATCTAAGACGGAAATGGCAGGTTTTACTACAGATGGAGCATCGACAAATTTCCATACAATACTTTGCAGCTTCAATGTCGGCCTCATTCTCATCAGCATAGCTGAGAGACATGATCGGGACCCTGGCTCTGCGAGCCTCCCTCACTCTTGCTAACCGAAATTATTAAATTTTACTTTTAAAATGTACTCTTCAGAAAGAGGCTTTCTGGCCATACTAGCCAGCAGCGGTCATACATTCTCTATAAGTATCTTTTTGTCCTATTCACCCTGGTGGGTTGGCTTGCTTTGAATGTCACTGATACACGTAGTGCGGACTGCAGAAAGGATGATTAAGTCAGGCTGTAAAGAAACACGATCCCAGCGTGTGTCATACCATATTGTTTGAAAAAGCCTCGTGATGCTTCGAGCCTCGATCTGGAAGCAGTTATAAGTATTCGGAAGATTTCAGTAATAAGCATATGGTCTAATGGCCACTACTTAATAACAACAATCATGGTGGATAGCTGTCGCACGACATTAAGTCCAGAAGCTTTTACCGATTAGTCTGAACAAAGTTTGTCTACATTTTAAAAATCTATGAGCTTCATCAAGTCTAGGTGCTAAGGCTTATACAAACTTTAAGAGTCCGATAGATTGCGATCTGCGACCCGTATCATTACAAGTGTAAAGTAAAGATCGTAGATCTGATTTCACGCTGTTAAACAGCATCTTCGCTGCACCTGATAGCATTTTCACTTGAATCGTTTTGACTTAATTTCAGTCTGAGTGATCAGTTAAAGCGGTATGCCAATTGCCTAAGACCATACAAGACGGACTGATTCAGGTGAAAGCTTTTCTGGTCCCAATGGCTTGCAGATTTTGTTTGCATAAGCAGTGCGTGTCTGGAGGTGTTCTTCAGGTACGAGAATACTTCATCGAGGCTTTTTTAGCAGAAGATAACGGAGCTGTCTGCATCGAGTACGCTTACGCCCCACAACTTTAGCCGAAGCTGCTCAAGGTGAGCGTAGATATTTTTAAAGAGAACGAAGAATAGAATCGTTTGCTCTGGGCCTACAGAAGTCGGAATGGTCACAATGTCCGCCTTGGTGCGTACGGAGCAACTGGAAATGGCTCTAACAAGCTCGCAGCTTTGTGTAAGAGCATGCAAATATGCACTTTCGCTAAGGCGTCATATTTTTCTGGATTGAGTGACATCGTAAGCTTTTAGTGTGCTTTTAGTCTTTAAGCCACGAGCCAAGCTTACACTCTACGAATACCATGTGGTATGTCGGCGTAGGCAAGCTGTGCTGTCTAATGACGACTTAAGTGCCTACTAAGCACGCATGTGCCATGTGTGTTGGTTACTTTCAGTTTAAAGTGAGCAAGAACCAAGTCTTATGGTAGGCTACTGTCTATTAGCCTTATTTTATAGGGTGGGATGAGCGCTCTCTTTAACAAAGTCCAAGCTATGCACAAGAGAAGACAAGTTTGTTTGTCCAGAGAGACCCTTGGATGACACTCCGTATACGTGGTGTTGACCTGTGCCCCACAAACGTAAGCCCGTACATCGTACACTGATGTGCTTGCTGTGGGGATCACGCACACTGTGCCCGTTCTTATA
The DNA here is from genome assembly GCA_001695595.3 of Plasmopara viticola. Taxonomy (NCBI): domain Eukaryota; phylum Oomycota; class Peronosporomycetes; order Peronosporales; family Peronosporaceae; genus Plasmopara; species Plasmopara viticola. Next base: position 145,437 of record MBPM02000054.1, read on the forward strand.
TTGAGTTTTGTGCTCCACTGAACTAAAGATCACATTCAATAGTCTCGCTAAGACCAAGGATTAAAATGCGCAGTCAAAGCAAAGTCAGTCTCATCGAATTTTCAACTGACAGACGAGCTCTAAGCTGCCTGAAGGGCTTGCTGTGACCACCCGAGAGGCTATGTCAAAATCTATGGGTATCTACCTATGTGTAAAAGAACTGTAGTAGATAGTTGTATGAAATGTTCGTGGGTTCAGGTCTCTGACCTCGTTCTGTACTGCGAGTTGCGGATCACAATCTGCTAGGCTTCACAACATTCAAAGATATAAGATTTACATGAGTATATCCGAATGTAAAAAGGACTTCATTTTATGCCGATACCCTTCCAACTTAAGATCTAAAACATTACTCAGCACAGTGTTTTAACTTATGCGCATGAAGGAGCAGTCACTAGGCCATGTGCATTCTATCTGCTAGCTTTTTAGAACAAAGGAATTCCTTTTTGATCGTTGCTTGACTTGTTTCACACCAACAAGTTTGACATGAATTAAGCTTGTGTAGCTCGTAAACACTCTTCTCCCAATGACACCTCGGACTTTCGACCCCAACTTTCCCACATAATTTCTAGACAATCCGACGTCACCGTTGGAGCTTGTGAGCCCGCACTATCAAAACATTTAGAGTCTGTACAATCCATTCAGCTTTGATGCGTACAGACTTTAAATGTTTTGACTTTCTTGTCATCTGCGTGCTCAAAAATGTTCCATAGACCAAAGAAGAGTAGCATTTATAGGACATCTCCGATTATATACCACCGTATTTCTTGATCAATGTTTGCGTTTACGTATAAGGGCTCCTGAGCTACCGAGGCAGACAAAGCGAAAGAGCTACCGACCAAAGCCTAGGTCCGAAGTCGCGTATTCAAGAGTCGCGTACGGACTCACATTTGGGATAGTGCAACTGAGAGGGACTTGTTGCTAGCTCTAACTCGGCAACATGCGGCGAAGAGCGATCGGCGACAAACAGTAAGAAATCCAAGTGCATCGAGCGCAGCGCTTACCGCAGACAGTGATGAGGTACTTAGCAATCACTTTTCTCACGCTAATGTGATACATACTACCTTTTGACTTTGAAGTCAGTTCCAGCACTTCGCACTTTACCTAAAAGCTGTGTGACAAAATGCACACAGTCAAACAGGTATACTTGCCATCAAATTGTAATTCCTTTGGGAAATTTAGTCAATCATATATATGATAGGTTCATATTGATCCAGCGACAAGTGACAATAAAGAGAGCTTAAAGGATGACGAGTGATTTAAAACGCACTGCAAAGCGCATGAGCGCAGCAAAAGTTTACCATGTGTGACGTAGCCATCGTCACCGGCAGGTTTGCCGGTGAAAGTCGTTACCTCGCAAATTTCGAATTACACATGCATCGGTACTATCCATTTGAAGAGACGATTGAATATCTTCAAACCAAGGAGCAAGGTCCCGATGTCTAAAAATCAGTAGAAGTGAAGAGACCGAAATGATTAAAACTAGTTTTGTATGTGTAAAAAGCCAGATGAAGCATAGGAGAATGATTGGCTTCAGGATGATAGCATAAGATGGCAGAGAGCCACCAGCTAGATTATAGCAAGACAAGAACCCGTAAGAGCTCTCCATTTGATACCAATCTTCAGCTCGCTGTAAGCAGCTAACGCTCCTCCTCCTTCACCTCCTCCACCCCGCTTACCGCCCAAGCTGCGGTAAGTAACTGACCTCCGAAGATGCTTCCTCCGCAAAATTAATTCCATTTAAGCGTCTCAAAAATGCTCGCTAATAGGAGCTCAAGCTGTAATTATACAGACGTCGTCAAAAGAAGCCAAATTGCAAATGTAAGGTGTCAGTTCACCCAAAGCTGGCCTAGTCTAATGCGCAACCCAAAGAGGCAGCATAAAATTGTTAATCAACGCGAAACTTATCGACGCTGTTTGCGACTTCTTTAATGTATAATTTGTTTGTCATGAGCATTTGCTGGCTGAGGCGCGTTTATTGTCTCGGACAATGCCCCGACTCACCAAGGTGACTTGCAAATATTGAGTTTGAGGTCTTAATATTCAATGTGCAATCCTATTGAAAATAAATTTTGCCAAATTGAATATACTAATAACGTTATCAATCACTTTGATTTTATGAGTTGATCAAGCGCTTAAATGGTCCATTCAAAAAGCGTTTTTGTTGCATGCCACGACAAGATGCTTGTGCTCCACGCGGTTGAACGACTGAATTGCGAACGCAGCTTCTTCAGTGAGCAGCGAAGCAATCGATGTACTCAATCGACCTCCGTCTTGCTAACAAGATTGATGGTCACTGTTCTTGGTTTTCAACCGCTTTCAGTTGCAGTGAGGTCATGAGCTACGGTATTTGTGTACCAGTTCGGTGTGAACAATATCCACTATGATCTAAGCGATTTTCAGTTTCGAGAAAAATGAAAAGGTCTTTTTACGGACAGTTTACTCTAATGTTCATAATGTCTAGCTAGAATCAGCAAAAAGTGTGGTTGTTTGTTGATAAGTGCAGCCGATGAGATTGTAGTTGAAAGATAGGTTTCTTCATAAAGTACTCGGCATAAAGTTTAAAGATGGTTTTTGTGTAAGTTGAATATGTAGATTTCGAGTCCGAGGTGAAAATGTTTTAATCGCTGTCTTGTCCGCTCGGTGTGCATTATGAGCACTGATCTTTTACTTATCGGCAAATAGGACATGTGCGGGAGATATCGCCTGAGACTGTTCTCAATAATGCTCATCCAGCACATTAATAACTTTCGTGAAGATTTAAGCCAGTAAAATTTGTGGGTTGACTCAAATTACGGGCAGAAGTATACGAAGTAGTTTGCAGCGTAGTAATGGTTGACTGTCTGCTTGCATCAATAGGCCAAAAGAGTTTTTTTAGTATGTATCCTCTTCTTTCTCGACGATTGTTTTTGAACGTATCGTACGCTTCATTATCTCGTTGATTGTCATCCATGTTTAGCTTTGCTCCTAGATACATGCAAGCTTGTTGAATATTGGAGCTCATATTTCGAAGTTCTCGGATAATAAGTGAAAGCGATGGTATCGTGCGAATTGCATCGCCATTTGCTGTGTTTTCAGTTCACCAATACCAAGATTTTGCTTGAGTGGTCGCTTCATAGCTTTCTTATAGTCAAGTCAGCACTTCACCGCGCAGTCTGCTATCATCGTCACTCAATGAATGAATAAACGAGTATTACACAAATTTGGACATGAAAACAAGCTCGGTAAGTACTGATAGTAATAACTCAGTGCAAGAACGGCGCACTTTGTATTTAAGATCTTTAAGTGTGAACAAGGATGCTCGCTCACTAACCAGCAAATTTCACGACAGAGAAATAATGTCTTTAGTTTGCTCAGATCAAAAGCCCGGAGGATTTTTACAATCAAAACTACGCCAGTTTACGGGTTTTAGCCCAGACGTACTCTATTGGCTCGAAGCCAAAAGTATCGATTTGATTGAACAGAAGTAACACATTAAGGATAAACGATTATAGGTGATCACTATTTCTGTTTTAATTTGCGCATACATGTTTTTCGAAGCGGAGCATATGCAAAAATACTATTATAAAAGTGCATTTGCATCAAAATCTACCTATACCAATAATAGCTAACTTACGATTATAGCACTTGTCAGTCGCGTACTGGCCACTTTGAAGTCGAAGTATTCAAATAATTGCTGCATTTGCAGCATCCATTGGAACCATTAATTATTTGTCTAAACAAGGCTTGCGTCAGATTCCAAAGGAGTGAAATTGCACGTCTGACATGCGGGGTTAATTAAAGTCGAGCTTTTGTGGTAACAACGTTTTTCTTGCTAAAGGAGCCTAAAGCTACTGGTGCGCGATATGCACCCTATCAGTACATGTACCGGTATGCAAACTGAGACAAGTCTGAATACCGAGACGAAGACAGTCCCTCTGACTTGCACAGAAATATTAACCTTCCTGTGCATCTATAGTGAGCGCTTTAAAGACTTTGACTCACCAGGCCACGCAAAGCGTTTGATCGGAGAATGGGCACGGAGTGTGTGAGTTACGCAGTATTAGCACATATTGCTCACACGAATCTCAGACGACCGTGAGCTTGTAACTTGATCAATTAATAAGGGGCACCCGACGTGCATCTTTAATTAGCGGCCAAGCATTATTTGACGGCACAGCGCACTACGCCGTTTTTTGGAAGTGTGAACTTGACGCGTGTGGTAAAAATGTTTTCTATCTCAGACTCAGACGAAAAAAACCACGAGGTATTCAAAGGACCCGAGATCTGTGACTCGGAATGAGCTGTGGGGTTTGTTAAGCTCGATGTAAGACTTTCTGAGATGCAACACAAGTAACAACGGTGATGTCTGGTAAGCCATAATATTCGAAGAGAAGTCATGACTTGTATAGGCTAGAAATAAGTAAGTTCTAACGGAGGAGAATTTAACAAGGTTACACAAAGTCAGCACATGTCACATTAGCTGGCAATATTACATATAGATTATAACAATTTGTGTGATGTTTCGAGTAGCAATCCGAGGGCAGTGCTTGGTACTGAAAAGATGACAGAGAAGCGTTGCATGGTGAATTGACCACCACTGCCTAAAACATGATAGGTAGTGTTTTGATAGTTTGCATCAATCTGATTAAAGTTCGATTTAATATCTGATTGAGCATATAAGGACTATAACTAATTCTCGCAGTCAGATATGCGCGACTTCGTAGGCATGGAGCCAAGGTCTGTGATTTTTATTTACTTTCTATCTCAGCGAAACGACTACTTTGCTACAGGACGGCTACATGTGTCGGTATCCGACGATAAGAAAGTCATGTCGCCTCTCGCCCACTGCGTTACTAATTTAGGCACGGAACCCACCGGAAAAAGTTATCGAGGGTCACCGTCTTTGACTTTACCCACTTCCTTGTGATCTTTGCTTTAGGTGACCTCATCAACGAAAGCATTACAGGTCGGGGTATTAGCCCCAGGTAGCCATGTACTTCCTTGTCTTATCGTTTGCATGGACGGTGAGTCTGACGTAAAGTCTCACGGCTTCAAAGACCAACACCAGGGCGATATAATATCTTTCACATCGATCTGAAGCTTTTTTGTGCCTAGCACGCACAGAAGTGGGCGATTATTCACCGGAGCGTACGCAGCACTTCTTGCTGAATTTACCGCTAAAGGCGCAGACGTCTACCAACCGTCAGGTGAGAGAGAAGATTAGACGTGCGTATCTTACCGTGGTGGGGTAGCTTTAACGCCTTCCTTGCCTGAACAGGCCAGATTATTACGGCTAGCCACCCTTTCAGCCTTTGTGGCAGACGCAGCCTTTGCTGTAGGCGCAGAGGCCGAATATAGTAAGTTAAAGCCGAAACCTTTTCCAGTAATGGCTTGGTCATCGTTGAAATTTCGCGGCCGACAGGCAGCTCTCTTTGCTGTCTTTTTGGTCATCTTTATGACCAAATCGAACTTTTGTGATAAAGTCGGTAGTGATGGATAACACAAATCCCTCTCTTATTCAAAACTTGCCGGTATTTATACCAATTTGTATTTCCACAGATTTGTCAACACTATAAATTAAGAATCATGAAATAGGAAAAACAGTTGTCGGTTTTTATTTTTCACGGCAAACGATTCGCCGATCCTGATCCGACATCCTTTTGAAGGCTAAAAGGCCCTTATTTAAGTGGTTATCGTTATCGATCGAGAAGAGGAATTAATACCAGAGAAGATGAACGAGCTCATAAGCGAGCCATGCTTCCACCCGATCAGAAGATTTGTATATTGCAGTAGTGCAGCGAGACGTCAGCGAAGTAAAATAGTAAAAAAGAAATAAATATCATAATCTAAACTATATATCCAAAACAGCACAAAACATACAACCCAATTCTACTCATTATTAAGGTCTTGGCTTGAATGGCTACGAGCGGTTATATTCCAACATTTTATGACCTGTTGTCATTATACTCTCGAGTGTGTGTATCGTGCAAACATACGGGGACGAGAGGTTACACAAATGGTACTTAAACTTCGAGCGTATGGTTTATGATGCAGGCAGTTGTCAAAGCTGATGGGCTAGATACCGTACATAATGCTCTCGTAAAGAGCAAAAGCTGATCGCAAATCCGACGCGAGCTGTACCCCCATTCCGTATAATCTTTCAAGGGCTCAGTTTTGAATGGGTACAGTGAGCTGATCTGTTTATCCGGATCTGCGACCAGTCTCCGTCTTGAAGAGCAAATGCCCTGGATACCTGACTGCCCAATAATCTTCCCCACCAATCCTCAGTATTGAATTTTCATCACCCTTCACGAAACGCCTCACGGTCCTCGACAATCCACGTTTATCATGCGTCTATCTCCAGTGCCAGTCACATTCGTTGCGGCCGTAACTCTACTGGCCTGTGTGATTGCCTCGACCGAGTCCAACTTGGTGTCCTCTAGCGTCCAGTCGCAACGTCCTTCATCCCTCGATCTGAGTGGCACAAACGCCGAGAGGTCGCTGCTGGCGAAGGAAATCGCGCCACCAGCGGCCAACAGCGAAGAGAGAGGTCCCAACGTTGAAGCAGTCGAAAATATGGCCAAATCCGTAAACCCAAGCTTCTGGCAACGAATTAAAAACTTTTTCAAACGAATGTTCGCATGGTTCCACAAACCAAAGCCAAAGACAGAGGCGACCAAGGACTCGACCAAATCTGTAGCCAAAACCACCGAGGGAGCAACTACGAACGAGAAGAACGTAGCCGAAAACACGAAACCCAAAGAAGAAAGTCCCAAAGCAAAAGCAGAGGAGACTGAGACCAAAGTGACTCCGCCGAAACCGGCCCGCGAGAGCGGTGAGCAAGCGAAGAGAACGGAAACTGAAGGCGATTTGGCCGACAATGTTAATTTGCGTTATAATGAACCCGTTCCTGGCCACGGTACCACTAATTCCAAAGTCGTGATCACAGAATTGCCTGATGCTGAAGCTGCCGTACCCGCTAAATTAAGTAAAGAAGCAAAGGGTAAAGCTGTGGTGACGGCTAAAGAGGCCGGCCTCCCCGAGAGCACCATCAACACGAAGAAGTCGATTGCAAACGTTGTCGATGAAGAACCTGTCACGCCTACCAATGTGGGCGAAGAAGCGAATGTCTTGGCTAGAGTTCATCCGCATAATGACGAAGCTGGACCCTCCAACGCTGAAATCGTTTCAAATCCCGGTATGGTTTTCATGTCAAGAATATGATATTTTCAGTCGCTTAGACACTAACACGATGATTTCATTACTTCTCCTTAGGTTCACCTCGTCAGCCAGCGGCACTTGATAATGTGTTTGAGCCCGGCAAGCATTATAACCCTTTCATTGAAAACTTCGGTTTTCCCGCGGAAGACACGACTCCCAAAGCTCTCGCGCATTCAAGCCCACGCAGAAATGGCATTAAGATCTCGGAGGTTGAGAACGTGGAACACCCGCTTAACTTGGCACCGGAGGCTGATAGGAACGTGCTCACACCCCGTGCTGGCACAAATAATGCAGCAGGTGGGACCACGCGCAAGCTCCGATTTGAGTATTGAGCCGCGTTCTCTTTGATGGCCATGGAGTTAGCTTAGTTAGCTCCTAGCGCTTGATCGACTCGCGAATATCAAAATATGGGTGAGTCGGTGTGGGGTTTGACTGGTACTTTTATTTTGCACTTGGTAGGAGATAGTAGAGACTAAATGATCAATGAGGACATTTGCCATTACAGTTTGATACATATTTGAAACATTTCTGACGTCAGGGTAGCAGTGGCTACTGGATTAAATTAAGACAATGAGGTTGACGCTCGTACGACGAAAGATTGGCAGCAAGACGTGTCTTCATATAAGGCGCACAAAGTGTTTTTATACCCTTCTTTCTAAGTAATAAGAGTTTTATAATGTTAGTGTGGGATATTGACCAAACATAGTCTGTAGTTCAGAAGTAATTATACACATTGTCTTCGCTGGTTAGAGTTGAGTAGTCTTGTCTAACTTCAATGATATAGTTAAACGCCAAAAGAGCTCGAAGCGTTCATTAACATGGCAGTTTGTTTTCTTGCTTAGAGGATCCTTAAGTTTTCACTAACAGAATAACGACGCACCAACACAGAACATACTTCAAGCAGGACATACAGTCAAAACCGATTAGATAGCGCTTACATTAAATTTTTTGTGTGCTTGATTAGACCAGGCGCAGAAAAAACCGAGATACAACATCTCCGATGCAGCACCTTCTGCTTGTTAACCTTTCCAGAGCCAACACTTCGTACAAGCTTGTTAAGAAATCAAGGATGCGTCCCATATACCGACAAATAGACGAATTGATTCCCTTGTGACTCTGTAAATTTAACGAATGCAGTAAAACTCACGAGTACGGTCTTATCCAAATAACAAACCCCAAGTCATTTAGATACCTTGTGGTTTCATCGTCTGACTCTATATAGACTACATTTTTACGACACGAGCCAAGTTCACTCCTTCAAAAATCGGCGTAAGTGCCATGTGACTGAAAATGGTTTGTTATGCTAATCAAATTTTCTCAAGTACGGCATATTAATCCTCCTTCTAAACCCGACTGACATGACGTCGACTGCGATAATGGCATGCGGTAAACAGGTATTTATTTGTGTATTAAAGGCACGCACCGAATCACTTGTCAATCGAGTGGTATAAACAAGGAGCAAACTTAAGCTTCAGACTCAGCGAACAATACTTGTAGATGAAATTTTCCGACGTGTGAGTCCAATAACTGATACCAAAGCTGCAGGCCATCTTGGATTGGCTATTATTAATTTGATTCGGAGCATAGCTCTTAAAAGAAAATGTCGCAATCTAATATAGTGATTAGGCATTATCAGCATTAGAATTAGTATAAATTTCTTGTTACGTATCGACATAGAAGAGCGTAGGTGGTGAGTTTATATCGCATCAACTCAGATTTCACGAGCTAGATCTAGAACGTGGCTTGATTATGAAAGATACAGTAGCCATCCGGACTTGCGACCAGTTTCCGGCTTGAAACGCAAATGCCATCGATGCCTGACTGCCCCATTGTATTGCCTACGTAGTCTCCCACCATCGATCCTGTTCCTCAGTATCAAATTCTCGTCACGCTTTGCAAAACACCATAAGGTCGATACTTCATCTCATTGATGTTCATCATGCGTCTTCATCGTGTACTAGTCGCGTTGCTTGCGGCCATCACGCTCTTGACATGTGTGATCGCTTCCACCGAGTCGAATGTAGTGTCTTCGAGGGTCCAATCGGAACGTCCTTTATCCTTTGAAGTGAGTGACACGAACGTCGAGAGGTCGCTGCAAACCAAGGAGGATGCGCCACAAGCGATCGACAGCGAGGAGAGAGGTCTAAATATCGACGCATTAGGAAAAACCCTCGAAAACGTGAATTTTAACGTATGGCAACGGATTAAAAGCACGTTTCAGAGAATGTTTTCATGGCTCCCCTGGGTAAAAATGAATGCAGAGGCGACCAAGGATACTTCAAAAGCCGTGAACACGGCAAAGGCCCCTGAAGGAAAACTGTTTTCGGGCCTGGCTAAGGGTCTGGATGGAGATGGTGCAGTGGCCAGTCCTAGGAACGGACAAGTCTTGCAAAGCCGGAATGTCGATGCGCGCACTAAAGTAGGCGAGCAGGGCGCAGAAATAAAGGAAGCTGGTGGCGAAGGCAAAGCGATCCCGCAAGCAGCGGCTAAAATGAATGGCGAGGGGCGTGGAACGGAAGTTGATCCAACCAAGAATCTTAAAGATGGAGATGGTGAAAAATCTGTCGTGAAAGTCAATGCTAAAAACGGTCCTAGCGAGGAGATATCGGGTCCAGGAGTTGTTCACGCGGCTGGTGGCGGTAAATCAAAGACTACTAAGACCAGTATTCCTACCGAAAACACGATGAATAGGGGTTTGTGGAGAGTAAAAGCTGCTATCCAAGCTGCTGGTGAACAATTTATTAAAGCCCAGAGATTTGCGAATAATCAGTTGAAGAGATTGGGCCCTACCAAGTCGGAGCCACTTCCTAAGGAGGAAACTCCAGTGGCACACATTCCAGTAGAGACGAGTAAAGAGAAGGCTGACTCTAATCCTCCGACGGGTGTTTTTGGCCGTCTTCGTAATGTCGCGAACCAACAGTTTCACAAGGTTAAGAATTTGGGCTCTAAACCCAAATCGGAGCTCCCTCAGGCGGAAGTACCAGCGGCACGTGCCTCAGCAGAGACGAAGAACGAGATTGATGTTTCTGACAACTTGACGCCTGGCAGTCCATCTGGCCATGCCACAAACAACAAACCACTGGACACCAACGTCAAGACACCTTTGGCGGTGGAGAACCCAGAGAGTAAGAATGTCGTTGCGGCAAGCACGAAAGCGGCAGTCTCTGAACATCTTCCGTCGGCACCGCACGAAATCAATGACGTGAACGGCGGCGCTCGTCTCGAAAAAGTCAAGAGTACAGTTTCAGAGCCATCGTCGCCGCGCCGCAATGGCGACGGTGAGGAGGAAGCGGGCTTTGAGATAATTCCCACGAGTCCTAAGCACAAAAATGAAGAGACGAACCTCGGCGAAGCAGAGATTCACACTCTTGAGGCGAGCAAGAAAGTCCACACTCCTCCAGCCGATCATGTGACTGGTCATGACGCGGATGGTCATCGTCCTGAAGGTGCTCTTACTAGCACTGAAAACCTTCGGTCCGTGTAGAAAGCTATTGTCAAGGATTCGACTAACTCAAATATCGAAATTGGACTGCTTCCGGGTGGTGAATATTGCCTAGCCCGCGAACTTGCATTTGCATATAGTAGGCGAGTAAGTAAGTAGTGAGGTCCCACTAACAATATATTCGTCCCCTATAATTGCGTGAGTGTTTGGTATGTGATAGCTTTTCCAATAGCTTTTTGGTATTGCTTCCTACGTAAAAAAACGACGAATCTCTAGCAAAATTTTTCGACGTTTCGAACTATTGCGTAGTATATTGCATTACGAAGCGTGGGCATCATTGCTCGCGGCCACTCCATGTGTATCAGTGTGTGTACTGAGCCAACGCATCTTTAAGTATTGTCGCGCTATATACTTCTTAAGCCGCCAATGAACAGACCAGAGAATATCGGTAAAGCAGGTGTAATACATACAGCAGGAATTATTGCCGTTTGAAGCCAAGTCAAATGGCAGAATTATTCCTGAAACGCTGAGACGGACCATTAATCTACATTATTTCTGTAAGACTAGCCGAGCACCGCAGAGCGTGCAGTAAGTAAATGCTGATTCACAGCCCTCGTTACTCGCTAGCCTAGCTCGCCCCATAATTTAGCTTGATTGCCTCGATGCACTCATGTGGTAAACATCGATTGAATGTTTGATAGAACGTGTTTTGATTGTATGAGTATGGTCGCACAGCAGGAAAATATGCAATTTTCTTGTGAATAAGTGGTTCATTCTGGGATCGACACGAGCAAAAGATAGCATTTTGAGACATACAAATACACTCATGCTTTCGGGAGCACTAACTAAACCCTTTTGGGCAGGGATTACATCCGTCTCTCGTAATATCTTGGTATGTACCATTGATTTTAGGCGAGGTACAAGTGGTTAACAACTCTCTGTTGAATTGTATTGTATTACGTTCTCGCGTTGCCAAGTTATGCACGTGCTAGGCTCAGTCTGGCTAGTCCACGGCATAGAGTGATGTTCGCATACGTCGGGTCTCGTTCGGCGGGCAGTGCAGCCAGCACCGAGGTCGTGAGGGTCTTCCATTATTTTGTTTAGCTCTGACTTGGTAAGAGCCCAGGTGGCGCCCTGGTGCTGGAGACCGTCGCGTCGAGGGTGAGACTCGTTAGAGACCTGCAGATGCCCGAGAGCACCTGCCCGAAGCGCGCGAGCATTAAGCCCCCGCGCTTGGAAGGAGGGCATCACCCCAACCTATTCCCGTAAAACTCCATGTTGAGACTGATGCTTTATTTGATAAGAAAGGCCACTTTATCGACTTCTTAGAAGGTTGCTTCGGCTTTTTAAAGGTGCACCGAAATCGATTTCTGAGTTTGAGTCGGCACCTGCAACAATGGCGACACTTGCGCCCCGGGAAGAGCCATATACCTTTTGTCTTGCCAGCGAGTCACTAAGATAACAAGAGCTCTGATAGAGCCTTTCCCTCTGTCGCGGCGGGAACGCGTATTTATCATTCTTCCTTAATTGGCGATCCGCAGACACAGGCGATGAAAATGATGAGGAGCACCGCAAGCGCTCTCACTAAGACCCACCAAGCTCTTCGCCCAATGTAGAATGTCAAAACAGTCTCATCTCTTAGGGTCATGTTCGACTTCATGTCAAAGTTACCTGTCATGCGTACAACCACTTAAATGAGCGGAAAAGTTCATAGTTTTGGCGACAAAGACTTGACCTGAGATAATTTGCTGACGATGTGATCAAAATGCGGGGCAAAGGAAAAGGGCGGAGTCGAAAATCACAAACATTTGCACACTTCACAGGTGGAATCAGTGGCCGAACTTACTAACAGAGCGGATGAGGGGCTATGCGACTCTCCCATTGCCGGGTTACTAATATAAGTTGCCGTCCCGCGAGAAAATTATCAACTTTCTGGAGAACAGTTTCAACAAAGCAGTGGGGGGGGGGGCTTGAGGTAAATACTATCCGGATAATGCAGGTCCAGCCTTATACTTTCGAATTTAAGAACCGCGACGGCTCTTTAGCGATCACTCCTCGAAATGTGGCATCTAAGAGCAAAGCTTGGCTAAGAAGACGGGCAAACCTACCGCGACTATGTGCGTTCCTTTTCACTGCATTCAACTTTGCATGAAATGCAACCCGGCGAGCCTCTGAAAATGGGTGCATACGTTATGAAGATTACTTCGTCACCACCATGGTTTAATTATAAAACCTACTTTAAGATTCGATGAGACCTCAGTGTGCTACGATTTCAGACTCAATCATTTCAGATGAAGTACTTCACATTAAGGAGCTCAAGCACATGTTTTATATTCAATGGCTCATCTTCGAGCTGTCTAGTATTCGGCGCCAGGTGTTGGGAGCTCAAATGTGCTGACCCGGTTATATCCCAACGTGTGGCAAAAAGACTTCGGCTTTCGTACGTAGCGGCTACTCTTTCAAATCGCAACGGCCTTCAAGATATCGTGTTGAAGTCGAAACAATGGCTTCCACGAGTTCTTACAAGCGTCAAGACTGCGTCACTATGCAAAAATGCGCGACTCTGAGTAGCTCTTTGCCCCTACTTCAATACTCCTTAGCTCAGTTGGTCGAGGGGTGCTGGAGAAGACAGATTTTGCTATGGCTTGCGCCTTTTACACGAGTAATAGCGGCCTTTGTAGCAAGATGTGTGCACTAGAACTTACTCTTAGGATCGTCTCGAGCAGTCAGGCCGTGACCTTGTCGGGACGCCATTAGATTCTTGAGATCATTGAGAAAATGTGAAATTCCTTGGCTGTTTGAAACATCAGCTCCGCAGTCAGATCGACCAACGCGCATCACAGTACAAGACCTCTGAACTGAATCGAGAAGCCGCTCTCCTTCGCTGTCAGCTACAGGCTCGCCATTTCCTCGAAGCACACAGCGAACCCTCACATCTGTGATCAACACGGTTGCATCATCAACCGCCACATAGCCGCTCCTTCTAGTTCTGCCATCAAGGCCGGGCTCGCGAACAGCGCTTCAAAGAGGTGCTGGGAACATCTTAGGACTCATGTGAGATTTGGACCTAAGGATTGAAATATCCTTCAAGACGCTCCACATTAAGTGGACTTTACGCTGACTTCGTTTGAAAGTTCGATGGTGCACACCGCTCATGTCTTCCGAAACTGTAAAAATTTCGATGACGACTTAACTTCACCAAAAATACTGGCCAATATCTAGCGGTTACCTTACAATACTTTAACCTTTTTGATAAAGTTTTCTTCCATTTTGCACAAGAACTTTTTGCTTTTTCATGGGCAAGCGCGAAGCCAGAAATCACGAATAAATGTCTCAAATTGCAGACATTAAAAAAAATATTTTCCGAGCCTTGCCTGCAAACATCACATACTTAAGAGGTAGGAGGCCTTAGCTCATTTATTCATTTAAGTACTAACAGCAGGTCAAACCACAAATGTGGCGCCTCAGTGCACATACTGCGTAGTGTATCTATGACCAGACCGTTGACCTATTCCATCCAGCCATCGAACCGTGGATAATTTGCTGCTGACATCAACAAGAAAGTTCCCAAAAGATAGGATAGCGTTCGCCAAACCGAAGTGGTATAGCGGGAATCCCTATCCGACACTATCGTGTCCGGAAGGCCGTGAAGGTCTTATTTGTATTAACGAGCAGACTTGCTAGCTGACTAAAATAAGTTCATTTTGCTCGGACAACGCACGAAGACCACCAAGCCCGTGTTGCCCTTAACCTCCTGCAAGCCAAAAATAAAGTTGCGGCTTATAAATTTTCAGTAGTGCGCCGGTAGTGGTAAGCTACCGATCTGTGGACAGGGGCAGTGATGTTTTGGCAAGTCTCACAGATTCTCTTATACATGGCCATTACTTGTACATGTGAGATACCGACACAGGAAACCGAGACCTTGGATTTCGCTAAGCCTTAATGATTGCTTATTGGAGCATCTTGCGCCTCCAGAAGTATATATATAAGGAGAATTTGGTAGGCGTTCTTCAGGAGGTCGAAGCTCTACTAGCTCAAAAGCTAGCAGCCCTCCCTCAGAAGAGGAGAGACCTACCGGCTTTATGGACGAGCTGCGAACAGGCGCGGCCCGACGGAAGGTGCCCAACCACTATGGAAGCTATAGCAGCTAAATAGAACTGCCGGGTAAATTCATTGGCAGCACATGTAGAAAGGAGTCTAGCAGAGTCAGGTTCCATCGATAGGTCCGAGCCCATGAATCTCAGCTATCTATAAGCTGCGTGAAAATGTAACTGCATACATCGCACTCCATCGGTGGTAATACTCGTCATTTGCAATTAAGTTGGCCCTGGAACAAGCGCACAGAGGCTTATAGAGCCGAAATTCTTTGGTCTAATATTTTCTGAAATGATGCAGAAAATGACAGCATCCAGAAGGCGCGGGATGGCTTGCTGAAATAGACCCGCACATTGTCAGACCCTGGATTGAATGAAAGGTCTGGCCGAGCTTGAATCTTAAGCGATATGTGCTGTACAACATAGATCGTTTTTTCGTGAACCTGGCTTGTATTGCGTTCATCACTTTAGTGTTGAAGGAAGTCCGCCTTGTGCTGAGAGCTTATAAGCATACTAAACTAGTTTGGCGACAGAAGCAAAAGTCATTATAAATTACCACGGTGAATTTAAGTGTAAAAGGTTTTGGACCGGATAGTGTCGAATGCTTTTAAGCCTTCTTTCTGATGAGACTTCATCTTTAGTATGGTGTGGCTGGAGCACCGCTAGAGCTAGGATAAAAAACCTGAAGTGGTACTAATGGAGCTTTGCTATATCACATTCACCTTTTCTATTTTTACCGAGTCGACTAGGAGCTCAATATTATTATCTCAGCGATGGGAACGAATGATTTCGAGGACAAAACTTTGGAGGGAATAGTGGACTGAAAAGTTCTCGCCACGTAAAGCACTTGCACCCGTCATGAGTAACTTGATTAGGTTTGTGACCAAGGGAGCATGGGCAACGATCTGTCGCTACATGTGAAGCGGCACATTTTCGAACAGCAGAAGCTTTATCCAATAAGGAACGTTTGAACAAAACAGCTGTCATGCATCGTACGACTATGTGCAGGCCAAGGCATTTCGGAAAGTGCTCCGACGATGCACGTGGAGTGACACGCATTCCGTTGAGCAACGCTCGTCGAAAACAGCGCTCACTGTGTGTCCGGCATGATATAGGCCGATATATTACCTTCTGATTAGCTCAAAGAGACATATAATCCGCTATTGGGGCGTCTTATGAGGAAAGGACGTCAAAGTGGGGGCGTTAGTGTGTGGATGTAAATCCTGTCGACACAATATGACACAAGAGTCTCGTCGAGACCTTTAACCTTTTTAAGTAAGAAATAAAGACGTCGAGTGCTTAACACAGGACGTGCCTTCGGCACGACCACAAAATAGAGGTGAACCTTATCAAACTAATTTGGTCCGAGCAATGGGTCCTACGTGACATTTCCAAATCAAAAAGGTGTGACGCAATTGATGCTTGTTTTGTGCAAAAAACGATACATGATTATTAAAGATAGTACTGGAGCAACAGCTCTTTTTCAACAAGTTTTCGCGTATACGCGACGGATCCCTATTACACGCGAATTCGGTGTCAGAAAGCCATGCGAGTACTGAACATTTAAATCTGTGGACAATCTAACTTCACAGATGCCTTCGACAGCCCTTGTGACGTGATCAACCGCTCTCAGAGCATAACACTTGGAGTGTTGACCGCGGTCTATGATATGTCACTTTCTCGCATGAGAAGCTGTCGATACTCGTCGATTTAGGCGAGTGCACTATACATTGTACGCTTCGCCGTGTAGTTTTACAACATGTTTCTTATTCAAGAATTGCCGTCTATCCTGGAAAGGTAACCACATAAAGCTTATAGTAAGCTTGCGCGGTGAGTTGCTTTCTCTTTGACTTCGTATACTTTAACATACCTTGATGACATTTTATCCGTAGTCATGCACAGAATGGGGAAACGGACATTGTCTGGTTAGGACCAGTGTTCGAGTGCATACGCACGTTAAAGCGTTACGCTAATGCACTTGTGTAACATGTCTGTTTAGTGTGCTTAAAACAGAATAATAAACTTCGGAAAGATCTTGCTAGGTTAAGACCGTTGTAAATCGGCCGTATTCGTTAAGACAAGAGACTTGAAAAGGTGGCTTTATACTCTCATAACTACAAAACATGTTTCGCTGAAGTTACCAGGCCGCTCTTAAGTTTTCTCCAAGAAGAACACAGAACGAAATTGGATGACTCAGACCAAAAGGCATTTGACAAAGACAAATCTATTACAGACACTGACCCTGGTCCTGCTGCATCCAGAACGGTCGTTGTGTTTCGTCTGCGACGCGTTCGATTTTTGCCATCGACAGCGCACTGCTACAATCAGACGCCAAGGACCAGGATTGAATGAATCTGAGACTCAGGACTCTAAGACTGCCGAGAAAGATTCATTTGTCCATGACAAAGAGCTATCTGCAATGAAGTACGCTTAGATCAAGTTTTGGTATCACCTGTTAAGCCTTAAGCCATTTGAGATTATTACAGAATGTGCACAACGACACAGTAAGCCTCACCTCTCCCAGAAAATGGCTTGGTTGTTCCCCCCTGCCTAGCAAAGTAAAATGATTTGGCTTTGCTTTATTGCGTCGCCTAGACTATGAGCTTTCTCATGCCACAACAGTGTATCAGTTCTAATCCATAAACGCAAAATGGTTGAATACATCAAGGCTTACTGAAGCTTAACAATTTTGGGGCCAAGGCGAACGTGTGCGCGTTGGCATTGGGTGATACGCAGGCAAAGTTACGGAAGACGAAGACATCAATCGGACGAGAATTATTTGGTGGTCAATTTCTGTCTCAACAAGCGCGACTCGATCAACCAATTGGTGAAGCGATACAATCGCGCCTTCCAGACTTCAAAGCTGGATGGACGAGGCTAGGAGAACTCGAAGATGCTGCAGCTTATGCATGTCTTGGCAAAGATAGTTGCGGTCATCGGTGTTATGAATTAGAAGTATTCACCACGTGTCAGCCGAAAGCGAAATCATACCAAAGAGCATTTGATGCACCACACAATGCTAAAGATTGTAATCCCTTACCTCTCTTGGATGAAGAGGACGAGTGCCACTATCTCGTGGAAGGCATTCGCGCGCGCCACGGTCCCCGGGATAATCGCATATTCTTATGAGATGAAGATAAATGTTTCACTCGAGCATTCATCACAGGCATCGCTTTGGCAAGAATGCCTGACGTCGTAGATCTTTAATCATGGAAATTAAAATCAGAGGCGGTATGGCTGCCTGCAAGTCCCAACTTCGGCAGTTTATAAATGGCGTCAGGTCGAGCGAAATCGTATTGAAAATACCGCTCCACTTGTCCATCGGCTTCTCGGAAGCTATTCAAACTGCAAACAGAAAGTGCAGCTTCTTGACAATAAAACTTAACGCTCAAAAAGCAGTTTTTATCCTCAGACGTTTCATTGAGGTATATTACCGGTACGGTCCGCAGTGTCGGCACCGAAGTCGCCGAATACGCACGGTGGTCCACATCCTTAACTTTTATGCGATATGCTCTTAGAGTTGTGGGTGCCTTACTCAGGCATTCGTCGGAAATAGACCCGGTAATGTCTCTCGGACGATCACAGACTGCTCGTTAGGCACATATCTAAGCTCGCATGCAGGTTTACGAACTAAGCAAGCCGTGGTAATTTTCCATGCTTATGCTCTTTTTGCAGAATAACTACAACGAGCTTTGCTTCATCAGCCCGTTCGATCAGAAAACGCGTACGGGGTGCGTGGAGTCTAGATAGAGTTTTCTATCGCTTGTAAGAGCGTGGGATGCGTTGCGGCGCAGCAGAGCTTCACTCGGCTTAATGGTTAGAGCCGCGAAGTCACGAGCTGGGATAATACTTGTCGAGAATATCCGTCATCTTTGTTGGCGATCATAGCGGGTCGGTGTCATCCATGGGACTTGGGGCTTGTTCATTCTGGACAAAAGATGATTAACGCGCGTGACGCAACTGAGCTCCACGAGCAATTGAGCTGTCACCCAACGGCATAGCGGACTTGTGACAAGCTACCGCGTAGTGTCCTAACGCTTTGAGCTTGGCTTGTGTCCTAGAAATATTATTTATCCTGGACACCAATAACGCGCTCAATGCGGTGGACAAGGCAGTCAACTCACGGTCTGTCCTTTAAAATGGCCATTGAGGCGCACTTAATTAGACTGTTGTCTCGGCATATGAGAATTACAACGGTGATGTCTGATAGAAAAGTGATGTTACCCATGTAGAATGATTACGAGAAACGCGCTGCATCGAGGAGTTAAAAGTCTTGATGGGGAAAACCTTAGCAATTTTTTCGAACGCAGTGTGAAATATTGTATTATAAATCGTGCGACAAAGGTCATTTGATGTCTCGAAGATCGATAAAGTGGCACTTCTTTATAACAAAAACACTGTGCATGGTCCAATGACCACTTTGTAGAATATTTACTCCACACGGACTTTTTCATAAGTCTTAACAAATTTCACTTCACAGATTTAAAATATAAAATTAATATAACATCTTAGTGTAAAGGCAAAATTGGATCTCTTGGAGTCTGACATGTAGCGATCTGCGACTCCTACTGGCTTTAAATGTCAGATACCTGAAATTACGCCTCCCCTAAGCAACAATTACGGCAATCTCGCAGTATAGAGCGTATTTTTTGTCTTTGTTGCTTAAAACAACGACTTGAGCTGGGTCTACTGGATCTACCCAATTCTAAAATCGACCATCTATTCACTCATAGCGATACAACTGCGACCGCTTGTAAGAGATTATCCACCCGGCTTTGACGTCTTCAACGACAATAAAGTATTGCTTAAACGGCTATTACTTGACAACACTTTCATATGCCGGACGAACATTAACGTCGAAGACACTATTAATCCTGTTGCAATTAGCTAAGCCAATATGTAGCCGGCGCAAAAGCGCGTAGACAAGCACATTAAGTTTTTCAGGATTCGTTAACCGGGGAAGAAATATCGTGCGAAAAAAGAAAACCATTTGCAGCTCTATAAATCAAGATGGGCGTATATAAAGCCATTTTTATAACTGTATGGTCTGGATAGACTACAAAGAGTATAAAACGCATAAGATGTAGTCAAAGCTTCGTCGGTGTCACATTTATAAAAAGTCTGTTCCATTTGTCAGCTACAAGCTGCTTAGACTGAATTGACATGACCACTTACAGCGATGACATAGTCGAAAGTGCTTTAAACGACGCTCAACGGCTTGCTTCGTTGAGTATAGCCAAATTGATGCCTGCCGAAAGCGTTCCTTGATGTAATCCAACTTCTTTTGAGACCGACTTTCTTGGCATTACTCGCAGGCGTTTTACTAAAAAGCCGGATAAAGACTTAGTAAAACCTGCATTGTCATCGTGTTTGTGCAGATAGCTGGCTAAGCCTCACCACTTCCTCCTTTTTATAAATTGTTGCGTGAGCAAAACCAAGACAGCTTTCAATTTTTCTAGGGATTGCTTGAATCTCGTTTCAAAGAATTTGTACAAAGTCGCCAAGGCCGTTAATCTCCTTTGCAGCAAATACAAAGTAGTCGATGCTTGCATAATGGTCCGTGTGACTTGAAAACAAGCGTTGAGGATAGTAAACAGTCGCTCATCTTAGAAAGTTGGCTTCTTTTACGCCTCCTGATGCGTGATTTCGTCGCACTTTGAAATTGTTAGATAAGCAATTTTTAGCTGCATAGGCGTTAGAGGTAACAGGATGTGGTCTAAATTGACCCTTGTAGCATGTTAAAATCGGCTGATAAGAATGACGTTGGTCGTACACCTTAAATAATTCGGCCTTATAAAGACACCAGCTAACTAATTACAAACTCCCACCATAACAGAGCAATATAGCAGATATGGTGAAGCATGCAGGCTTTTCTCGCAGTACGTAAAAAAAATTGTAGAGATAATTTATTTTAAGCGTAGGAAGATAAAAAGGGCTGACAAATTTGTATTCTTGAGCGGCATCCACTAAATATTAGAGCCAAAGCGTTGGTGGACAAACATAAGCGAATAAAACGACGCTTTAAGCATAAAGTGAAGCTCAATCGTAAGCGTAAAGGCGTGCAAAATTAACGTGCATATTCCCGGTGATGCAGCTGACTAATGGAGAAGCAACAGCTCAAGACTTATTACTTCCGTATAGAACTTGCAACTTGCTGTCGCTGAAAGCTGTTTTGCAAAGATTATAAGCAGGTCGCACACATTGACACCATCGCTAAAATCTGTTTGGGATCCAGAGGTTGACTAGTTTGACCTGTTCTATAATTTGATACTTTGCTATGATAATTCGAACCTTATTTTAATTTTTAGTAATACGGTAACAGTGTGGCATAGTCTCCGATATAGAAAAGTGACCAAAGAGTACATATAATGATTAAGAGACCCTAGATACAATGAAAAGACATCTGATGTGCCAGGAAATTGATGTCTAACTAATCACAAGCTACTTGAACGCCGACCTCTGCTTGGTCACCTTGTGCTATGTCCCTCGATTGTCGAAGACTAACTCTCATAAAATGACAAATTTGACCCCTCCTGAATAGCTAAACAAATTGCTTCAATATTGCCGGACCCAGCTGATCTTCGTGCGTCTTACTACATGTAGTATGGTAGTTGAACCTTGTAAGCAAAAACATTAAAGTCTGACGACTCGAGCAACAGAACTTGCTTAAGCTAACATTTGAGTCCATATGTAGCTTAAGTAATCCGAGTTTGGCATCCGATGACATTTATGTAAACAGGATTAAAGAGCGACAACAATGGATACGAGACGAATCGTAATGCTGAGCTTATGGGTTTAGATTTCGAGCCACTAAACGATATGATGTGAATAAAAATACGGCAACCAAGGAAATAAACGTTTGGTGATCGAAGTCATATGGGTCAATCCGAGAGTATCGTTGCGTTTGACTATTAAATTTAGCAACTCACGACTGCACCATAACGACACGTGCACCTTGAGCGAGGTCTTGGAAATTCCGCGAAACGTCTTTCTGTTTGATTACTTTTGTGCCCAAGATGATACACCAGCGTTATAATGAAAAAGTCTTATTAAGAAGATCTTTATTTACTGATGACGGGCCTGATCGAGAAATGCAACCTTGCAGAGTTTTTAAATTTCATGCTTCTTACTGTCCAAGAAGTGCGCAACGCCTCACGGTCGAGTAGATAGCAGCTTTGCCTGAGGAGGTCAGTGCCTCACATCCGGCGAATTCCCTGTGGTGTCGGTTTTATTGTACCAAATTCTGGTGTATTCCATGGCTCAACATCGAGATGAAATCCCTGAAAACTGTCCTTTACCTTTTCTTTTTTTATCTTCGGCTTGGGCTTTATCACAGCTCGAATAAAAGAAATCAATTTTGATATGATCCGTCTCTCGCTGCGGTTGGTCCGGGCGCCAAGATCCGTTGGATTCGAACTAGTTAGGGCAACAACACACGCGATCAGCAGCACGGCTAGCACACGATGAAGACGCATGATTAATATACTTTTAGTAGTGTTGTTCGGCGCAGCGAGAATTTGATACTGATCCCAACGATTTTCGATTCTTGAGCTGATGAGACAGGAAGTCAGATCTTGTTTTGTGTGACAAGTATTATGAGACTACACTGATTGCAAACGGTACATGAACGTGTACGAATTAATCATATCTGGTTGTCTTACCAAGATTAATAACATTACATGTCAACTCTCACTTCGATATATATTGTTTGTACCCGCAACGTATTGCCTATGTGTATGCACCATGTTTGACTGCAAGAGATGGCAGCACTACGCTTGGGCGCTCTGGATTGCCCAATGAGCCTAACTTGTGGTGAATCTAAAGGGAAGGCATATTGTGTAATACTATACATGGATTGTGACGAGTCGCTTAATAATTGACAAAAGACTTTATTCTTTCGTTGAAGCCCTTATCAGTATGCAAGAAGTCATTCATACCGCGTTTTAATGTTTTTACAGCAAAGGCCGATAGCATAGGACACGGCGGGTCCAAAGCACCGACATAATTTTGGACTAGAGCAAAATGTAGGCACGGATTAGTACATGGGATACCGCTCAGAAGGACAATGTAATGTAATGTATTACGTTATCGCGTTGCCAAGTTATGCACGTGCTAGGCTCAGTCTGGCTAGTCCACGGCATAGAGTGGTGTCCGCATACGTCGGGTCCCGTTCAGCATTTGTAGCAATTTATCACCGAAAAGATAAGTAATCGCTACAAATCTGTGAATAAAAAAGCCGGCAGAATGACGTTTCTCAGAGACAGTCGCGGCTTTTAATATGTTATCAAATCCAAGGTATTGGTAAATAAATATGAATCTTCAAAAAGTGCGGCTTCCAAGCACGGCATTTGCTGGCGTGCAAGTAACAGCGTACAAGTAAAGTACAAGTTCGGTGGTGGATCAGCTCTTGATCAATCCCTTCTTGCAACTCGTTGTCATCAAAAGCTGTTTTGCTAAGCAAAGATTATAAGCCGGGTGCACATATTGACACTATCGAAAAGACTATTTGGGTTCCACGCTCGATAAGGTTTTATAATTAGATGCTTTGTTGATCTGATACACCAACACTTAAGTAATTTGCTTTACATCGGAAATGAAGGTATATGTAACTCTCTATCTTCCGGCTAATTGAAGTATCTGCTAACATTGTTTAAACCTAGATTAAGCACTGCGTTAGGGATTTTGTGCAAGGGAAACAGAGCAGTACAACACCAAAAGTGTTCGGCACCATCAAGTATTGCAGCTTGCACTACAACGCCTACCGGATAAGTAAAACGGCCTTCCCATTTGTTGCTCGTCTGCACAGTGCGACGCTATGTTATTCTAAATTATGGAGACTGAAAAATAGAATAGTTTCAATATCTTCTTCAAATCTTATCATCACTTTTCGACGTCTCATCTGCGCAATAAAAAACTATATCGCCTTACATCTCAGCGTCGCAAAACAGCGACATCAAGATTTTTTGGCTTAATATAACAAAATCTCATAATGAAAATTGGGTATAATATTCATGTATTTTAGTCCCGCCTATAATTTTTTGTAAGCGACTAAATTTACCTCAGCAATCTTGTTTTGATAGATTTCGATAGATATTAGTATTCAAAGGGCAAAAAAGGCTCCGGAAATATTTTTGGAGATAAAACTATTAAGGAGCGTCACGAACTATGAGCAAAACTTGCCGGACTTTTCGCCTACTAAGGTCAAAATAAGTCCCAAAATCAAGACAACGGCGCTAGAGTGACTTCATTCCCCGGAGTTAGCTTGAAGGTACTGAAGATGTCGCCCGTCATGCAAAAGGCCCCATCCTTCAAAGCAGGAAAATTTATATAGTTCACAAGCGAAGAGTTGACCTAGGATGCCACTTTTGATGTTAGTACCGACAATTCTCGGTACTAACCACGGTAGCCAAAGTCATTAGAGCAGTGGACGATGAGCTCAATACTATCCACGGCAGCCGCAGTAATCAACGCAGTGGACGACAAGCTTTGCGACTTGCCCACCGATGTTAGTTGCAATTTGAAATAAGTAACCGACTTCGCGCTTCAATTCCAGAGCAAGATAAACGTGCGTTCAAATCGCCGGAGCACTTTGTGTGACACAACATTCATTGCCTTAATGCTCGGCTTTTGAGACCACCGGAAGTGATCGTTTATCGCGTTAAGAACACGTAGAGCTCGTTCCGCGAAAGTGCCAACAGCCCATGACTTGGTATTGCGGTCTGTAGCACTAAAACAAATGCTACTTAAGACGACGGCACACCTATTTTTCGCACACAGCTCGTCGCCGTTAATGTGCTTAACTTCAAAATCGAAGTCAATAGTGCCGAGGTTGCTCCGCTTGTGGTCGACATGTTTCTGGATAATTCGGCTGCCTTCGCAATTTCGTCTATCCCCTACATTTTCTAAAACCACCGAGTCGAGAAATTTTTCTTGAGTCTGAACCACCGAGTCGAGTAATTTTTCTTGAGTCTACACCACAGTACGTGTGTGTTTTCTCGAAAGAGGGATATAAAAACAGGTCTTTTTATGAATATTACTTTGACGCGTTACAATTCTTCTACTCTTTTAGGTCCTTTTACCGCTGCTTCCCTCCATTCTACTGCTAAGCTTTATTGTGTAAAGATTTTGAATACAGAATCACATTACAGCTTGCACAGGGAAGCGTAGAGGAAGTTTCAATTTTTCTAGTGAACAATTCCCAACGAGGGTTGCCCTTCAAGGAGTAGACGTATGCACTAAACCCGTTTTGTGCTCAGAGGCGATGAATCATGATACATAAATGGATTCGCTTAGCAAGAATTGGTATAAGGGCCCATTTGTTGATACGATCGGCCGCGATGAATTATTAGAATGTGACCAGGTGGATCGTCGATCCAGTCGACCGAGATCGAATTATCTAGTAACAGACGCGACTTTACATGAAATATCAGGATTATGTACATCGCTGGTCCGGTACAGTTGCTTATTAAATGCGATCACGAAAAAAAGATTCGCTCAAATTTAATAACAGACTCAAGAATCGAAGGATTCGTTGCTAGAGTCTGTCCTGATTTGCATTTGTCGAGGTGAAATTGCGGATCGGGCACAGTTAATTTACCCTAGGGATTGCAATCATCGTATGACAACAGTCGATCGGCTACGCGTGCTCACATTGCTACGTTCTAGGTCTGTAAGCATCTAGTCGGAGCAGCAAGATGCTCCTGTCTGAGGGTTACTTGTTTCAGCACGGCACCTCACGCAACAAACTAATCCGTAAGGAATTGAACGCCAGCTGATGACACAACATAATAAGTCTTTTCGCGTTGCTCTTAATAAAAGGGGGAAAGGAGGTGCGAACCGACTCGGACATTACACCGGAAACAAATGTCCGTCGGACCACACAGGCAGCTGAGGCAAAAAAGAGTTTGGTCTGCACAAGAATGTTTGCTGCATACTCAGAGAGTCACATCGCCCAAAGTCAAGCTAGGCCGAACGATGTGGTCGTCTCCGATTGACTTTACGTGCTATACAAAACAGTTGAAACACGATAGAAGAAGGCTTTTATATAACCAGTATTCAATCTTTGGCTAGGGACCAGGTGCGCATTTTGTACTCCACACAAAGAAAGGCTCTCGCTCCACATTACCACCAAGGTAAGAGCGAAGACAAGAGCATCGATGAACTTACAAGGTAAGGCCGGCATGGTAATCCGAGTACCGTCTTCGTTCGTCGACCGTCCAAGACGCAGTGCTTCGCAAGTTTTGGGATTACAGCTCCACCACCGCAGACGACTCTGCCAATCAAGTTAAAGATGTTCCAACAGAGCGTTTTCGTCACCGTAAAATGCCCTCCGACAGCCAAAAATTCATTTTCTCGGAGAAGACTATTAGTCTGTTCGGACTGTTCCATATGCCCTGACGAGAGTGAGCGCACTGTTGAAGGATCAGTCCCAAAAGTTAGGTGCACATCGACTACAAGTGCTACAGGGTGGAGCAGGGTTGCCGATGCTTTTTTTAATGAAGCGTGAGATAAGGTAGCTGACCTTTGCTTTGTCAAAAGGACCTTTCAAAATCGCAGATTGCTGTCTGTCTGACTCCAAAAGTTACTATAGGTCTTGATGAACCCAACGCTTGACATTTCTCTTTATTTCTTTAGTATAAACCAAATCGCAGCTTGGAAAAGGTTGGGGTGACGCCCTCCTTCCAAGCGCGGGGGCTAAATGCTCGCGCGCTTCGGGCAGGTGCTCTCGGGCATCTGCAGGTCTCTAACGAGTCTCGCCCTCGACGCGACGGTCTCCAGCACCGGGAGCCACCTGGGCTCTTACCAAGTCAGAGCTAAGCAAAATAATGGAAGACCCTCACGACCTCGGTGCTGGCTGCACTGCCCGCCGAACGAGACCCGACGTATGCGGACACCACTCTATGCCGTGGACTAGCCAGACTGAGCCTAGCACGTGCATAACTTGGCAATGCGATTACGTAATACATTACATTACATTAAACCAAACTGTATTTACTATTATCGATGAGTGCGACTACTCTTCATTGTAATCTTTTCTACTGAAATTTGCTATGTGAGCATGCATGCACTGTCTTTTGCAAATCAAAAGAATTATGTACCCGTATTCTTGTTGTTGCTCAAAGCATCAAATGATTTACACGGTAATACCTATAAACATTACGACGCAGTAGTCCCATATTGGACTTTTGGTATCTTTGTACCTCCTAATAATAATAGTCTTTTCAATTATTATATAATCAGATCAATTATCTAGGTTAAGTTATCTGCAAAATTTGATTATTAATTTATGATTAAGTACAAGCATTCGAATGTGTTCACGTGCGCTGAAATATTTTCGTAGATCAAAAGACGCATCGTTGCATTAAGAACACAACAGAATCGTACAACAGCACTACACATATCATTTGACATGGCTAATAATCGAGATTGATTATTCAGTAGCCGCAGAAAGGCATTAATATCATTGGTGGTAATAGTATTTAAAGGACTGCGGCCCCTCGATCTCTTATTTGGCGAGTGCACTGAGTCAGTAGCCGAGGAGCTTGGCTCTTCTTGCCCTGTATGAGACTAATTACGTGCTACAGACATTTGCTGCATATAGCTATGTATGCCGTATTGTTATGTACGCAATGACACAGGAAATTTGTAAAGTCTCTCAAAGCTGCATTTACTTACAAGACGCTACAACAACGAGGAGAAGGCATATCGTTGCACTTATCACAACCCTGTTTTGGTATTACGCTGCATACTTTCCTACTATTAAGCGCCTCCTAAACCTTGATCGATAGTGCTACTTGCGTCGCAAGTATATATGGATCATAGGGGTACCCAGCAAGAAGTAGGTGTCTACCGTTTTATGCAACAAACATTCTGTACGTGATATAATAAATGCAGGAGCTGGCATCTATATGGATCAATCTTGCATCCATTATCTAACTTGAAAGTAGTATCAACAACATATAGTCTGTAAGTGTGTATGTACCTGCACTGCTGTCCCTAAACAATGTATAATCTGGGAATGTTTGCCTTAAATTGAGCACAATCACACTTTTGATGACGCTCGGATACCATCTGTCTTCTTGCATAATCAACCGGAAACAGCTTGAGAATTTGATATTGTTGTAGCCAGTATCAAATTCCCGCTGCGTCGCAACGACGCCATACTCAGCTCTACAATGCGTATTTATCGTGTGGTGGCCGTGCTGGTGATCGCATGTGTAGTTTTCTTCACCGGGTCGAAATCGATGGATACCAGCGTTCATCCTGCACGTCACCTTGTACAAGAATTAAGTGACGTGGGCTCACAGAGATTGCTGGGCGCTAGTACGACGATACGCCAAGCGACTAACAGCAGCAAGAGGTGGACCTTATCAAAAATATTCTCGTTTGTTCGATCCGTTTTAAAAGCTTTTAAGGGCGGAATTTTTACATCTGACCCTACTGCGTATCGCCTGATGCCTAGAGCCGAGTCGCTTAAAAATGCTGATAGGCTCATGTCGAAGAAGGGCTCGATTAAAGAAGAAGTTAAAGAGGAAGAGTTTCCGGGGTTTCCATTGATTACTGACCCCTCTATCGAACCGGAGACACCAAAATTTGGTCCAATCAAAACTCCTCCGGATGAACTGCCAGCGAAGCCGCTGTCCACTCGACTTCGGGGCAGAACAGATCTCGGCAGGAAGCAGGAAACTTGAGAAAAGACATGCTCTTCTGCATGGCCCATTATGTCCGGCACCAGGAAAAGGTAAATGTGATATACCTCCGTGGCACAACTGAAGAATTAAGGTGTGTGTGTTCTTATGATGCAGTCGCACGTTGCTCAGTCTACCAGTCAAACGCAGGTGGACGCTCACGACTGTTTCACATTCTTGAGTGACCGCCACTAAACGACGCATTCAAGAATAACGTCGTTTAGTGGCTCGGATTCTGAGCCATGCAGAATTAGCACACGATTCGCGTAATTTGTTGTCATATTTGCCCCTATTGATATAAAACGCCAGACGTAAGCTGCCGTTGTTTCCTAAGTATTATGAGTCGATGTCTACTGAGTCGAAACGCCGAAATTAGAATGCTTTTTGCAAGATTTAAGTATTGAAGCATGCTTGATGAAGTGTCCAGAGCGATGTTATAAATAAGATAATTCGACAGGAGCTGAATCTGTGAGGAGTAATCATCGACAATTGAAAAACATAGCGAAGGATGTGGAGTGCAGGCAATCGGTGATTTTCAGACATGTACACAGTGTTGTGAAAGAAAATTATCCGTGTCACTATATTTCGGATCATGTATTCTTCATCATAATTACCATATGTGTATACTTTTCTATCGCGGTTACACTATAAGAATATCGCTAAATAAAAACTATTCTGTTGTCTTCCCTTAAATGTGAGAAAATCGTTAATAAAAATTAACGATAGGGTCATATGTGCGCTTGCTTATAATCTTTGCTTATCCTAACAGCTTTTAGCGACAGTAAATAACAAGAAGGAGTGAATCATGAGCTAGAAAATTAATCACCATCAAGTGTTATTACCGAAGATATGCGTTTTTTTGCACGCTTTTAAGCAAAAAAATTTGCTTGAATGCCGTGCTTTCAGAAACTCTATGTGTATCCACCAAAGCCTTGGCTTTGAATAGTAAAGTAGGAAAAATTAACTGTCCTTGCTAGAATAAATTAAGTATCTGCAATAAAAGCCTTTACGCTTATCTCGCTGCACTATCTCTGCTATGTCGCACTATTATTGCGGTCTTGATTACAAGATTTTGCCTTATGAGCTAATGCCTCGGTGAGATCGGGTTGGCTCACGTATAGTCTAAGATGGGGATTTTTCAAAAGTATGAGGTCTCAGGTATGTATACGACGACAGGAATTAACTTAGCAGGCGAGACTCGCTCGCTATAAGGCTAAATATGATTCACTTTCTATCGCTTCCAACGCCCGTGCAAATACGTTCGACTTATTTAGCAACAACCACATTTTGATGGGGTCATATGGCACCTTGCACAATAAAGGCGTGCAGAAAGATATATCAGCACTATCCGGCATCAATGCATTGATGTATACAATAGACTACACTTTGAGGAGTGACGTATCTATATTTTGCTCTGTTCCAAACTTATTGTCAACTTCACGGCTTTTTGTGTCCAATTTCCATCGTACTCCAGTTATTACGCCATCCAATCGCTTTTGAGCGTGAGAACAGCAAGACCAAAGAAAATGTTAAATCGCGGTGTAGAGTACCAATATACAAGTAACGGTGACTGCTAGAAAGCCACGTCGCGCCAGTTTTCTCTTGCATATACAAAATAGTTTGTGGCTCTATTTTAAATAACTCAACCAAGCACTGCTGCGGAAATTAGAGCACGTCCTTCAGCTTGTCGTGGCCCATTGCACTAAAAAAATTATACAGTTCGATATGCTCATCAGTACTGCTTACGACCTGCTACTGGTAGAGTGGTTGGGTCTCAGAAGAACCTAAGATCAAGAAAGCTTATACAAGGACCGTATAATTTTAAAGAATGGAATTCGTTCTTGTCTTTATCTCAAATCTGATCCAGGCTATTGGTTTCGGGTGGGGCTTGGTTCTGCTTTATTGGACGAATTAATTTATAGAAACTAAGTGCTGGTTGCTCTGACCTCGATTCCCGATTTGCTAGGAGACACGCTAGAATAGAAATCGCTTTTTGACTCCTTTGCTCATATGTTTGATCGATTAAATTTTCATTTTTCCGGCGATTCGTGGAGAAACGCTGCACTACCGCCTTGTAGGCTAGCATGAAATATCAAACATATCCTGTTTTCAAATGGCTCTTGACATTGTAGGAATGAGGTCGTACCACCGCGGCCTTAAATATCACTTTTAGTCTTTCTCGTTTAATGTGGAACTTTCTCACCTCCAGCAAAACAAAATGCTACATCCCGCGGTCACATCGGCTTCAGTGCATTCCTATGAAGCTTGATGTTCTCTCTAATATCTAACAATTAAGCTTGGATTTTATCACCCTGATGGCGCAAGCTGCTGAAAAATAATCTGCACATAAAACGTCTTTCGATCAATTTGTACTTCCTCATGTCGATGACGGCACGCTTTTCGTAAGAGGTGACATTAAACCTCGCGTTTCGCTATCAGCACCACATTGTGGCTCCAGGCTTGACGGGGCAGAAACAGCCGAGTGGCCTTCCACAACGATGGTGAAGTCAAAAACTTTGCTTACAGAAGGCTGAGTGTCTGTCACAAAGCACGGATACGAGACAAAATAGACTATGTATCTTAAAGAACGACGGAGAAGAAACAATAAGTTAAGCTATTAATTGTATGTTAATATATTACCCATAGATACACTTGCAGCTCTCGCTATATTTGAAGTGCACCCGCAATTTATTAGGACATCAACAATCATAATGAAAAAAATCGTTAGCGTATACGCTTGACATTCCATAAGAGATACAAACGCACCCAGGAGTCTTTGCGGGCTTACTTAAGCTTAAGAATCACCCGGGCTAGATACCGGGTCATACGCAGACACAGCCACGAGAGGCCAGCCCACTGGTCGAGCTTTGATGAGTTTTATGTACAGAGTGCCACAGCGTTTGTCTCGTGGGCGCATGTCGTGCAACTAGCTCGCAAAGCGATGCGACTATGCTTTCAGCTCTTAGATCCGACTTAAGATCTCGAATTAGATAATTCGATGTACGCCTTGGCAAACCAGTCGAGGTTGTTGGCGTGATGACTCACCGTATTTTAGTGACGCCCGCCAGGTATATGTTGCGAACGACGAATGCGAGCGCCACTTCCACTTGAGTGCATAATCGCACAGTGCCGACACCAAGTTCATAGCCAATAGCACTCGAACTAGAGACGAAATCTCTACTCCGACTTTCTGTGGCCCGCCTCGGAGAGATTGCCTTGACGTCGTTAACATTTTTAACATGATGATCAGCATTTTCCACCGTCAAGGCTGGAGGGTCCGAAGCCACTAAAAGACCTTTTTGGTCAATACTGCGGACGCCATGCTCGCGAAAGAATAATGTTGTGACTTACAGGTCGCAAATTAAAAGTTCGCGAGCTCTTAGTGATGAGTCTTTTTGTCAAACGAGCTCGTAACAAAGGGGTTGCGTCGCTCGCACATCGGCTTTGATGAAGCTGTTGCATAGTGTACGAAAAGTGTTCCTCTTTTTGAGCTTTTGTACCCGCGCATCAGGAAGAGCTTTTTCCCCTTCCTCAAGTCCATTGTTTAGAAGCAAGGACACCTCCGTACTCGGTGGTAAGCGATCTGTCAGCCGACTGCTATAGGCACCACCAAGTCATCAAGCTAACACTGTCAAGCCGGCCAAATAGGAAGGGAGGAGGTCACAAAATTATCTTGAAATGGTAATTTTGATAAGCTCACCCGCGAAATGTCCTCAGCTTTATTTCCTCTTCCTTCCTCCAATTCTGGTGTGAATATCAACAAGGGCGTTTCCGGATCAGTCTTTGCTCCTAAAAGCTATGGACGTTCAAGTTTTTATCATGCCTTGATGAATTTGACGCTGAGTTTAATCTCCTGACGAATGTACCCCGGGCGACGAGAATGTCTGGACCGCGTTTACTTAAAGCCCTGGCTTCTTTGTGGCCTAACAGGCAACGAGTCGGACGAGTTTGTGTCCGCCACATTTATGTCTTCTTAGCAGAGGTGTCTCTGACGAAATAAAGAAAAGGCGCGTAAATTCTAGAACATCTCTTTGGCAGACAAACTTTTAGTATTAGCAATGTTTGTAGTTGCAAGTTCGTCTTAGGCGCAAAGGCCGATTTTGATGCAACGGCATTTGTGGGAGCTTCTCCGGGTTTGGCTCAGTCATACTTTAACACCAACAGCCCTCCTTTGTTTCATTTGTTCATAATTATGACGGTTAATTGAAAGTCGAAGGTACTCACATTTCTCTCACGCAAGTCTTAGTAGGGGGCTACATAAAACGAGCTCTTATGGCAAAAGCTGAGTTTTCCCAAAAGATTGAGCCCGATATACAATTATACCAGTTTGTGCACTTCGATATTTCGAAGAAAATCAAAACAACTATTTTCCTGCCTTTTATGTTAATTTCAGTGCATACACTAAATAAGAATAAGTACACTACAAGCGATTGCAATTTATGCCTCGTAAACAGTCCTACTCGTACTTCTATATAGGAAAGGTAATTTCGTCATGTATAGCAAATATTATACAAATTTCGTAGCTTTTGCTCTTTGTATTTCTAGATATATCTGAACCGCAAACTATATTTCGAAATTGCAGCTAGCTATATGCACTTTCGTAGCGCAGATGCGCGCTAGCATGGACATATTAGTGGTAAAATGCCAGTTCTGTTGTTTCTGTTGTTTTTAATACAACCATGACGACTGCCCTACAGCCGCTTCAGCTCCTCTTAACGGGGTGGGAATTGCAGAGCTCGCACCGCTCCGGGTTAGGCCACGTGCCACATCCGACACTGCTGACGCCTGTTTGAACCACCTCAAGGGAGCACGAGCCATTGACCGCCGACATTATCGCTGTCGTTTCTCATCTCCAAGACATGGTCAATACGGTCGCGCAAGAACACGAAGCCTCTGGCGCTTCCGCATGTCCCATGGATGCCGCTGTTGATTGTGCTGAGCCCAACGGATAGTCGACAGATGTCATCCCAGATTTGTCCGAGCTTCTTCCTTCAGGCCGTCTAAACAACTAACCCCAGAAATCCATGCAGCAGTCCGGCAAGCGGCCCCGCGAATCCGCCGAGTCTACAGGCTTCGAGACGGCATCGTCTCAAGAGAACCCGTCGCAAACGACCGGCTTGCACCTCTGCTCCGGGGCTGTCAAAGACAACGGTCCTCCCCCCAAGCGGCTGCGTACCATAAAGGCTGGTCCTAAACAAGCTCGAGCCCAAGACGCTCCGGACAGCATGACTTCCGAGCTATTCCCTTTCCTCATTGTGGACAAACGCCGTGACGAACATAAGCGCGGTCGTTGTTACCATGTCCGTTTCCTCGATGGACATGACAAATGGTTCCAAGACAGTCCCTGGTTGACGGCCAAGAGGGCCCCTGCAACTGGGTCGACTGGTGGTACGACGAAGATTTACAGTTGACCAATCCATTTATTTGCTACATGAAAGGACTCCCTGACTACCACGAATATATGACGGCGTCGGACGGAGATGACTGACATGTTCAAGCCATTAATGCGCTGTACAAGATTGCGGGTCATGACGAGTATATCACTCACAAGCACTGGGAAGATTTCTGTTTCGAATACAACATCGCTCCTCTCACCGGGATCGGCATTGCCCAGACCAAGAAGCTCCTACGTTGGATGTCACAAGGATGAGCGTTCCTCGCCCGTTTCTATCAAGCGCAAGCTGCTGGATGTAAACCTCTTTCGCGGCATGGGCAAAGGAGTTCAATCCATCTTTGATTCCGAGCTCCAGCCTGGTCTCTACCTCGTTCACTGTGACCTTTCTGAGATGTTGAGCCACGGCATAGCCTTGCAAGTGAAAGAAATTCGTCGTTCTCATCAAATTTACGACGACGGCAAATGGATCGGCCTAATGGGCGCTATGGATTGGCTTTATCGGGTGCGTGGTATTTACCGCATCGAGTTGTTCCTTGTCTTTCACCACACGCCACGACTTTCGACGGTCATCGCGCTACCAAGTCCAAGAGCAAAACTCGGCGATGTCAAGCAAAAAAGCAAGTGGCTAACAACTTGACTTCCAACTAACAACAAACTTGCTTGTTGACCATTACTTCACGAACTTTCTTTTCTTTTTCTTCACATTTATTGAGGATGACGTACATCTCGTGTATGGACGACAATTGGATTTTCACGACGGACTTTTGATTTTGCGAAATTAACAAGCTATTAGCGGTTTCAACCACACTCTTTTGGCAAACGCAACCAGCTTTTGACAGTTTTTCGCCACACTATTTTTGCGAAAGCACTTAGCTTTTTGAAAGCTTTACCGCCCTTCTTTAAGCGAAAGAATTTAGCTTTTTTGGCGATTGGGAAGGATTACTTATGCCAAAGCATTTTGCTTTTCAGCGGTTTCTCCGCTTTACTCTTTATTATTATTTTAAGGGGGATCCTGCCGCTTTCACACCAATAAGTAATCATACGTTGATTGAAATTGTCTCCAGAACCTAAACATTTTCAATGTCTTCGGGCCCAGGCAAGCCAGCTATAGAGATTTCCGTATGAATTCAATAATAAAATCACTATTAAACCTAAGGTCATACCTGTGCTAACCATCAAAATTTGTTGTTCGTAAACGTCTAAGTGCAAAGTTTGACCCTTACAACCGAGTGCTGTACAGCCCAAAGGAAATTAAATGCAGTGTTTACCACATGGAGCGGGTGTCGCCCTTTCAAAAACCTTTGCACCTTTGCACCGGGATAAAGTACAATGGTCAACGAATGTCCAATCCATAACACCTGGGAAAAGTTCAGTTTGACCTTCATTGCCCGTCAAGAAGCACACGACAAATTATCGCTCTATAAGAGCTGCAAGCTCCACATCTTCGTCACGACAAGCGTCAGTTGAGCCGTTTTGTCGATGCACCAAGAGCCTAGCGATGGCGTCAATTGTTGGCAGCACTTATCAATGTTTCCAAGGTGTTTGCTACAAGTATCATGATAAGCGCAGACTTATTGCCCGATGCTCGTGATATGGTGCAAATAGTGTCTACTTCGAACCAAACAATTTAAATCCTCATGGTCTGTATTTCAATATTGGGCATCAAATGGATTTAATTTGGAGGCCATTAACCTTCCCCTAGTTTTCGCCAGCACACCACACCCTACCTTTTGTAGCATTCTTACAGCAACTTCTCAATATTTGGTTGCCTGTAGAAAAATCTAAGTGTACAAATATACAAAGAGCACAGAAAGGTTGTGAAGACAAGCTCTATTCGAGCCTATCTTTTTTGATCAATGTCAAATATTGTATACACAATCTAATGTCACTTTATGAGCAAAAGAAAATCGACTACTTTAAAGCGTGTGTCCTACCAAATTTATGGATAAGATACTTTGAGACCTATTCCAACCCTGATTTATCTACGTCAAAGATACCCGCACCACTGGCAGCGGTGCAATTATATGTGGGGGCCAGACCGCGGAAAAATGCCAATGCAGACGCCACTACATCAGGATTGACCAAGGAATATACCGGTGCCGGTGACTTTTCGCATGTTGACCAAGCTGTCTGCATTGACCGAACCTTCTTTGGGTCTCGAAGAAGTCTCATTACTCCAAATTGTAATATTTTGCGCTGCATTGATGTTTGCAATGCTCTTTGTGATGCGCTTGGTCTCCATAACGAACCTGCTGGACGACCAGAGCCGTGAATAAGCACGAAATTTGCACTTCTGATTCCGGTACATCGTCAAGATCAAATATCACCCTTTGACTGTCAATTCGTGCATCGGTGAACTTCTCTTGCATTTGCGCGAGCTATCCATCGATTGATTGTGCTGCCGGTGCCGCTGCAGGTGCCCGAGGAGGCTGCATTAACCACCAATGCGAGTCAAAATTATAAAGATCAAGTCTTACCGTTGCTGCTGGTGCTGCTGCCCTGGTGCGAAAGATACGCGTGCATGGATGACCAAAATCAGAGGTGAACATTCCATGACAGTTGCCGCTGTCGTGTCGGTAAAACGCCGACTGCAACTTTGCGACCGACATGTTTTCCATGACAACAGAAAAGCCCGTGTTATATCGCAGATTGGCGAAGTGCGTTCCTTTGCAATCTGGACCTTGATGACAGCAAGCTGGTCTTCGCACGCGTGACGTCACGTCGAGTCCGCCATTAAATTGTTTGCCGTCAAATTGGCAACCCAATTTCTTAACGCAGAATGCGCGCTTTCGACTGATGCGGCTAAATGCCCGAAATGGCGCTTTTTCTTCCAGAAAGCCCCGACAAATCGATCTTTGTACACAAGCTAGGTACTCTCGGGATTGACTGTGATGTGCACAAGAAAGGTCTCGGGCATATCAGTAAGCTGCAGGGCAAAAAATCTCACAGTCGATGGAAACACAAGTAAGTTCCTCGACCGAGTCAAATCGTCGAAGGCTGTAAAAGATGTAAAAGTTCTCCGTTGCTTTGCAAAAATATTCTTAAAAAAATGTCAATGGCCAATGAGGCCGTTAGTATCAAGACACACGGCATCTAACGCGTTCACGAGCGCCAGTTCGCGGTCGGACACGAAAGTTGATGGTCTGACCGAGAAGTGCCGAAACACGCGCGCTAATAAGCGGATTGTCCTGAGACTTTTTTCTTTACCATAAAGGAGTATGCAAATGTGAGCCTTTGAGACGTGGCTGTGGCAAGCCAAAAACATTCGTCTTGTAGGTGGAATTCATGAACTAGACTTGCTGGCGCATGATGAGCTGCGTTGCCGAAGGAAAGACAATGAAGAAGTTGGTAAGCCGCCGCTGTTCGTCAAAGGTAGAGAAGCACGGACTCCAAACGCAACTTAGCGAATACTGCTCCATTTGAAGCGCCGAACTCTTCAGGTCGTCAAGCAGTGTGACAAGGGGCGAGCGACCTGACAAATTACAACTATGTCTAACGTTTTGTATGTTGTGAAATATCGTGATGCCGTGGTCATTACGCATAGCGCAGTGATACATGACGAGTGCAACAAAAGCACAAGACCTGCCGAGCCGTGAGGAGTCGGTACTCGGGATGCATCGCACGTTCAGCGAAAGGTTGATAATTGTGTTGATGTGGTCAATTGCTGCAACCCAAATGTACATGGCGTCTTCTTCTTTTGTATGCAATCGGCAGATCTTTAAAGCAGTTTGGCCAACGGTGAGCCGGCTCTCTCGCGCACATTTTCGTTGGCCGAGACTCAAGCCTTATCATGACGAAAGCACTGTAAACAGACAGCCCTGATAGCGCCGTCGGGATGATTACTGAGTTTTCGCGTACGCCTCTTGGTCGAACACAAAGTCTTCTTGCTGCGCTGCGCAATCCACTGCCATACGAGCTGCATGGCCAAGGTGCGCTCCGCAAGGTCTTGTAGCAAGTTCGCGATGGAAATAATTTAGTTGCGGGAGATGGAGAAATTGCGTTTTTGGTGGTGTTTCGAGAAAGATTCAAAGTCGCAATGTATATGAACGAAAGCTTGAAGGTTACTTTTTTACAAATATCTTTGGTTACTGCAGCCAATCAACGTTCAGTATTTAATTGTAGCCCTATTTTTGATAATTGACGGGTGCAGTGCGAGGTTTACGATAGCTGTGGGGGTTAACGGCTCGCTAAAATATGTCACCCGACAGAGTGGGAGTGCACTTTACATCACAAAAGCTTCGCGGGTCCATGCTTTAATCGTTACACTCGCGACCATTTCGAATTGCAGACACATGCCGACAGCGTTGACGGCAGCGTTCTGCATTTGCCTCTCTCTCTTGTTTGCTCTGGAGTAAACGAGCTGGCACCCAGTCGTACGTTGTGTGAATCGTCTCTTTAAATTGGCGACATCCTTGACCTACTAGCAACGGACTCAACCTTCCTCTTCTCACTCGCTCTGACAATTCCACATGTTTGACTGGAATCGCAACCCACACATTACTCAAATTCACACGAGCACCTTGCGTCCTAATCTTTTCAAACCGACTAAATGGAATGCGTTGCGCCAAACTGCTCGGCCTCGCGTGGCTTGGCAACGGTTGCAATAAAGGGACTCGCTCGCCTTGTCTTCGACGATGAGGCAAAAGCTCTTGTGTTCGTGCTTGCATCCGTCTTTCCACTTGACCGTGGTGCCTTTGTTCCCGTTCTGAAGGCTTGAGCAATGCGTCACAAGCGCCACGCAGACGTTCACGTTGTCGTTGACGTTTTACTTTCCTCTGTTTAAAAGCTCGCAGGCGACAAAGTGGTTTTCGAGCCCAATAACCACGCCACACTCGTTGTATCAAACGTGCAGCTAATCGTTGCAGTGCACGATCGATCCAATGGTTCGCTAAGCTAATGCTAGTCTCACTTATCATTGCCAGCCGTTTTCGTCGAAGTTCGAGTTGCCGAGGCAAGTCGGATAAAAGGGTTATCAATCGAGCTCTTGACGCCAAACGAGCTATTTCAATTCTCTTCTTCCGTCTCCACATTCGTTGGAGCACAATTGCTCGCCTTGCTAAACGTTGACACTCTTGCAAGGCTACAATGGCTTCCACTTCCGCTTTTGGCACGTCCTTGATCGTTTCATTATGTAAAGATGCCGAGGTGTCAATTCGTCGTTGCTCTTGGGCAGCGACAAGAGCCGATCGTCCTAAACGAACAAGCGCTCGAGTTACCGATTTATACACGCGGCGTCGTGGCTCATTACTCAACTTCTCTTTCTCATCACTAATCTGCTTCAACGTTTGATCAAGTGGTCGCTGAAGCGTCTTCAATACACTCTTCTTGCCAAACAGTGCCAATAGCTTCTGTGCCCATTTTGACGGATACGCAAACAAAGCTGCCACCTTGTGCGAAAACTTCTTTGCGGCCTGGCGCAGGGATTGCAATAGTGGCAAGACTGCACTTCCCACGGCTGAGACTAACGCTCGCTGGCCTGCTTTTGCTTGAAAAAAACGAGCGACTCGCTTCGAACGCAGCAGCTGAAGCTTTGACGACGTTGACGCCACATGCTTTGTCTCTGTCTCCCTGGCCGGTCGGAAGCGTGCAGGCAGGTGAGTAATCACACTTTTCATCGTTTGCAGCTTTTGAGCCCCAAAATAACAACGACAAGACACCTCCGTTTTATAATAGGTTCTTCATGAACCGTCCGTTAACCAAAGAGCTTAGTTTCCTCACCTTTGCTCTCACCAAAAAGATCGTACGCCGCGTTTGAATGACGTCCAGTGGACCGAAAACGCAGCACAATGGGGCGAGGCGTTTTGGTCACGAGATACTTAAACTGCGACGTATTGGCCACCCCGACCCCATTGACAGCCACAATGCAGTCACCAGCTACGATTCGTCCCGAAGCTTCGGCCGCGCTCGACGGTACGCACTCCCGCACAATCACGGATCGTCCACTCTGCTTAGCGATGAGCCCCAACGACACACTTGAAAACTCGACTTCATACTCATCGTCTTGGTCGGCAACGTCTTGACCAGTAGCGCTTGCGACGTCGGTCAACTGCGTGTCGGCATCCATAGTCGTGCTCTTATTCGCTTGCAAATCGTCACCAATAATCACAACGTGCACAGCCCACCAGCTTTGCGTCTCTTGCAGCGTAAATGTGGCCGTGAACCCTCGATTCGCCTTTAAGCGAGCAACCTTGCGGGTAGCGTACACATTGCAAGCGTTCGATTGAACAGTAAAGTAAACATCACCAGACGTAAGCAGTGTGGGGGTGTAGCCGTACGCAAACACGACCAAAGCACGATCGGGGCGCCAAGCGTTGGTGCCCTTAGCTACCGTAGTGCCTTGATCGGTCGCAGAATCCAAGACGCCAGTCAAGTGTCGCCGTTCATGCGGAAGCACATGCAGTAACGCGCCGTCATTGAGCTGTGTGTTTACTACGAGTGATTGGCGCGAGTTGTTAATCAGCGCCAATGCCACACACCCACGCGCCCCCAGCCCTGTATGATTGGCATCCCAATCGTACACCAAGTGACGTACTTGACGCAAAAACTCAGCGTTGCTACCACAATCATGTAAACCTCGCGAGTGTTTGCGCACGATCTCGCCGTTCGACAGCTGTTCGTACCGAAATGGAGCGCCCACTGACGTGTCCATGTCCACACTAGACGTAAGTAGTCCTGGAGCTAAGGCACCAGCAGCGGCAGCCGGATCCGCTTTGCCTCGCAGCGTTGACACGAGCGACGTGACACCTCCAGTAACCATACTCGTCACGAGCGACGTCACTTGAATTGAGTCGATGAGATTCAGCGCTTGCGACTTGACCGACTGTTCGTAGAAACGCACAATCGCTGCACCCAGGGATTCCTGCGTCGCTAGCGCGTGTGCCAATCGATAGCCTTCGAGCGTCACGCACGCATTTTCAATCTTGAGCTTGAGATTCGACAGCCAAAACCCTTCACGCTGACTCGAGTCGCTCTTGTCGCGTGTAAAGCTGACAATCACACGCACGGGCGAGATTTCTCCCAATGCAATGTACACTTTTCGGCCCGTCATGGCTGCCAAGTCGGTGCCTTGGCCTTCTTCGTCAAAGAGTAAAAAGTAGGCAAGCAAATCTTCTTCACTCTCCATTTCCACGTCATGTTCACTTGGAAAAGCAGCAACTAGTGACTTGTGCTTGAAGTGTGCACTTGTTTCCTGTTGCAATTTTTGAAGACGGACGACAAAACTCATCGAAGTCGAGACCTTAAAGTTCTGCAATTCTAAACGAACACGTTCAACCCACGTGTACTTCGCGTGTGGCCGCTCCAGATAGGTCAATTCGAGAAATGACTTGTCCGTATCTTTGTCTTGCCCGAGTGGTCTCAACACGACTCTATTCTTCGTTTGGGGTAAAAGATCTTCCACTTTAAGCCCCATCAGGTTCATCTTGGCAGCCGTAGCCTGTGGTGACCATGTTGCTTCCAAGTTAATGCGCGTCAATGTTGCTCGTGCTACCGGCTCCGTTTCCAACTCACCCACTTTACCGGGTTTCTTGTCTGTAACAGTGATGATTACGCCTGCAACTTGAGCATGAAGAGTAAAGGTTTGCCATCCCCTTTTGCGTGCGACCGCGTCTTTTGCCAAGCCTGCATTTGACAGCTTTAATGTCGGATCTGTGTCTGTCACTGCGACAATGAACGTTGCTTGAGAGAGACTGCCTCGCTTGACTGAGATCTCCAAGTCTACACCACGTCCACTTGAACGTGGCGGCACGACCAAGTTCGTAACACCTACTTGATCGACGACAAAGGTGACGCTCCAGTCGTAGCCATCCGCACAGAATGATCCCGACTCGGTGTCGTTGGGTAGAATGGACGCACGCAAAGGAGCACGTATGCCTCCGACCCAATAAAGCGCATACCAATCTCCAGAGCCAAGTACATGGTGCGCTATGTTGTCGATTCTCGAATCTTCGAGACGCTGCGACTGTCGAGTCGGCGCTTCCAGGAGCAATACAGTGTGCGACGAGCGGTTTACAATCAAATATCGGGGAATGACACTCACAAGCGTCGTGACAGAGCCAAAATGCCGTGTGGCATAGTCTACTGACACGCCCAACTCATACAAGACACCACGCGAAGACGCACTGTTTCCTACCGATCGAAGTGGAATGCATTCGTCTTGCCAGCTCAACCGCTTAGGGTCCGCTTCAAAGCGAGCTGACCAATTGCAGCCACGCAAACCGATACGAATTACAGGCACTTTATCGCTACTGTCACTAGAGTAGGCACTAATCTGCGCATTGCCCACTTGCGCACGTGCGGCAAAAGGCGGTAAATACGCTTCACCATCTGCTGCGGTGCCATAGACGAGCTCCAAGCCAGAACGATTAATCATCCAAACATTTGCCAAGAATTCCACGCGTACAGGACGTGCCGTAGATTCGGTACCTCCAATAACACGCACAAGAAGTTGAAACGGACGTCCATCGTTTACCCGCGCAAGCTGGACAGATAACACAGCGCCATCCGCGGTCCCTCGAGGGGCCAGCTCAAGCCATTTGGAAGGAAGTGTGCAACCTTTTACTTCTAATTGGAACAGAGGACGCTGTGCTATGTCTGTCCACCAAATGCTTGTCTTTGCACCTACAGCAATTTCTTGAGCCTCGGACGGGCTTTCACTTGAACCGTACGCAGAGCTATACGCTGACTGGACACGAAACGTGACTGGTACTGGGAGTTTGTTGACGAGTGTCAATGGCTCAGCAAACGACACGGTGCGCATGTCCTTCATACTTGACAGCGATACGCAATACACGGCTGTCCGATGGCGTGCGGACGGCTCACGTGAAATAGCAGCTTCGACCTTTAACTCGGCAGCCGACCGCGTCTGCACGGGAATTGGAGCGCTCCACGCGTGCGAATTTTCACTTCCCACAGGCCGTACACGAAGCTCCGACGCGAGGGACAGCAGCACGGGGACTGCCGATTCTTGATTGGACCGCAAAATTCCAATTTCAACGGGCGAGTGCCACGTCGGATCGTTCACAAGAAGTGCCACAGCGTGGCCAGCCGTCAACCGACTTACCAGTTTAATGGGTGACGACACGACCAGCAAGATCCGTCCTTCGACCAATTGAGAGGATAAACTAAGCATAAAGCTCGTTCGTTGTCCTTGCATGTCAACGAGAGGAAACGTACGGGTGCCCAATTGCTCAAAGATCAGGCCCTCAACAGCTTGGAAACGTGCGGCACCAAGTTTCGAGTCCATCACTTGTATACACAGTCGTAAATTCGCTGCTTCTCGATCTCCTGACGCATATCGTCGCACCACACCGCGGCCTGGACCTACACTGTGGAGATAGCGAACGTCTGCTAATTTACCACTAGCAACAACGTGCGGTTTGGTCGTTAACGTCGCATTCGTGAGCCAAAAACTCAATGGCAGTCCCGTCTCGTTTCGGATTACACACGGCGCTAGTTTACGTCGCTCTATGGCGTTGTCTTTGCTGTCTTGAGCGTTGCCACGCAAAGCTGCTCGACGCTTCCATGCGCCTCCCACTGACGCCACGACTTCCAACAATCCATGAGTAATTGTGAGATCAAGAGCTTGTGATGCCGTGAGGATGCCGTGCAGCTCATTTTCGTTTGCAATCGAGCCCTGCACTGAGGCACCAAGGGCCCATTCTGTACACATGGGGTGCCAATCCCGAGTTTCTGGATTATAGTACGACATGAGCACGACCAAACTTCCACCTCCGGATAATGTGGTCGTTACAGAATACTCAGAGTCTGTCAAGCCAGCGGACACATCATTCATCTCGTCTCGCTTGACTGCGCACGTGACGT
The DNA here is from genome assembly GCA_001695595.3 of Plasmopara viticola. Taxonomy (NCBI): domain Eukaryota; phylum Oomycota; class Peronosporomycetes; order Peronosporales; family Peronosporaceae; genus Plasmopara; species Plasmopara viticola. The sequence goes on from MBPM02000054.1 coordinate 189,117, forward strand.
TTAGAAACACGTGGCAACGCTCCATTTGGAGCTGTGCAAGGCCCATATCACACCCGTCGCAGTCATTCACCAGTGTGAGACTCACGGATGGTAATTCGCATGTGAAATATCGATACATTTCGGTCGTTTGCAATTCTTGAGTTGCAATAGTCTTGGTCGACGGGCGCGATCTTGTCAAAGTTTGATAAACGGCATCTTTATCGTAAGACAATCGTTCAAAGTCTGCAATGCGTTGTTTGTGGTGATAAATCGCTTGGTTTATCGAGTCGATCGTCTCGATCCCCATACACGCATCCTCGTACGAAACATAGACTTGTATCGGAGTAAATTTAAGTGCAATAATTTGCTGGTGTTGCCCCGCATGAGGAAACAAATCACTCACTTCCACGTGAAGCGAACTTGGCTCAAGAAGCTGAATCAAAGGCGCCACGTCAATAGCATCGTATTGATCACTTTTCGACGGCGACGCAACGCAACAGCCTGGCCGTTTGGCATTCTCAAGTACAACCTCCATGTTTCGGGCATCAAAGAGGATGCTACTTTGAATGTCCAAGTCATTGGCGTGTTTGCTCTTTTTCGGTTGTGGAGTCCATTTATATTCTAGTGTAAAATCACCCGTGAACACAACACGTGGACTTGCACGATCGTACGCATTGCGTGGCAGAGCCACACCAACTTGTTGTGCCGTCACACGGATAGTCATGGTCACATTTGCATCGTTGCCTTCTCTCAAAATATCCGAAATGCTTTTCTTGCGTGCCAATAATGATGGTGGGGCGCTATGAGTTGGCGACGCCAACACTTTATCCAGTTCATTCTCTTCTTCTACGTTCTTAGGTCGATCCGAATTTGACGGAAGTGCAAAGAAATCAAAAAGTGTAAGCATTGCATCTAATCGCACCGTCCCCGTTACTTTTGATAAATTCAAATTCAAATCTCTAGTTAATGCAGTATCGTCCCAAGCGTACTGAATTGCTAAAGGCTCAGGCGACGCCATTAACGTGCCACAATTTCCTCCGTCACTGTAACTTCCCATCAGATCTCGTGCGCTCAAGGCGTCCAGAGTAATCGATAAGCAGGGATTCTTGTCATACTCGCTATTAAACCCAAGCGAGAAATTTGTCACAACAGCGTCTGCAAACGCGTTTGTGTCGGAAGATTGTCCACAGTTGCTCGATGATGATTGCTCGGACAAAACACTAGTCAAAACATCTTGAAATAGCAAAAATTGAACCTTTTCCATTAGGAATCGCACTTGAAATGTGGCTTGGTCCGAGTCGGGTCGAAGATATGAATACGTCACTACGGGACGACGTGACGTGAGTTCTTCCGCCTTATGTTCACCCTCGCAGGTTACTGACGGCACGTTCTGAGGCTCGTCTGCCCCGAAGTTTTTCAAGATCAGTGCCACAATTCCTAGATAACTCGTGCGTGAAATGTGCACTTTCAAAGGAGGGAGCACTGAATGAACAGTGAATCGCGGGAGGTATCCTTTTGTCACTTCTTCCAACAAAATGGTGGAGGACACGAGATCCTCGATACTAATCTTTAAATCCACAGGGTCTGGCACAAGCTCTTCATACGTCAATCTCGTGTCAGACAACTTGTTCGTTGGACTAGTGCAATAAATTCGAACCTGTTCAAGAAAAAGATCTTTGCAGTCCACTCGCAACGAAGTGCTCTCTGAGGTGTTTACAATGGCACAAGGTAGCACTTGGTCGTGTACAACGCGTTTCGATCTAGCTCCAGATGGTCCTTCGTAATGCACGATACTCGATGGGTAGTGTACGACTCGTAACCTCTCTGCAGTGATCTTGGCATGAGGCGCATCTTGTAAACTCAATGGTAAAATTAACGTCGGTTTTTCCACACTGAAATCTATCACAGTACTGGCCTCATCTTCTCGAAGTAAAAGCTGCGTTGCGTTCATCAATGTTTGGCTCACAATCGCGCCGAGAACTCCTTCAAGTACAAAGTCGACGAGCTCTAAAATCTGTTGATGATAGTACACACCACGAATGGGCAGAAATGACAGGCACAGTCGACTCTTGTCACACAGAACAGAGTCATTGACATACTCAAAGCTTACGAGCGCCTTGACTTGTTCTTTAGTGGCGTGACGAAGACGCGCCTCGTCTTCATCGAGCCCAAGAAGCGTAGCGTACAAAGGGTGTTTCATTGCACTTAGATCCGTACCAATAAAGTTACCCACGTATCCCGTGATTTCGAATGCGTCTTGGCCTGTTCCGGCCTCATATTGTGCGTACTTGATTGCAGAATTCGTCATCTCAAGACGAGCCAATTGCCGATCTTGTTGGTCTTTATTGAATGTGACACTAAAGTGGACGAGCGAAGCCCGAACGACCGCAGCAGGTTGACCACGCATCCGTAACGTAGACAAACTTGCGACGCGGTCCTTTGCCACAACATCGGCATCATGGGCGGGTGTTAAATGGTGTGAGGAATGGGCACTAGAGTCGTGAAATGTAGAAACGTCGTCAAGGTTCTCTAACGTTGACGCCGATGCAGAAAGAAGCCGGTAAAAGAGCGCCATTGAAGACGGGTTCCATTGCACGTGCAGTACATTAAACTGCACATCCGCTTCAAGCTGTGATATCTGACGTTTATCGGTCGATTCTCGCGAGGATTGGACAATGTCAATGACAATCAAATGCGGCATTTTACTATCATCACTTTGTCCCGTTGAAATGAGTTGAAAAAAGCGAGAATGTGACAAATAGAGTCGATCTTCCATCACCAGCGCTTTCAGCCGTGCATGGACTTTGAAATACGTGGAATACGTTTCAAGAACAAAAGAAGTGTGAGACGCTCGTACAACAAAAGCCTTCTTGTCAATAAACTCATGCAAATGTAACTCCAAGCATACAAGGGACAATTGTAACTCAAAAACAAATTTATCATCCACGACAACAGTCTTCTTGCTCTCGTTCACAAAAGTCCCCGACTTAAATGCACTCTCGTCGCTCCTATTGGCGTCTTGTTGATCGCTTACTGATGCAAGAGACTTTTGCTGGGCAGCTTGCGTGACAAGAGAGGAATAGATTCGACTCAACATCACAAGTTGCTCTTCAGCCAACGAGACGACAATGATTGGAATGTTGGCGTAGGCACTCATGTGCGGCCGCACATTTACACTAGACTTTTTTCTGCGCGACGGAAATCGAAGACGTGAAGACGAGGTCCGCATATCTAATAACAACTTGATGGACAGATCCTGCACGATTTTACGAAAGGCACCAACCTCTTCGTCTGTCCAGTGAACCAGGTGTTCCTGCCGTCCAAGCGAGACGAAGATTCGCGTTATGTCGATTCGCCACTGCAAACGATCATCCTCTGTCCGTGTCGTATCGATTAATCTATCAAAGACCGTCGCGTCGTCATCGTTGCAGACACGTAATTTGCCTAAATCAATTACTACCACTGCTCCCGTCGATTCGCCCATTTGTTCAGGCAAGATCAAGACTGGAGCTTCTAAATTCACAACCACATCGTAGTCAACTCGACCTTGTGCTTGTTCCAACGAATGCATCAATTGGGCTTCTTGTGCCTCTTTTTCCGCCACGGCGTCAGTGTACGTTGGGTCATCTGCAAACATCCACTCAGCGATCGACGAAGTTGCAAAGTGCCACACTTTTTCCAGCTCGTTTTCCGGTAACAAACTGATAAAAAATGCCCGCAAGAACAAGACAAAGGAGGGATCAAGAAGTACTCGAATCGGCTGGGAGCGTACACGTAGTTTTAACGTTGCTTCCACGTCAGTGCCCTGTGCTTGCGTCTTGTTAAGTACCGCTCGCCGGCTTAAGTCAATGCTCACACATGCTACGCTCGAGTCAGCATTCAATGTCGATGGGCTACAGAATGTATGGAAGCGCGTATCGCTTGTCAACCCGTTCAAGATATCAAAATTTTGCACACAGATACGTGCGTCCCATTCGTTTTCCGGCTGGATGTTGACAGCGATTGAACCCTGAACTGTGCCAGTAACAAATGGACTCTGGTGTGTGCCAAACTGGTACAACGCCAGCGTTCCCTTCATTAATTCAAGTTGAACCGAGACGAGATTGCATCCTGTTGGCACTTCATGGGCACTGCTGGCTTTTTCGACTTCATCATGGTACGCCTCGCGCAGATTATCACGACCTTCGGCAGATAAAACATGGTCCTTTTCGCTCACTTGGGCTTCGGTTTCACCAAAGAAATACGAGTACCACGATCCACCTTTTTGCTCCGTTTGAGTGGTAGAAGCTTGACTTCTTGCTGCTTGTCGTTCTTCTTCATCTTGCGCAATATCTCGCAACCGTAAAACAACGTCAATGGGGTAAATCTCTTCGTATCGATGTTTTACTTTTCCTTCTCGAGTCGATCGATCTAAGGCTGCTCCTTGACGTAATTCCATACGGAACGTTTCAAGGTACAATTGCCGTTCTAGCATGGCCTGATGAATGGAAGACCAGCGCATTTTACAGCAGTTGAGACGTCTTTGAGAAAAACTCGTCGGCTCATTCCTCTCTTTTCCAGAGTTCCGTTGCAAGCGTTCAAGTACAAGACGAGTAGCATAGTCCCACCACTCACGAGGACGTGCGCCAGGTGAATGGAGAGGTCGTCCTCTTGCCAGTACAAAGTGCGCTTCAACGGCTTGTCGGCCCACGAATGCACGTCGCACAAACATGCCATCTTGATACTGCTCACGTGTTAAATGACCGTGTAGTGCCCCGACTAGAGCTTTGACCGTGTATTTAGCCACCGTCGAGTAGTCTGTACTCTCATTCTTTGTTACGTGCACGGAAATGGAACAAGGCTGTAGAATCCATTGTCGTCGATCAAGTTCCTCTGGCCTTAACATCGTCTTCAAGGCCTTTCGCACATCAATTTCCGTCTCCAATCGTGTGTTTTTAGCACTTAGTCGGTCCCAATAAAATCCAAGTTGCGTTAATTCGGCCTTTTTAAAACTTAAGCCAGTATGTCCATCTGAGTGGTCCACAAAAGCCTCTTTGCCCTCTTGATCCGTGGTATAAAACCCAAATTCGTGCAGAATGAACCCACATGCAAAAGGAGTCTCGGGGTTGGCTACAACGTCTTCGTACCTTAAATGCACGTCGTGCAGTGTCACGTGTAGATTAGCAACAATACGGGCCGTCAATCTCGACAGAAAGGTGCCTTCGTCCTCTCCCTGGGGCTCTTTCTCCTTTGTCTTGCCACTAGCTACCCGCGCAGCAAAGCGACGATGTTGACGTAATAGCTCACGTCGCTCTAATTGGTTTTGCTTGGTTTGGAGCAACTCAGCTGGACTCGGTCGTTCGGTTCTGGGTACCACAAGGGCCGACACGCCTTCCAACGAGATGGCGACACTAGCGCTGCCGAGCTGATTCCATGGCACGCGCACCAGCACACGGTCCACAGTCCCACTTGCCACGATTACAGGCAATTGCAATTCCGCCAATGCATGAGGCTTGAGTTTTAAATTACGCAATTCGAGCTCACCACTCCATAAACCCACGACCAGCGAGTCGCTACGCAATCCGTCAATGTACTTGCCCAGCTGCGCTTCAAGGATCTTTAAGGTGAAAGAAGGCAGCAATTTGTATTGATTAGAAAGTCGTAGTGAAAAGGTTAGAGGAGCAGCTGAGAGAGCAGGAGCTGTACGTACAGAGGAAATTATAGCCTTGGCCATCGGGTCCGGAAAAGGCGCGTGCCCTGGTGCGAAGGATGGCTAACTAGGTAGTTATTGACCTATCGATTGAAAGTGACTTTCAAGGTTGGAAAGGGCTAGGGCAAAGTGAAGATACGACTTTTTGGTAACAAAGTATATTCTATGACTTTTATGCGATTGTTCCAGGGGTTGTTAATGATAACATGTACGTTGCGTGAATACTAGTTTAGCTGCAAGGACAAGCTGCTCACTCTATGCCTGACGTATTAAGGTGTAAGACGTATCTTGACGTAAATAGCGTGTATGCTATATGGTCTAGCTCTCACAACGTGGACGCACAATTTTTGATTCCTCGGTCCTGGGTATTTTGATGGGTCATAATTAAAGCTGTTGGGCGACGGTCATTGGTTCATACATGATCCAATGGCCAATTACTTTTTATTATGCTAATAACGGCAGTCAAGTTGGCTTGATAATTGCTCATCGTAATTTGTGACCTAATTTCAAAATCAAATTTTGTGCATTCAACCAAACAAGTCTTGTGAAACATAAAAAACAGTGTTGAAACATTTCCTGCTTTACGCACTAATGAAAAATGCTGTACACAAGGCCCCGAGCTAAGCTAGCGATCACAGGAGTCACATACGATCGCCGCATACACAGACATGAATCGTGCTCTGATGGTAAATCCCTTAAGAATCCAATTCATTTCCTCATAATAAAACAGGATTTTGACATAGCATAAGAGTGCTTTACCCTTTAAACAACAATAACAAACATCAGTTTGAACAAATAGCACATTTCAACTGAGACCAGCATCAGAGTCGGTCCCCTTGGTTGTGACGTCGTTCATAAAGTCCATAGACGAGGCCTGGAAACAGGAATGCCAAGACGATGAGCGTGGACGTCAGGCTACGAAACGTATCGAAGACAATGTAACAAAGAACAAGTGTTGGCAATGCAGCCAACGCAACGAGCACGCTTGTGCCACCAGGAACGCGAACGGGTCGAGGAATGTACGGCAGGAGTTTGCGGAGTCGCATAGCTGCAAAAATGATGACGAGTTGCACTGCTCCGGCAAACGCGTTGGCCATGGGTAAGAGCGCGTCAAAGTCGATGCCGAGTAAGGCCATCGTGAAAACAAGTGTGACGCCAATGGACACGTACGGAGCATCAAAGCGGGTGCTGCGCCATGCAAAGCAGGTTGGCAAAAGCTGCACATCGCTCATGCCCGACAATTGGAACGATTTGCAGAAAACACCCGAGACGAACAAGCCCAGAATGGAACAACAGGATGAAAAGACAAAGAAAGCTTTGAGAATGTACCCTCCGATAGCATCGGCGAGTGCAGGGTAGGAATCATGTGTAAAGTAAGTCCAATTGGGGTCGTCTACGAGAATCGCGGCAGGAATCGGAACCAGATACGTCAACAGTGTCAATGCGACGGTAAATGCAATGGCTCGCGGATAGGCGCGTGCTGGGTTTGACACTTCGCCACCAAATACTGAAGCCATGTTAATCCCGTCAAAAGCCCAGAATAACGTATTAAGCAGCAAGGCCCAATCGATTCGGATTGGACCCACTTGCTCGTCGTCCCCCAGGTGTTTATGGATAACATTCATTTTATGGCGAACTTCAAAGAGGTCACCAAAGTCTCGCGCTCGCGAGTAGCCCCAAACGGTAAAGACTAGAACGGGAAGCAAAACACAAGCCAGTAAAAACACACAAGTGCGCGACACAATTCGAGTGCCAACAAGGCTCGGGACTGTAAACGCAATGGCAATTGCTACTTTAACGAAGTACGAAGTAAAGCCGGACGAGATGGAGATGTCGTAGTAGTCATTTAAAATCTGCAATAGAAATCCCGGCAGCAAGGCTGTATTGAAAACACCAGCCACAAAGGACCACCAGCCAACTTGAAAACCCCAAAATGGACCGCAAGAATTAAAAACCCACACTGTGAATCCACCATCTTCCGGAAAGGCACAACATAATTCTGCGACGATGAAGGCGTACGGTCCCGTCACGAGAAGAGGATAAAGCAACATGGCTGGAAGACCGATCGCAGGGCCTGTTGAAGAAATGATGGGCTCCGAGCCTAGTGGGCCACCACACCCGAAAAAGTAAGTCACTGCTACAATGGAAAGTGTGCCCATGACGCGGTGGTGTTGAGGCGTTCCATTCGACTTCCTGTACGCGCCACCGGCATCTAATCCGGCAGTGTCCCCACAGTCGATATCACTACATTACAACAAAGTGCGAGCTTTAGGTTGGCAACAACCGCAATTGACTCGTATATGCAGACGTACACGAACTCGGTGGTCATTTTCACACTGTTGAGCGTAATGTACAAATTGCGTAGTGAGATATCGATGCTGGAAAGTTCGGAGTTGTGCAGAAGGTAAGTGGCAAATTTTCCACGAACGTGGTGAAAGTCATTTAACATGGCAATGTACTTGTCGAGATTTTCGTATTGGTATACGGTTGTGATCGATACGTAGGATGCAAAAATCACGACCGTATGCCAATACGTGTAGCAGATTGGCGCGATGGCCTGATTAGTTGATGATTTTGTCATCGATTCTGAGTTCGTTCTGAAACCGTGAAGGGGCATCAAATTTGCAGTCGCGATCAACGATAGTGATTTGCAGTCCACATGGTATAGTCTTTATTTATTTGTGCTTAAAACCTATCGAGTGACTACTTTGCCGTGAGATGAAGCTGAGTAAGAACTAGCGTTCGCATACAGAGCGGAGATGAAAACCAGTTGTGGTCAACATGCAACGCATTATCGATAAATATCCGAAACGAGACGGACTTGGCTAGCTCTTGCCTCAACTGTAGATTTGCTTATACGTTGGAAGACATAGGTTGCAAAAGATTGTACTTGGAAGACTATTTACAACATTCATCCTATTTTCATTCTATAGTATACGCACTAAATTGAGCTCTGTAATGTAGGCTCCGAAATAACGAATACACAACCTGGTATATTTTTTAAGGCTCCGGCTTGTAAATAAAAGTTTGTTTGATGTAACGGCACTTGAACTTCATTCGGTAGCGGAGGTATGATCACCCTTGACTTTATTCGAGCATTATATGCGGCCACAGCAATGACCAAACAGGAAGCAAAGAAGGCTGCCGTCATTAAATGAAACCCGCGCTATCATCAAGAAAGCTTTCACAGGTGCTACTGCACCAAAATCAGCCTTTGTGCATAAGGCCGGGCCTGCAGCTAAAGCTGCTTCTACAATAGAGGCTGCGAGCAAGACAAAGCTCGCACACCAAAGGGTCGCACAAGTTAACACTTGGCTACCCTTCTATTTCGTCCGGCAGTCCAAAGATACTTCTGCTTTCAAGCAATGCATAGGTTCGACTGACTCATTGCCCGCTAAGCCGGTCAGAAGTCTTATGTTGCTAAAACGCTGTCAAGACAACCTCATAGCCCGGGGTACATTCTCCAAGAGCAAAGACTTCGCGTCAGAATCATCGACATCAAAGGCGACCTGGATCACCTTTGATAATGAAGAAAAGAAGGATCAAGACGAAGACAAAACCCACATTACATATCACGGGTAAGCTTTCGGATTAAATTCGCCACTTTAATGGATGAGTGGCTATTTGGCTTTCGCTTAAATTTGCTTAATAGTGATAAACTTAATTGATTTGGTGATATCTCTAGCAGCCGGCTGACAAGTTACCCACCGCTGTCAAAAACTACTCACACTCAAAGTTTATTTTTAGATAAGAGATACGCTCCACTCACACATCAGCTTTGTTGAAGATGTTGTGGAATGCAAATTAGTGTTTATCTTCTTTCATATGAGGAAAAGCTTTCTCACCATCGTTAAGCCCGTTGTTCTGAGAGCTGCAACCCATAGTAAGATCATGCTGCCGTGAGCACCGCTTGTGTAGTGGTCATAAGAAAGGTATAATCGTGGCCTCGGCGCCTTCAGGCCTAGCGGCAGGAGTCTAGCCATGACGAAAATGCTGACCGCCATGATCAGAAGCGTCCACGAAGCCAAGGCAATTTCGCCAAAGTTGGGCTCCAAACGCCCCAAAAATTTGGAGCGAAAATATCTTGTCCGATTTATATAATATTGTGGTCGTGGCATCGCACGAGAATGCACGCAAGCGATTGTGGCGCTCGTCTTTTTATTTAGGCGAAGGGAGAAGTGTTATGTCCTAGAACCATGCGGCACACTGAGTGTTGTTCGCTAATATGTCACTAGCAACAGCCATTTGGTTAGCGCATCCCACGATGTGGTGAGCCGAAACGCCAACAACCTCGGCTATGTTGCCAAGACATACACTGGTGCATTAGCTTTGAGAATTCGAGGTCTTGTAAGACCATATCCGAGCCTTTAATTCGCATTGCTTTACAGTCAATTGGGCTTGACATCTCTAAAAAGTTGCAAACACTATGCGGGCATACTTTAGCCTAAGCATGACCCGTACAGGAGAAGCGTTGGCACCGGAGCCACGGGAGACCGACTCACCCTTTGTGCATAAATTTATTTGGACACGGAAAGCCACCGCCTCTGTCTCGCTCGCTAAGCCTCTTTGGCAATGACTATAAATGGTCAATAAAGAGCAAGCGCAGTTTAGCATCAAAGACAGCAGTGACTGCATTTGTAGGTAGAATTTTGGCATTCACTTGATGTATCATAAATTCTGAATTCCTTTATCGTCCCTTTCAGTCAAAATGTTTTTTTGAAAATCTTGAGTAAGGTGCCTTATCCTCGTGCCTTATTGCAGACACTAAATCGACAAGGAACAAAGGCTTTTGCTTGCTTATGCGTTGTGGGAGACATGATAACAGCAACTTACTCGGCTATTCCTCCTTAATCAGTCCTAGAATTACAATTTGGTGATAGTTATAAAATGCGAGCTTTGGTTTAACTATTCACGTAAAGCAACATGTGACTTGTCGCGACATGAACGGCATTATCAATTTCAATCTTTTTAAGTGGCGGTATGGTGCTCCGTAATTGCGCATACGCTGAACAATACGTATTCGACGCAGTACCTTACTTGATCGGCTCAATCCTCGCTCTGCGGATGGTCCGCTGTAGACATGAACAGTCTGATGTTACGCACTTTGAAGCACTCTTTTAGAAAGAGACTGTAAGGCGGGGCCTTGGTCCACGACAATTACCTTCGGCATATATATCCTACGGTTCTTGCGCTTCTTAAGTATGCATGAAGCATCCATCATAAGGTTGTGTACTGCTTTTCGCTTAGCTCTTCGATCCTAGGTACTGTCTTTTTGTTGATCTTAAGAAAAAAGTACCGTCAAATAGCCTGACACACATTGAAATGGTATAATTCCATTATAGTCCCCCTGATTAATTGCTTAAGTCCGTATAAGCCAGAGAAAAACATTTTTTGTCAATCAGATACACGCGTGTGATTCTTAGAAGCTCGTTCAATCAACTAAATGCTCCGCAGAAACTGTATCATAAAGACCCCAGGTCAACCGACTTTATTATCGTTCACACTCAAAGCATCGATAGAGTCTGATAAAGGAAGTATTACTACGGCACGGACAAGCTCCCCGTTTCACAGACCAAGCGGCAGACCCGCATTGTCCGTCGAGCCCTCATATGACGCCTTGGTCATTCGTCGAGCACACTCACGCTGTGCGCGTCGGCCACCCTCTGTATAATGTGAGCAAAGCCAAGTCTTGTGGTTGACTTTGACCTGCTCATTTTGGCATTAAAGGCTAGGTGCTCACTACAACAAAGCATGAGCGCTGCTCGTGAGACTGCAGCTCATACCAACACGCTGAGTATGCTTGGGTGGTATCCTACATACGCCGCGCTTACCGAATCCACACACTTGAAGACTTTACGTCGTAACTAACGTGCTTGCAAGTGACCATTTGCATCTTATGCACTCTCTGCCCGCTCTCCAATCGAAGTTTTTTGCCTTCTTATTTCAGCCTTATGATTATAAACTCGATGAGGCATAAAAGAAAAATGTGTAGTCGAATCGAGATAAATCGTGTTTAATTCTGACCGTGCAGGTGATATACAACTTTGGCCCAACAAAGCGATTGTGATCGCCTAAAAGGTCGCATCGGATACTATAAGTATTTTATGGCATTCGAGCCCCAGCGTAAGGCTCGCACAGCTCTGAAAGATGTTCCTTGAATTCGGCAGATGGTAACAAGTCCAAATGATGGAGTCAGATATACCCCTCACGGAGGCAAGCACGCCCAGTAAAATGGAGAGGAGAGGAGAATGGCTGTCCTCTAAGTATCCGTATACCAAAGTTGGCATAGTAGGCATGGTTTATTTAATGATTATTAAGTGCCACCGACACCCCACCAACGTTATGCGCCTTGTCACACACTTAATTTGATCATTAGAGATGTCTTCCGAGACATATCCACTCATTGCCATTGCAAATAATATAATAAATGTATTGAAGGCTTATTTTGATCAGCTAAGCCAAGGTGTTGAGGTCATAGACTATATGACATTCTCTTCGACGGAATGCGCCTTTGCAGCTTAATTTCGGCTAAACTGTAAGCAGTCACACTGCTTGAGAAAGACAAAGCCGCTTTGGCTTGGTCTGCGCCACGTCTTTAGATTGTTCGAGATCTAACCAGCTAAATGCACTGGTAGGTAATCGCTACGTGGATCTCGCCAAGCATGTGTCCGATCTATTGTAAAAAAAGGTGCAATATCGGGAGAGCCAGCACTGGGTTGGTTTTGACAACATAAGAAATGCCTCCAGCAGGTAAATGCTTTATCTCTGTCAAACGAGATTGAACCTTTCAGCGTCGTTTTGCGACAATCTTGAGTGTACCATCGGTTGAGTACTACTGAAATTTTGTGAGAATGGTTGTGAGCGAGTCATCTCGTTCCAGCCCAGGCTACCTAACGAAGCTAACCATGCATGAAAAGGAGTATAGTACGGGCTAGTAGATTTGAGTGCATTTACCGGTCTTGAAGCCCTTGAAATCCATTTCCACCATGTATTTTAAGGAAGGCGATAACTACGCCTCGATTATCCCGCATAATGACAATACATCTGTCATTCTGTCCAAAATATAAATTACCTTTGCGCACAAGCTTAAAAAATCAACGTGCTTGCCGACACTCTCCGTGCAGATCACACTTCGAGTTGGTTTATATCAGCAGGCCTAAAAGCTTTATTGGCGAAAATATTCACCAGGCATTAGAAAAAAGTCAAATTAGAACTTTCAGTCCGATCCCTTATCGCAGGCAAAAATGCCAAAGTCGTAAGCTTAACCACTGGAAATCAACCACAGCTAGTTTGAACCATGTAGACAGACGATCTGCTTTATTTATGAGTGTATATGGCTTCTCCATCTCGAGCCGAGTAACGAATGCGAGGACCTAAAGTACGTTTTTCTAAAGCACTTGATGCTACAATTAGCGAATAGTTAGGCCGAGGAAAACGCTTTCTCGGTATTTTACGCATATTGTTGCACCACATGTACAAGAAAGTTGACACGTCTGTAAGAAACGTGCCAGATAGCGAGACTCGAGGCTCGCACGTCGGCTCATACACAACGCCCAACACTGCTAGAAGTCCATAAGGGACTCGGGACTATTGCGCTCGATCGTATCTATTGACACTGTTGTTGGCTTTTACCCGATTTCAATAGCGATACGTGTTTTGGGGTGCTCGTGTGCCATTTGGGCAGTGAGAAGATGCATCTAAGCAAGGTCGAGCGCGGAGGCAGCACCTTTAGGAGCTGCTGATATCATTACTGAGCTGTCATGAGCCTTGGAGTTTTAAGGATCGTACTACGTTTTAAGACGTCTCTCATGATTATTGGGAGCCTCGATTTTGTCTCGGAAAGTTCAATAAATTGCATAGATCTATGACTTGTTAAGACCGTGAAAGATCTGATAAATTGATGCTTTTTGGCAAGTAAATACTATACTTATCCTTTCTAGTTGTAGCTTTTAAAAATCAACACTGCTACAGCTCTCCTCCCGCCAAAATAATTAAGCTTTTTTTCACGTCAAGCTATAGTTCCCTTTTAAAAATTTTAGGTTAGTACAATCACAGGCTAATATAGTTAAGTCGACATTTCAAGAAGCTGAAAATGTTGCCCGTAAGAAAATTGGTCTAAAATTAGATATTGGGTGGAAAAAAATCCTCCAGCTTCTTCGTTGCTTTTTCTTAGGGAAAGACTTATATACAAGGACAAGAAGCGTGTAGAAGCGTATATCGCATTGTTGAGTACAAACTGGATCGTTGATGACTTGTCGGTTCACAGATGAGGCAGTCCAGGGACACATACTGCGTGTCTTTGAGTACGCGGCTAAACTTTCTCTGACCACCTCTTATAGCCACCGTTGTATCGACCAAAAGACAGGGGGTTTGATCCTTTGAGAACGTTCGCTATGACTAGCCGGTTTGTCCTGGTAATCACTACGAAGAGATGAGACTTCCCGACGCATTTCAGTTGCCTCGCGCTTTGACGCGTGGGGGTGAGATGCATCAAAAATGTCACAGTCTATCCGCCAGGACCAGCACTAAGCACAAAAGTTTTGTGCGGGAATCTGACGCACAGGATCTGCAGCTCATCACGAAGAGAACATAAGGATGAGGCAGATGAAGACGTCTCTGACGTTCCTTAATTGCTGAGGCCAGCGGTGTGCACTGCAAAGCAAAGAGAACCCATATCTTGTTTTAGAGTGACATGGCTTAAAGGCTCACAGAGCTCATGGAAGCCCTCGCTCCGGCTTCATCATATTGATCAATACAGTAGCAGAAGAAATGGTCACTTCGTTTGTGAGACAATACATGCAGACCGCTGTTAAGGCATTGGAAGAGTGTCCTCGAGTCCTTGCTCGAAGCTCTCAAAGGCTAGCTTGGTATTATACTAAAGCCAAGATGTCTCGAAAGTAAGATGTCATCGACCGTCCAAGCGAGCAAAATGTACTCTAAGCACAAGGAAGTAAGGTATCTCATTCATTGTGATTGGCTTTCAGGCTGCAGCACCCTAGAGGCTCGTTAAATTCCAGAATAGATTAACCGGTTGAGCTGTAGTCGTAACAGTTCCGGGATAACCCAAAAAGGTTTCCGGACTAGATGCCAATCCACTGACGTTTTGAGAAACTTTTAGCAGAATCTTCAATATGAATTTGATGCGATAGCAGAAGCACACGCATAGCTTCTCTAAGCCAAGTTCTTTTCGTGAAAAAGATGGGGCATCGTGGCCTTCATCCGTTAGGTATTGCCTGTCCAGAAGCCAACCCTCTTTCTTTTCTTGTAAGACCCGCTCTCCAGAAAGTGAAGCACTTTCGTCGGGCATTGGACGTACTGCTAAAAGTCGCGCGTAAAAACATTCGACAACACAAGAAATAGCAATCGAATGTTTTACGTCAATAGCAAGAAAAGCTGTTTTAACTGCGATATGGAAAGCGCGACAATTAAATCGTGCAGCTTATCAAAAAAATTATGCTACACAATTGGGTTATTGGCTATAGATAGACCTATGGTACTTACTTGGAGGCCAATCGGAATATAGCTTCCTAGTTTCACAGTATCATACTCAAAAATGTAATAAGCACGTCATTTTCTACCCATAAGTGAGCTGCTGGTGCTATCTTGAGAAGCACATCTAATTAGTTGTACACAATTTTCATGATAGCGAGAGGCAATCCTAGAGCGTGATACTAAAGCAAATTTTCGGCCACCTTATATATAAGTGAGCGGTCATCTTTAAACTTTTTCAGGGCTCCTCAACAAGATTGTTGTAAACCTATCACTGAGTTCAGACGCAAAGACGGAACGACAACGGAAGACCCCGCTAATTTAGACAACGTACACCGTGCATTTTGGGGTCAATCATTCCAGTCGACGTCTCCTGATCTACGACATCTACAAAATGCTTCGTAACAGCCGATTCGTCTCTCACAATAATTACGCGATACAGTTGTCAAGGTCACGCATGTACAAAAGGCTCTATTAGGCAATGCCATCACGGCAAGTGGTTTATGTTGAGTGATTATAAAATTGACCAATGGAAAGGCGCCGGGACCGGATGGCCCACGTCAAAGCATGAAGTTACTCACGACAATCAACTATAGAGAGGAAAAATGACGGTGTTTCAGCTCATGCACATTTCTCGTTGTTATTCAAGAAAGGCGACCGGTTCCATTTGGAGAATTACCGTGCGCTGACATTACTAAATCATGATCCCAAACTTGAGCCCACGATACTCGCGTGGCGCCTGGGTACGAGGATCAGAGCGGCTTTGTACCAGATCGATCCATTCGCCACTCGCTTATCCGATTTCAAGACTTACATAAGCTGTGCATGCAAGGCCAAGTATCCAATCGCATGCGCCGTCCTCGTCGACTTTGCTAAAGCCTTCGACAGCAAGCTATGACTGGTTCTAGAAATGGTACTTCATCACTTCGGATTTGGTGCAACATCCCAAGCGTGGATAGAGACCTTTTACGACCAGACCCCAGTCAGCCTAATACTTAACATTTCGCCCGGCGAATCGTTTCTACTTGGTGCTAAAGTAAGTCAAGGGGGCTCGCATTCGCCTGGACTTTTGTGCTCCTTATGGAGGCACTAATGAAACACCTACGTGCTCGCTTCGTCTACCGCGGATTGGTTGTTGATGAAATATCTGCACCCCATCTGCAACTAGCTTTTGGTCATGACTGTACCAGTCTTTTAGCTGATGTCGCTCACACAATTGAAAATTAATCATGTACAAGATCATGCATTGATATCAGAATTACGGCTATGTGGAAAACTCATGCATCATGCCGCTGACGCAATAGTCTTCCAAGGCTGACTTAACAACAAGTCTTAACGTTCTAATTCCGTTGGATAGCGTCGTTCTACTTGATGTACTTTATAGCGCAACAGTTACACCCATACAGAGGTGAAGTGACGTTCTCACTAAAGTACGAACGCGTTGTGCCGTATGGAAGTACCACGCCCATACCTTACGCGGAAAGGTAGTGCGCTTACCGAGCATCATCTTGCCTCTACTTTGGTACACAGCTAGTGTTACTTAAATTACGACATCTTTATTAGCTACTGCAGACATAATTATCTGAAACTTCGTTCATTCGAAGAACACAGACACTTTTACGGCAGCGGCTGGGAACTTTGACAAAATTTGGATATACATAAGTATATCTAATGGTGGGCTTGGGCTAACGCCTACCAAGATTTCCATCCAACCAATACACAAAAAAAATTATGCGATACGATTGCTGCGACTGGTAGGCATAATGTGCCTCCCGGATGGATCACTCCAGCATTGGAGCTATTTACAAGAGCATTGAGATTACTTGGTTTCGGCTTCGGCATACTATACGCAGACATGAAAGAGAGTAATATAGTAGTTTTAATGACTACTGGGAATCTACGCTATGAATTTATGCAGAGTTGCACAATACTCACAATTTCACAAATTGGAAGAGAATCGTACAAGTAATGCCACTTTGGCACAATAATTACTTCACTTACGGCAAGGGTAAAAACCCACTGGCTGAAGTCAACAAAAGTACTGTTGGATTTTATACAGGCACTTAGATTAACCGCCTTCAAGATTTTGTGGATCGTCGTGAAAGCTTTGCGTTCACAAAAATTGCTCACCGGGTTGCTCAATAATAATGATTTTGCCTAGCCTGCTTCGCGTTCACGATTGATATCTTATACAGTTTCCAGACTCAAATCGCTCCACGACATGGACCCAACTGCGACCCTAATCGGCCAATGAACATACTATGTGCCAATCACGCTTGGACCTTTCTTGACAAATTGGTCATTGAAATGTCTTATCCGATTTTGTAAAATTGCTATTGCGCACTCACTCGGTTCACAAGCCCCAACGCTTCGACTCGACGAGCTACACATAAATGACATACTCCAAAAAATAATAATTGGCACTTTAGGTTACGATTATAGCTGACATGTATTACTATTGTGCTTGGATCTCAAGTTTCGACTACAACATAATGCATTAGGTTTTCGATAAAAGTTTTATGGCAAACGGATGTCATAATAACCACTTTGTGTATAGTACAGACATTAAAGACGCTCGCCACTTATTTTGGGCTTGCCCAGTGGCCGTATATCAATGGGATTACATCTTATCGCCTTTTGAAAGTCTCACTTTTGAAGACGTTAAGTGGCACATGCTTGTTTGTACCGGTACAAAGAACTAGCAACCTAATATTACTGCACAATATGTAACCTACGCAATACATGCTGCCTTCACTATCGTTCGCTGCTGTGTTCTCCGCACACTTCGGCTTCATCGGAGCTAGCGGCTACACAACGTAGACGTCTTAACTTCAAAAGAGTTCGTACGTCATCACGCATCCGCATACATGAAGCTTGCACTTTGGGCAGTTTCGACATTATGTTACTTCGAAAGGCAACACAATATGGATGCAAGTTGCAAATCAAGTGAAAAAAGGTCTCGAAGTTAATGGTTTTGAAGTTAAACCCGACTTACTTCTTTCACAAACCATTCCTACATTTACGCCGAATTGACTTTCAACTAATATGCAACGAACTATTGCTATCTTACTACTTCAACGACGACTATTACATACGAAAATCAAGATACGAATGTTTCTCGAACGGGGTGTCAAAAGATATCAACAGCTACAGGATTCGAACCTATCATCCAATATTCCAGCGGACATCCAGTTCAGCTGCTAAAAAGGAAAAACTTGCGAGTAACCCCCCCTCCGCGTCCGCTGGCCATACTACCGTTCATATAAGCACGAAGGTGCCTTGCCTGTTCTACAATCCAAGTTTGTGTCCACTCTCTCCGCTGCGAGCTACAGCTTTGAGCAACCACCTTATAGTCGCTTTTAACAAACTCATCTTATATAACAATACGAAAATGTGCAGCACGAGTCTGCCGTCGACGTCATATACGATCGACTATCTCATGCACCAAACGTAGACCTGTATAAGGTTGAGAGCCTTACCCAAATTTCGACCATGTTACCTGAAACTTCCAAGCTATTGCGTTATCAATACGCCATCCTTCGCTCTCTGGACGTTCTCACCCGTCTTTCGCCGAAGTCTTTTGCATCTCAACTCAACGTCAAGCCGATTTAGGTAAGCTGCGGAATTAACTCACAAGACCAAGTATTGCCTCCGTGGCCACTTTCGGTACTCTTGACCCGATAAACCTGGTTTTGCTCGTTGTACGCTGAAAAAAGTATCAAGATTGTCAACTTTCAGCTCCCAAGTCATCAACACAAGTGCAGACTACTCAACAATGTTTGGTCAACATTGCAATATCAAGCCTAACGCGCATCAGCGGCTATCCGCAGTGTGGTCATGTAATTGCAAGCACTATTTACACCTTCCAGTCACGAATCTACTACCTTACAAGTGTGGCAGAAATTTGCAACCTTTATCGGTATATATATATATATACAAGTACAATAATTAGTATTACCATATTGTGTGGCATAAATTAAAAGCTCCACTAATCTTTCTTTCAATTTGGTGTGTTTGCACGCAATTTCACTTACCCTACCAATTCATTGGCTCGTAGACGTCTTCAAACCTCGATTTAACGCGACTATGTCTTCGCTAACGCTGTCGCTACCAACGCCTCCCGCGGACACAAAAGAGTTCAATGTACTTCTTGGTCTAGGAGGCTACTTCACGCAAAAGAGTGTAGAGCCTGTGGGACGCGCCTTCAATAAGCGTGCACGCAACATGGCTCGCGGCCGCTCGGCCAGTTGTGAGGACGTGGACGACGCGGCCAAGGCTCGCGATGCTTTGCGTAAGCACGAGGAGTCAGTGCTGCGTAAATATCGCCGCAGTATTCGTGGTAAAAACTTTTTGGAGTTGACAATGTACCAGCAATTAGGCCTGGCGGACGTTGGTTTTGACGTGACGGACGAGCAGGTGAAGAAAGCGTACCATCGTGTTTTGATTGAGCACCATCCGGACAAGACGGGCAAGACCGAAAATGATCCCAATTACTTGGCCGTACAAAAAGCTTTCACGACGCTTATGGATCCGCAGAAGAAACGTGCGTATGACTCTCAGTGCGACTTTAACGAGTGGATTCCGACGGGCAATGAAAAGATCAAGGAGAACGATCCTAATGGAGAGGGAAAGAGCTTCTACGACTTGTATGGACCCGTGTTTGTGGCCAATGCTCGGTTTAGTGTGAACAAACCTGTACCCGACCTAGGTGATGACGACCAACCCATTGATAAGGTTTATGCGTTTTACGACTTTTGGAACAAATTCGACTCTTGGCGTGATTTTACGCATGATTCAGAGCACGACGTGGAATCGGCCGAGCACCGCGATCATAAGCGTTGGATGGCCAAAAAAAATGAAGCGGCTGCCAAGAAGAAGAAGAAAAAAGAATACGCTCGACTGGCTAGTCTCGTTGACCGCGCGTTGGCTAATGACCCGCGCATCCGTCGCGTGAAACAGAAAGAGAGAGACCGTAAGGCCCGTGCCAAGCGTGAGAAAGAGGAGGCTGCTCAGCGTCTGATTGATGAAGAGAATCAAAAGAAGGACGAGGCGGAACGCGCTGCCAGGGAGGCTGAAGAGAAAGACAAGGAAATTCGCAAGGACGCCAAGATAGCCAAGGACAAACAGAAGAAAATGTTTCGGAAGGTGAAAAAGGCCTTCCGTGAACTCATGGCAGCTGCCCGTGAGCAGGGGCTTGAGGAATCCATTGACGTCATCAAGACGGAGGATTTGTGTGACTCGCTCGACATGGACTCTTTGCAGGCTCTTGTGACTGCATGTGGCGAATCTCCTGACAAATTAAATGTGTCGGGCTTGGTCGCCGTCAATGACGCCCTGACCAAGTTGTAAGACTTTGCTAACCGCACCAGTCAAACAGATAAATTTTAAAAACGTTTGAGTTCGGCATATCAAATAGCTCCTTAGCTCTTGTGGCACACATGTTTTGTCTGAAAAAAGGACAAAGTGAATACCTGCCATAATTGCGATGGCAAATAAAAAAATATATAGGAAATTAAGTACTTGCTAGACTTTACAGGTTATTATGATTTAAAATTAGAGCCGCGTTATCCATCCCCCATTTTCATGATTGGCTCATTAAATAGACTACTGGTTGGCTAAAACTTGGGCTTGGTTTCAAGTGTTCGTGACGCCACTGCCGCTTTCCCATCTACAACACGAGTCAATTGGTGTTCTTCTATACTGCGCGCTACAAAACATTGCTAACTCTTGAAGACCGATCAAACAATCATTTTTTATCTTGAGGTATAGAGTTGCGCGAGGGGGAAGTGTAGAGCCTAGTGCTGACAAAAATCTGAATCACGTTAAGAGCATCAATCGTTTCACCAATATTCAATGCGGTTAGCTTGAAATAAGGCGATGCCTACTAGGGATGGCCTAGTGATAACAACGAAAAGCACTGGATTTAGACATTTCAATCGTGGCACAGTTTGGTCATCTCAGAAGAGTGTTATGAAATGTTGTACGATACTAAGCAAAGCCAGCTTACCGAAATGATGTAACAATGTTGATAGCTGAGGCAGTGACGGCGTTACATTGTCTGCTCGCGCAATCGGCATGTTCGCGAATTATAACCAGTATCTTTGCAGATACGGCATCTTCGACGATAAGGCGCTACGGCAGTCTCAACGCGCTCGAAAGCTAAGGGAAGACGCCGTGTTGATACTGACTTCCATCGGATCGGCCACAACCCTATTGTGGTTAGGGCCTCTAAATTCTTCACGATCATTTGCTGTCTATGGGCTCCTTGAGGTACAACCTAATGATTGAATCCAGCACGTGTTGGATTGCTCGGGGCTCCCATATGACCGCTGACTGAGGTATTGGGGCTGCAGGCCACCAATAGTTATCGAAGTCAGTAACTTCGAGAGGAGTCCGACGTCTCTGAATTGATGCTTGCAAGGATATCCAAATTTGAGTCGGAAGGACCCCTGCATCCTTCGCCGTCAGCAGCCTCGGTGTTGCGTAAGTCGTATTGCTTTGCACTATATAGTCCTTCCCTGGAAATCTTACCTATGACATTGGCAAATAGTGGGCCAAGTTGCATATTGGAGGTTGATTGTTCTTTGGCGTTCCTTAACTGGATGTCTTCGAGCTGACCAATGCGAGCAAGATTGACAGCTGAGTTCATCGTAACAGATCACCTGTATCGCCCAGAACCGAACTTTAAATACAAGGATTCCATGGGGGTGCAAAATTTAGACCGCCGTAGACTATACTAGAAGAATGTTGAAATCATCAATTTAGTGCCACATGAGCGCTTTCAACTCGCTACGTGTTATTGTGTCCAAAATGTCTAACTCCATGCATCCAAACATTAACAAATTTTTTCCGGTACAAAAGCCACGTTGTTTCTAAGTAACGCATTACGTGTGGCGGGACCATATCGCACAGCGTACCGAGTTGCGTCTCGTATTTTTCCGCAGACTTTTCGCGGACCAGCTGATTCCGTTCTTGTATAAAACGCGCAAAATCCATTTGTGAAAAAGATTATCGTTATTTGGCAATCATATTGTTAAAACGATATGCCAACGGCATTTCACCGCTTTGCTTTGTAAGAATATGTCTCGAAGCGCCGTCATGAGAGCAAGCTCTCGGTCTGTAATGAACTTGGGCTGTACATTCCTTCCTCCCATATCCTCCAATAACATCTTTAGCTTGGATATTGCCCCAAAATAAGATCCGGTCGTCTCATCGCCCAAAAAACAGTAACAAAGCGTGAAGGACTGTTGCGTTGCTGTGATGCCAACCACGTGCAGCAGTGGCGATCAAAAGCTTGTATTAAACACTGATTAGCTTAAAAAATAAAGTAAGCGAATATTGCATTTCTTTGCTTGCCTATTAGTTTTGTACGCCTCCAAATCTTCCCGCGACTGTAGCGTTGGCAAAGTTCTTTGCTGCAGGCGAAACGATTAAAAGGTGTGTCAGTCTATTATCATAGTTTAAGTGGACATGGTCCGTAGTTGAGGAAATTTGCAACTCGTCAAGAAGAGCCTTCGGAGGTGTGCGCCCGGCGAGAGTCTCATTTCGAGCTCTTGCTCGTACGATGGCTATATCTTGCCTAGTCGCGTGGAACTTAGCGTTGGATTGGCGTAACAATCCAGCGGCAGATAAAGCAAGTACTGACTCCTCAGATAAAGCAAGTACCGACTCCTTTTCTGTCTTTGCAAGGTGGTGACCGTGCGGATGCGCGTTGCGGTGGGAGAATGATAGATGGTAAGTTGCTTCTCGCGAGCTCAACTCTGTCTCTACTCTCCGCAGAACGGCCAAGAATGGACAATTTGTCTTGCTGCTGGAAGTTCGACGCGTTGCTGGATTGCTGCTTTGGCACCCATACGCCGGACCGTAAATGCTGCAGACAAAGTGTTGTGACAGCTCCAGCTTTATATTTCTTAGTTCTTTTAACGACAATTTCAGATCCAAAAACCAGTGCTTGCAATTGAAACGTGATCTTGGCCTGTTCAATCGTTGCATAGGTCATTTTGGTTGAAGATGGTTATATGTTCATGGTCTAAAAAGCGAAAAAGTGACCGTAGGAGAAGGCAACTGCATGAGAAGGTTTGAGTGTGAATGTGAATGATAATGTATATACCCAGCCCGAGTTTTAACCAGCCATTGGTTCACTTTAATCAGTCAATCACGAAAAGGGGGGATGGATAACGCGACTCTTCTGATTTTGCATAAGCAACTTTCAAACTTTTAATGTGAACTGTCAAGTGTCGGTCCTAATAGGTTTCGAGCCAAACTCGGAACTTAGAGATAAATCTTAAATGAAACATGTTCGATTAAAAATGGATTTAGTAATGAGTTTAAGCATAAGCGGCTTATTAACTGTTAGTGTGAACTGTTAGGTGTCTGTGCTGGTAAAACTCAAGCCAAATTTAAGACTTATAGTATTGAAACTTAATTGGACATTAATTACTTGCTAAACTTTCCAAGTCATCGCAAATTTATACAAATTGGCAATTTGCATAAGCACCTTTCAAACTTTTAGTGGGAACTTATAAGTGCCAGTGCTTGAGGAAAAACGAAACTTAAGTTTAATTGTTAAATTGCAAACAACATCACCATAAGATTGCATATCGTTTTCCCGCGCGCCTCTTCTGTGCAAGGTGCTGTGTAACCCCATCACGCCTAAAAGAGAGTCCTCCGCATACACGGGTATACTGTCTACTTTAATTTACTTAAATTGTAAAGGATATAGTCAGCACGTTACTCAAACGATATTTATGATGGGAGAGTAGGAGGAACAGGGTCACATTAGAAGACGATACTCACAGTTAATTTACTAAGACGGAATAACTAACCAAGACAGGCGATAGGCTGCGGATTGTGCTGTAAACCGACACAAGTCACCGTCCTGTGGGATGGACAACCACATACGATTTAGACAAAGAGTCTCACGAAAGAGTAGGTCCTTGCAGATGGATATGAAGAGGCCGATGCAGCCTCTAGCGCGAAGCACATTTTCGCGCCTCGCGAAGGCCACTACTCGCGTGGTCTGTATGAAAGGTACTTAGCTCAAAAAGAGTCATTGTTTCGGTGTAAAATTATGTACCTATTCCCGTGCTTTCACCACTACACCGTGTCAGCTTAGCAGTTTATTTGGCAAAGCAAAAAGTTTGAAATTTCCCTTAAGTACTTTCAGCACCTAAATAACGCTGCTTTGATTGTAAGACCTATATTTTGAAATCAAGTGTGCTCCTCGAAAGCTGAACTCGAAATTATGCCACACTGGACGCAGCTCTTTAACGTACTTGGGCTCACTGTGCAATTATATCACTTGATATGACGGAGACATCTCACCTCAAATGTATCTCGACTTTGGCAAACCGTCAACCGGACGCCAAGAGCTCCAGCCATCAGCGCGGGAATGGAGTTGCGTCAACGTGCGGCGATAAGCCAAATATTTCCAACTTTAGATTGAAACGGCCTCCTAGCAATCTTTCCAGAGGCGACTCCGACAAATTCCGCGATGTCGAATTAGCGTTCCAGTAAACAAGAAAAATAAAGTCACTGTATTGTTATACTTCTGGGATCACATGAATAAAGCTTAGAGGTGCGTCAGCGCTCACGCTTCCTTTCTTGCAAGCAAGGTGATGTAGAAAAATACTTATTAGAGAGTTGATAACCTTCATTACTAGTGTATCACCTGTGCTACGAAGCAGTGATCAATCAGGACCCTTCGGTATATGGTCTGGCATGGGATTTTTATCGATCATATGGCAGTCAAGGGTTTCTTATTTAGAAATAAAAATTTCCAAGCATTTAGCATTTTTGTTTTTCGAGCAGAGACTTACGCTTCCTTTCCGAGCGGGACACCTCGTGCTCGACAGATAACTTTCGTAAATTAGAGGGAGATAAACCTTATCCAGGCCAAAGCAATTTGCAACGATCGTACTAAGCTAAATATTAAAAAAATTTGAAATGAAGGGTCATGGGTCTAGGGCACTTGAGGGTTTTCTTATTGCAGCTTTACCGTAACGAATCAACGAGAGGAGCCTTGAAATAGGAACATTGAGTCCTTTCCCTTTGGCACCATACACGCTAATTTACTGGTTATAATCAATACCGCTACTTGCAAATGCTTACGGGTGGACTGCATCCCAACATACTGCGAGAGCTTGATCATATCTTGAATAGACAACCCATCTGTGACATCCTTCACGGCTGTCTCGACGTGCGTTGCCTTCAACAAGTTCCCTCTTCGCTTCTATGATAAAATGAAAGAACAGTTGTAAGCACCCCTACCCACCATTGTCCGCCCACTCCATACCCCTACCCCTCTTAACAGCATGGATGTTTTCAGCTTCTAATCTAAATTTGGTCTTTAGGAATAGGAAGCAGCGGCGCAAACGTTGATTATATGTAGCAGCGATATTTTGCTCACGCCCTATTCAAAGCATTTACTTCCTAGACTGAGGAAAGAAAAATCAGGGCAGGTTTTCTCGATCATACGCAATGACCAGCAAAATGGGAATGATGCGACCTGAAAGCACATAAATTAAGTCAGGTGCGAAGCGCTTTGCGGCTTTCATGAAAGATACAGAAATCAAAACCCGCGAGCTCTATTTAACAACACACTATATATTGAAAGAACGCTAAGCTTGATGGTCAAAATGTGCCAAAGTAAGTCGCTTTAAATTCATTGATGTGTCTCACGCCGGCCCTTTTGGAGGATTCTCTGTTTAACACGTCGCTCATGGTGAGCGTTATTAGCTTCAAAAAGACAAAAAAGTTTTCTCTCGGGATTTGAGAGACCAAAATGAGAAACAGCGAGTGACTGTGGTCATCTCAACGCTCGGTGGAAGCGTGTACGATTGAGCACTTTCGTACGACAACGGTTTTTAACCTGACATGAGGTGGACCGTCAGCCAACGCAAGTCTTGCTACTGATCTAATCGTACTGTACACGTCCACGCTTCTTTAGAGCTCTACCAAGATGAGACAATCTTAAAAGATTTTGTCCAGAAGCTACTAAATTTGCGGACTGAGATGGCCAGCACCTCTCTTCCATGTCACCGTCTGCATGAAAGTATTCAAACGATTAAAGGGCTTGAACTCCGCCACCAAGCAGTCGTTTAGGATGTCGAGAGGAAACAACAGCATCTAGTAGGCACGGGGCGGGCTGGTGGGATAAAAAATATTCTATCAAGCGTCAGGAAGATATGTAATGTCTATACTTTGAGGAAATATGCTTTTTATATGTAGCTCAGATCGTGCTAGCAGACCTAATTTGCTTAGCCATTAGGGGCTTCAGTAAAGCATGTCCTGTTCCTTGGGAGCTTAAAGGCGTCGTCAGATGGCGCCCTATGCTCCGCTTTCAAAGAAAGTCGGCTGTAGACTGACGCTCTACAGATAAGTCAACGTGACTTTGTTACGGTTCGCTTTGGAGCTGAAACATGGGTGAAATGGGCTTGAAGCTTTTCGGCATTGATAAAGTCGAGCGCTGTATGGTCTTAAATCTGGATCCAAGATATGTTTCCATTCTGGGTCTGGCGTGGCTGTGGCAATTTGAGCCCCGAGAAGACTGGAGCTCATAGACATCAGGTAACATCCGTTTTTTTTTCAGCAAAGCTTTGGTGAGCCATATATATACCTCAATTAGACTGCAAAAGCGCTATTGGTGCAAATGCTGAACCGGGTGTCTACGTGTAGGCCAAAGGAATATTAGAAAAAACACTTTCGGTATCGAGGACGAGAGTTCGGAGCGAGAAGTGGCACAAAGATTACTGAGAAATGCTTGTGAATGGCAGCATTTGCTGGATGCCAAAAACAGCCTAGTTGGCGTTAGGCCAAGGCAATTCCCACCACTGCGCGTGGAGTGATACGTAAATCACTAAGTGGTCCTCATAAAATATAGCATTTGCTACACATCATGAGAGACACTGTCATGGGTGTATAATTTGGCCACCGGCACCGCACAGCTACAAGTAGACGACGAGATGCGATAACAAATAATTGCGTTTGCATTTCGGCAGCCCAAGGCTGTTTTTCGTCCATGATATAGAGCTACTTGCAATTTCGTAAGCTCTCAAAAAATCTGCTAAATCAAATTTACTACGCACTGCAACACTTCTCACCGAGGAATTCTTACTAACTTTCCTCTCTCACGAATTACAACTTCGAGGTAAATTAGAAGCCAGGACAAAACGTGCTTTGACTGGTCCGTTATCGCGAAGTTCAGAATAAGAGCTAGCTCATGCCACAGCTGTGGAACCGTCTGTATCAAATCTAAACTCTGCCGCGTATGTGCGCGACGACATGTGCGTAGCTGATGCTAAAGGCTCCGGAAAGCATTGAGTTCATCGACTCAGACACGAAACTGTCGGCGCGAGGCTACATCAATTTTTGCTGGAAATAGGCTGCTGTAACACAGCATGGGTCGATGTAGCCAATCACGTATAAAGACTTCCCACATTAAGAATATAAAATATTGTTTTCGCTACGAGGATCACAATGCACCGCTAGTCGGTCGCCGCAGTCGAAAAAAGCTGTATGGATCTACTTTTGGTGACCCAAGCTGTACAAGTGGATCTACATCTACTTGAGCGCATGCGAAGTGTGCCAAAATATAAAGCCTCGCCAAATCCGGCTTTATCATTAACAGTTTCATTGCGCTGTTGTTAGTCCACTGTATGTTTTTGCACTCATTCTTTGATATCAGTCCTAAAATTGCAGTCTTTGTTGACCCGATGAGAAAGATGACTTATTTGGCGGCTATGCCGAATGCGGTCGACATCGAAACAGCAGAGCTAAATTTTAACAAACTTCCGTCGCAGGGCAAATACTTTCGGACAAAATATCGCTTTACAGGTCTTCTGATATTAATAAAGATCGGCTGGGCATGGACACAGCAAACCAATGACTAGACAGAGGGAGTAAATTGTGTCGTCGAAGACGTGCTCCATAGTGTGTGCACGAATAGACTAGAGATCATAGAATTTGCATTAGGCAACGAGGCTCGTGCTTTAACTACCTGCATGCCGTGTTATGTAAATACCCTAGCTCTCCGTACGCCACCACATTACGGCTTTAGGCTTTGGTGAGGGAGAGGTATTCGAGCGGCACGTTATGTGTCTGAGACGCTTTATTAAATACCAATGATGATGGCCGAAATTCGACTTCTTCAAGGAACTATTCAATTAAAGGAAAGAGATAATACAAGTTGAGATTACAAATTGAAGACCTAGTACTGTAAAATGCAAATTTTACCTCCGATACTAGACTGCATCCGCACTTTACTGAGTAGGCTGAGTCTATACAAAAAAGAATGCTCAAAATACTTTCGACTGCCGTCTGGCGGACGCACTTCAGCTATTGAAGTGCGTCCGCCAGACGGCAGTCGCAAGCAACGTCAAAGCAAAGGGCACTTAGTGGTGATAGAGCCGGCAGGCTTAAAAAACCCTTAGCTGCTTACTCCATTGAAGGCTAGCGTCCAAAGCTGAATTGGCAATTATGGCGGCTCGCTTATGTTGCCACTACAGCATCGACATTGCTGTTTGATCTCGGGTGAGCTTCGAGTTGGCCTCGGCTACCTACACAAAGTGATCAAACATACCGAGCAATGCCTTGTCGCAGGCAAGTTTTGACGAGCAAGGATGTCCGACCTTCGACACTCAACCAATACAACAGAATACTACCACTTTAGTGGAAGAACAATCAACCTTGTTTTGCTTGCTTAAGGATTGAGCTATTGGGACCGACACGCCGGAAATAAGCTGTCTTCCAGCGTGGAATGTTGGTAGATATTCAACGACCAAATTCCGTACCACTCATTAAACTATGGAGCCATTTGATTATTTAGATGCGACAATCAGTATGATTGCTCGTTCGCATCAGTGGCCTGTCTCCGGCTACATAACCAAGTTTATCCCGTTTCCGGATTGCTTGCTTAGCCTATGTGAAGATGAAAACTTTATTTAAGCGTCACTACCATTTTGGGGCTCTAAAACGTAAACATGAACTCGAGCATGTTCAACAAACTATTATGTAACACAAAAGTTGAGACGATATTGTCTCACTGACATACTTTCAGGCCGTCTAATTGCGAGAATATCGCTGCTGGAATTTAATTTTAATTCGAAGCTCTTTTCTACGTATATCGTTACAAATGTAATTTTTGGCCTCTTTTGATTACAGAGTAAATACCCCTCAAAATCAAGTCTTTTGGCACTTTCTTGGCAAGCACTAACCCGTTGATATCATGTGATTAATTTCATAGTTTCTAGGATGCTCATGATTTTTGTATAATATATTACAAAATGTGTCTTTTTTGCATTGCACACCAAACATCTTTTTATTGTGAATGGTACGGCTACATGTACTTTAATAGGTTTCTTTGATTGATGACTGTCAGTCGATAATCATGTTTTATAGATATGTGAAATAATTATTATATGACTGGGTTAC
Organism: Plasmopara viticola; assembly: GCA_001695595.3. Classification (NCBI taxonomy): domain Eukaryota; phylum Oomycota; class Peronosporomycetes; order Peronosporales; family Peronosporaceae; genus Plasmopara; species Plasmopara viticola. The sequence goes on from MBPM02000054.1 coordinate 218,704, forward strand.
CGCAATTATCACGTGATCGCTGTAGCCGCACTGCTCGCCAAAAGTTGTCGCATAGGCGTGGTCACTGCTTGTTGCATAAAACGCGATGATTACATACAAATCAAATTGAAAATTGCCTTACAAGGGCAATGCAAGACAGTCTATATCCGTTGAATTAGCTATGCCGGTCTTGCAAAGCTTCTGTCCGACCTTTTAAAGCGGATATTGAAATCGATTAGGGTTCCAGCACCAGGGCGCCACTTGTTATGGCTTTGCCGGACAAGACAAAGTCATTTAGCATTCTTTCCGACTAAGCCATCGGCCGCACGGTACTGCAACTTGTTAAGGACGGTCATGAGTGAGATGACCGGACGAAGCTAATCCGTTCATAAAAAACGCACTAATAAAGTTCCGACGAAATCTTTAGGACTCTCAGCTCTTTCTGGTCGATTTGAACAATTTATCGCTGAGAATGATCTTCCCTAGGAGTTAGTAAATCGACTTGGAGTGACGTGGAACCTAACTTCCAGCCAAGAAGACTTTTAACTGTGGCATTTCTCCTCACTGGTCGCACTAATCACGCATTTACCTTTTTGTCGATTGAAAGGGGTTTTACACGTCCCACTTGTCTCAGATAATCGAAAGATAATGTTATTTTTCGCAAATTTATGCTCAGTGTCGAATACAAATAGAAAAATTAGATATGCTTGCCGACGCGCTTTCGCGCACACCGGATAATAACATGGTCTACATCAGATGGCTCTATTGACGAGCGGATCTGTCAGGCATGCAAATCGAAAGCCAATTCGAAGCCCTTGGTGTGATTATTTATCACACTAAAATTGATTAATTATTCCCTCATTTGCGATCACAACTGTATCGCATTATACTGTTGGTCGGATCCAGCAAATTCAGCCCAACTTGTGTCTCAAAGGACAAACACTTGAAGTACATTATACTTTTTGAGACAGATAATGAATCAATTATTGGTTGATGAGGCAGACAGAATCATTTTTTCGATTGAAAGAGCCCACATGGTTAAGAAGTTAACCAAGTAGGTGCGTCCTGCTAGAGGGTCAAGCCGCAGCTCACAACGGCAGCTTCATTACAGAGCCTGATACTACCGGCGGTTTGTTGGGATTACATAAGCCTAGACACCATTTTGGTCAGCCAGATGTCAGCGGCAGCACGGGTGTAGTGGTGTGCACACACAGGCTGGGCGAGATTGTATACTCGGCATCTGCCTCGATCAGTAAAGTAGTAAAACAAACAGCAAGGCTGTTTTTCTGTTATTCAATGGCCTTCCAGGCGCGATAATTTCAAATTTGGACTCAAAACCCGCCGTTGCGTTTTGGCAAGCGCTGTTTGACGTGTTTGCTGATGTCAGGAGTAGATTATTTCCAGACAAATGGTTTGACGGAGAAAATTTACTGGGCGCTCGATGACACAGTACGCAATTAGACGTCACATTCGTGAGCCTTTATGTCATATATGGCTAATTCGCATTTGAGGATGCGATTCACAAAATAACGGGCTATTTACCCTTATATACAGGCTAAGATACCTAGAGTTGCGCTAACTTTTTGAAGCATGCATACTTTAAAATAGATGGGAAAATCAAATTCAACAACTTGTATCCCATAGATCTCTTATGTGAGACCTTTTATTTGCGAAACCCATTGTTTAACTTTGCAGAACATAACAAACAGGGCAAGAGATGCAATTGCATCAGCCAATAAAAATATCGGATTGATAGGGAAGAGAAAATCTAGGTCTCTTTATTGGCGGACACTAAAATATTACCACGAGAAAGAGTAAGCTCGGTCAGTCCAAACAAAATCGCTTAATTTGACCGCTAAGGGTTCTGGAAGGGCATGGTATGGTCGATAGAGGCGTACTATCGACCTTCCTACGGCGATGTCGATGCACCCAACATTTTATGAGAGGCGATAAATGAGGTATCACAATTTTCAGGATACCAGGCCTACTATGTGTCCTGAAATGCATCCCAGCATTTGCTCTAATTTGCTCGTAAGACGAGCGCCAATGCTTAGATACTATTATCAGATTTGGCATTAGGCTGATGGGCCGGCTAGTGCGGCTGCCGTGACTACATGCTTGAAGGAAGGGAGCGTGAGTTTGGGTTTGGAATCTCCTCCCTAACGAGAGCGAGTACGAAACATATATCGCTATCTGCATAATTCCAAGAGCTAGTATTAGTCTGATTACAAGACAGCAAAAATATCTATATTCTTACATGTGAGACAATAAACACCTTTATGGCGTATCTGTTACCTAACATAGCAAGTTCTACTAGTACGCATCTAGCTTTCAACATTAAATCATGGATTGTTATTGGGAAACGCTAACTTCCACCCAGTTTGCGATTATATAAAGCCTTCAACCCCAATACACAACGGTGATTGGCTACAGTTGCCCAAAAATAAATCTAAGGACTGTAACCTCCAACGCAAATGTGAAAGATTGCGCATCGCGTCGTCATCTCTTACTCAACGCCCAGCAAAATGCACATTTTTAATGTCAAGACACTTCAGCCTTTACGATCTTCACAATGAACTGCCTCCAAATTATTTCAGAGCGTACCTACGGCAGTCTGAAAGAGGCACGCGATACGCTCGACAACCTATTGCGTTTGAAGGATTTGTTTTGAGGGTCAGAAATACCAAAAAAGTTGGTCACAGAGCCGATGGTGAAGTGAAGGCTGTTTGCCTGGAGTGCTCCTGTTCAGGGAAAGCAGCCACACAACACCTTTTGAGCAGCGCAAACATATTCGCGCGAACCAGCGTACCGACTGTCAACTACCCTCGGCTGTCCGTCGGATGAAAGTAGCAGAAGAACAGTACAACTGGGCCGTGGAGCTTGATAATGCCGAGCACAACTACGAACATTTTTCAGACCCAGCTGTACATCCAAGAGGCCGCGTTCTCAGGCCTAATCACCGCGAGGAAATCCTTAGTCTCTGTAGGTCTCTTCTGGCACCTACGCGTGTTACGGCCTCGGTGCTGGCTGCACTGCCCGCCGAACGAGACTCGACGTATGCGGACACCACTCTATGCCGTGGACTAGCCATAGAGCCTAGCACGTGCATAACTTGGCAACGCGATAACGTAATACAATACAATACAATTACACCTCAAACAAGTCAAATCTTTACAATCAAACTTTGAGTCTACCAGAAATTACCGGTTTGATTTGTGCAGCAAGCTTTCGCATTAAACTAGACGAGCGTAAGAGCTAATTTCAAAACAGATTTACCAGGTCCTTCGGCTGCCTTACCGACTTCATATTGTGCATCGTCGGTCTGAATTCAGCAGTACTGTGTCAGACAAGAAGCTTGACATTGTCCGAATACTACGCAACAGCCCGGTGTTAAGCAACAAACAAATGTCATGGTTGACTACGAGCCTTTACGAAGTACGAGCTAAAAAGACCGCCTTGCATACACCGCGCTTACCCAAACAACACATTTGCAAGGCTGTGCATCGCACACCTCGTCCTCGGAAGAGGCCGGTGACTCTCTGCGTACCTTAAGTGCGCTTTCCGATCGCATGCTTGTACCTGATAAGCCAAAGCTCATAAATAATGATCTTGATAAGGCGCAAAAACAAAAATGCAGTCATAGTGAAGTGAACCCCGCTTGATCTTTTCTGCGGCGAAGCGCAAGTTCGTGCCCGACGAAGCGACTGTAATTGCCCAAGAGGCTACGTGGGGTACCATAGGTGCTTACGGCATTCGGGCTCCGGCCCGACGAATGCTCCGGCGTGATATACGCGCAACTTGTAGACAAAATTGTAGTTCAGCAGACATCTTTCTATGCACACTTTTATGCCCGTTTAACAGACAATCGGAGCTGGTACTGCGAGCGGTATCAGTGCTATCGAAACGTTAGATACTTTGAATGCGCTATGTACAAATTCGTACTCTCTACTTGTACTTTGCGACAGCTCACTCGGTAGAGCTTCTCGCCTGAAGGCTCGTCGTTATATGTCGTCATGCGACCTATGATCCAGAGCAAAATGCTATCTGGAACAGTGGTCACTAGATTCGTAGACGTAACATCTCCAATTTTAGTAGTCGAAAGCGTGATTGAGTCGAAGATGCCACGAACAAATTCGTCATGACTTCAGAGCAATCTTGCCGAAGCGGGATCTCGGACTCCCGTGAGCTCTTAAAATGAGGAATTACCCTCCACTTCGTAAAATATTGGATTTGATTGTGGCGGCGGCGTTGTACGAGAATGCTGTGGCTTGCTACAAAAGCTCTTACATTATTAGAAAAGTTTGTTCTATGTCTACGTTGTCTCTTTTGCATACTCGTTGAATTGCCACAATGTCTAGCAGAAGCTAATTTTCTGTAAGCCTTGGGACAGAGGTGAACTGAACGCTTGTCAATGTAATCACAGCCGCAAAAAAATAAATTGAAATCATTGACTTCGAGCCTTTGCTCATTGCCACAGGCTACCAGTTGAGCTTTGCACCGATTAACTCTTCCAGTACCTTCTCAAACATTCACTTGGTACATAAGCGCATTCCAACTAGATTAAAGCTTGACGAGCCTCCACGCATTGCTGGCTTCCAGAGCAGCGAGCTCTCTCTGCTTAGCTACGCCCATATATAGCTTTCCGGCTCCAAATCATCTGCGTGCAAACTGACCACATTGGCTTTTGAAAATAATCGAAGCTTTTTCTGGAAAGCTTCACACGTCTCTATCAGCTTTGGCACGGCGGCGTGACTTGCGACGCGTCCGACGAGATCTGGAGGTGTCGTACAGCCATTTAGATGATGACTTCATCCCACGCGCTCAAGCAGCTCGCGTATTTGCATTAATGGCCTCCTTCTGTTCTGCGCATGACGCGTACCAACTCCAAAGCCAAGTGCCTTAGGCGATTAATTATTGACAAAGACACCTTAGACGCGCGTCAAATAAGTCATGGAATTCAGTTAAATTCAACTCTATGATGTCACAAAAGTCTGATGCTTGACTAATCGACACCTCGAGTGCCAATTTTTAATCTTTATTGACACGTGACGAGCTTAGTTTCAGCTCGTGCGTGGTGTAGTCAGCCAGATCATTCCAATAGCTCAACGGTTATCCTAAAACAAACATCACCATAAAGCAATATTAAGATCGTGCTGTGTATTACCGCACTCATGATTAGCTCCTATGTCTTTGTACTGGTGCAGCAACCGACTTAAATCTAATTTCAACCATCAGCTCGACTCTAAAAGACCACGTTGTCGCGCTTTGGCGACGCCAGCTATCCGCTGCGCTTGGTGACAGAGAATATCTTTGCGATCAGCCGTCCCAATGGGGTCAGGATCTTCGGGGCGTAGGACACGTCACTCAGCTCTACCTCACTCATGGTTTTAATCACCATTGCTCGCTAACAAATCGATTCCTTCTGGCCACGTCCATCGTCCATCCATCCAGCACCATGCAACCTTTGTCGTGTTCTGAAGAGCGATCCACCAGTCTTCTTCAGGTGTCGTACCCGCTTGCATTCGTGAGACCACCGCGTTTTCGAATGCGGTTCGAACACGAACAACATTCTCACCAATATTTATTATAGCTCAATCCTTCAATAGACATCATTTGCGACCACGCAATCAACCATCGTGTTTGTCAAAGCGGTAAAGCACTTAATGCCATCATGAAAGTAGTTTCACGATCAAAACAAGTCGTCTTTGCCTGATGAAGCTTCGCATTAAGAACGTTCTTAATATCAAAAGGTGCATCGGGTCTACCACGTGCCAAAGTATCGGCAGCGTGGCCCACCAGCGCGTGATGTGCTGCTAATATCAGAAATACCTTTTACCAGGTAGAGGCTGGCAAAATTTGTTGCCTTCCACCCAAGCATATCCGGTCCCGCGCTCCGCTTTCTCGGCCAAATCGATAAAGGGCAGCGTTTGCTGCTCAAGACCGCTTTCAAGTTCTTTGTAAACTACATTATCGTCGATATTCTTCAAATCCTAAGCCAGGTACTCTCTTGAAGAAAGCAGCAGCGGCGGTCGATGCGATAAATATTTAGCAGCCGATTGCTGGACCGAATACTGCAGCGGTGGTGAGGGGCCATAATTGGTGCCCTTTATGTTTAAAGTCTATCAGGAAGCCTACCCTGTACACCAGGCGTTTACGCATCCATGCCAAAAAAAAAAGCGCCGAGCTCTGGCCTTTCAGTTCGCTATGACCTGAGAAGAATGATCCCCTTGATGCAACGCTTGACGGTACACGGTCCGGCTATGTGTTTGTGCAGCGATTGACACGCATGGTTGGTGCGACCAGCGAGCGCGCTAAGCTGTCGATCCTGGCCTGCCTTTGTCTTTGCTTGACGTGACAGTGTAACCTACGAGAAATTGTCTCTATTGTTGACGCGACACATCGCCTGCACGTAAACGCCAGCCTATCCATTAATGTCCAATAATGTCATCGTCTAGTGGAACTTGTGGGTACGAGCTAAAAAAAACATGGCAGCAAAAAACCAGTAACTTTTCGTACAAATAACCCTCTTGCGGATCTTCAAGTCAAAGTAGAAAGCTATTTCTCGTCTCTGTAAAAATAGGCGCAACAATTCGATTACCAAGCCCCATCCATATGTTTTATGAGTCTAACCCACTGTGGAATAAAATAAAAATCACGTAGCCAAATTACCTTTCCACGACGCGGACATTCAGTTTAAGCGGTTGGGGCTGGATTTTGCACGTTTTTCCCTTCAAACGCCATTTCGACCGATACAAGGCAGTGCTATACCCTCGACCTTGGTCGCGTACCTACTCCATTTCTGTGCAATTTCTTCTCCTATTTACTCGTCGAATGGACGTGGGCGCTTCCCAGCACCAGGACGTGTATCATCAGCTGCAGACGTCGCGCTCGCAGACCCCGTCGAGCTCCAACACGTCGGCGCCTTCAGAAACGGGTGTACGCAACATGGCGCCACGAGACTTTGATCCTAGCGAAGCCAGCAAACACGAAGAATCGAATGACTATCGTGTCGTTGAGCTCCCAGCGACGCAGCGCCAGCAGAACGGACCTCTCGAATTTTGCTCGAATGTCGTGATTACGTCCAAGTACACGGCATGGAGCTTTTTGCCTCTTTTTATGCTCGAAAGCTTTCGTAAATTGGCCAATGCCTACTTTCTTCTCGTCTCCATTCTACAATGTATTCCTACGATCAGTAATACGAGCGGTGTACCCTCCACTCTTCCTGTCCTTCTGTTTATTCTGGCCGTGGATGGGATACTTGCTGTCATTGAAGACCGCAGGCGACATCTCGCGGACAAAGAAGCTAATACGGCCCAGTGTCACGTACTTAAGGAAACGTACACTGGCTTAAAGGATGCGCTTGATCGAGCTGGAGGCGTAGAGGATCCAGACATTGCGCTCATGCACTGGGCTGCGCTCACGGTTGGGTCGGTTGTTAAGCTTCACAACCGCGAGATGGCACCGGCTGACTTGTTGATTTTAGCTGTCGCTGAGCCCAATCCGAGTGAACCCGCTGGCATTTGCTACGTGGAGACCAAGAGTTTAGATGGCGAAACGAACCTCAAACTGCGTCATGCGTGCGATGCCACGCTGCACGTCCAAACTGCAGCGCAAGTTGCTGCTCTCAGTGGTCAGTTGCGATGCGAAAACCCAAACAAAGCCATTGGTCGCTTTGACGGTACCTTGTCCGTCACGAGTGGCGCAAAGACAGCCGAGTCGCATCCTCAACCAATCGCTATGAAGAATGTGCTCTTACGTGGCTGTCAATTGCGTAATACCGACTGGATCTACGGCCTTGTGGTGAACACTGGACCAGATACAAAAATCATGCAAAGCGCCACAGCGACGCGTCCAAAGTGGAGCTCAATTAATGAAACAGTGAACCGAATGATCATCTGGCTCTTCCTCCTACTTTGCTTTTTCTGTACGATTGCTACGACCGTGCAAGTGATTTGGCTTACTCAGCATGTTGACGGGAGTTGGTATCTGAGCTGGTCACCTGCGATTGCGGCTCAGTGGTTTATTGGATTTGGATACTATTTTCTTCTGATGTACCAAATGATCCCCGTCTCGCTGTATGTGACAATTTCAATGGTGATGTTTTTGCAGTCGATCTTCATGGTGTGGGATTTGGATATTTACTATGAAGAACTTGACGTGCGCATGGTGGTGCGCTCAATGGGACTGAACGAGGAACTGGGTCAGATTTCATACGTGTTTAGTGACAAGACGGGTACGCTGACGTGTAACATAATGGAGTTTCGAAAGTGTTCTATCAATGGTGTCTCGTACGGCACTGGGATGACGGAGATAGGCCGCGCCGCCCTTCGTCGAAAGGGAGTGGCGGTGCCTGCAGAGTCCGAGCCAGACACTGCAGCACTCAAGCTTAGCATCCCGTACGTTAACTTTGAAGACGCTCGGTTGCTTAACGCGTTGGAGAGACCGCTGACAGATGACAAGCCAAATCGGGAAGCAGAATTCTTTTTGCATCTAAGCCTGTGCCAAACGGTCATTCCAGAAGTTGTCGAAGGCAGTTCTGAAGTTCGGTTTTCGGCTTCATCACCGGATGAGCAGGCCTTGGTGTCTGCCGCCAAGTTTTTTGGGTTTAGCTTTGAATCTCGAGGCTTAGGCATTGCCCGTGTGCGTGTGACGCGCCCAGAGTTGATTCGGCGTTATGCGAATGGTGTTACAAGCTCAAACGCGCTGCTTGAATTCAAAATCTTGGACGTATTAGAGTTCACTAGTGATCGAAAGCGGATGTCGGTAGTTGTGCAGTATCCCAATGGCGAATATTGGCTTCTTATGAAAGGGGCCGACAATGTGATCTGTCCAATGTTGGCTAAGGATCAGAGTGATCCGGAAGTGTTGAAGGAAACGATGCGTCACCTGGAGGTTTTTGGCGATGATGGTCTGCGTACACTGACAATCGCTCAGCGTCGTGTGGATGAGAAGGAATACTTGAACTGGAGCGAGCGATTTAAAAAGGCCAACTCGTCTTTAGAAGAAATTGATAAGCGTAAGCACGGCAAAGCGAACGAAATCGATAGGCTGATGACGGAGATTGAGTGTGACTTGGAGCTATTGGGTGCTACGGCTATTGAAGACAAGTTACAAAACAATGTGCCATCTTGCATCGCTAATCTCATGCGGGCCGGCATGCGTGTCTGGATGCTTACAGGTGACAAGCAAGAGACCGCTATTAACATTTCGTATGCATGCCAGCTCATGGATAATGACATGCAACAGTTTGTTTTCAATTGCAATACGTACCCAACAACTGATGCCATTTACTCGCAACTTTGTACTGCATATGCGCAGGTCCAAAAAGAAAGTGGTCGTCATGGTTTGGTTATTGATGGAGAATGCTTGGAATTGACGTTGGACGATGAGCGATGCCAGCAAGAGTTTCTGGCGCTAGCGATGGCATGTGACGCGGTAGTATGCTGTCGTGTGTCTCCGAGTCAGAAAGCGGAGGTCGTGACGCTAGTGAGGACCGCTAACAAAACGGTGCGAACACTGGCAATCGGTGACGGTGCTAACGATGTGGCTATGATCCAGCGTGCTCATGTTGGTGTGGGTATCTCTGGCCAAGAGGGTATGCAGGCTGTAAATTCGAGTGACTACGCTATTGGTCAATTTTATTTCTTAGAAAAGCTTCTGCTGCACCACGGTCGTTTGAATTACAAGCGCATGTCTACTCTTGTGGGCTACATGTTTTACAAGAATATTGTCATGGTCTTGGCCCAATACTTTTACATGTTCTGCACGGGCTCGTCCGGACAAAAGTTTTATGGTGAATTGGGATTTCAGATGTACAATATAATGTACACTTCGATGCCGATTATTGTGCTCGGTGTCTTTGATTATGACGTGCCATTTGAAGTGAGCAAGCATTTTCCAGAGCTGTATCTCGTTGGCCCGCGCATGGAACTTTTCAACAACTACACGTTTTTTAAGTGGATTTGTAGTGCGGTGTACGAATCAGCGGTTATCTTTGTCTTTATTGTCTATGCATTTAATGAGGATCGTTCGAACGCGGGCAGTGCGCCAATGGTCCAATATGGATTACTCGCATTCACGATGGTAGTTTTGATTGCCAATATCAAGCTGTGCATGGTGCAAATGTCGTGGAACGCGTATGGTGCCGTCGTGTGGACCGCAGGTGTGATTGCGTATTTGCCGCTTACTACAATTTTTTCGAGCTATTGGGTTACCATGTTTTCGACGGAGTTTGGCAGTTTCCAGAACACATTGGAGCAAGAAACGTATTGGTTGATCATTCCGATTTGCCTAGTTGTTGCACTACTTCGTCATTTCACCTGGACAGCAGTTTGTCGTCGATTTTACCCCGATCCGTGGCAGATTGTGCAGGAGCAATTTGTATTGTATAAAGACAAGCAGAAGCGCGGCCTATCTCGCAATGACATGGAAGCTGGTGTACCAATGATAAATGGCATGTTGCAGAACAATGAAACTGCGTACATTAGTTCATTGTCTCCTGGTCGCGGACACAACGGGGTTCGTGTTAGTATTGTGTCTGCTTGTTTGTTTGAAGTTTTTAACCCTTTGTTGCTCTTGCTTCCTGCTCAGACTCAGAACACTAACAAGACGCGAGGATCGGGAAGCGGGTTTGCGTTTAGTTACGACCCGCAAACGTCTTTGGCAGAGTCGTACATGTCAACTCACGACGTGCGTCAATCGGCCTCGGCTATGAACGACGCAGAAAACCGCAGCAGGAGATCTCGCGAAGACTCACGCTCGTCTGATTACGAGTCGTCGCGCTCCGCAGCTGTTGTGGACTCGACCAAGGGCTCGTCGTCTACGGGACTTTTTGTCTAGCTGCCGCAGTACGCAGGTGTCGATTTTATTGCATCTGCACTCTCCAAGCGACGCCAATGACGCTTTAGAAAAAGTCATCCTTCCTGGTGTTTGAGCTATAAAGTTTATTGTTTGTAACTTCATTGAGGTTTGAAGTGTTGGATTTAGACGACGTGTACATACATATGCAGCAAAACTTGAGCTATTACCATACGATTTTGATTGTTCTACACGACAATAGACATTATGTCGACTTCTACCATCGTAACAAACCACAGATTTAGTACGAAGATGATTGCCGCAAAGACAGTAGTGCTATGATCAAATGTTGACATGGCGACGCTTGAGATGGACGGCGGCACTGTCTGGAGCAAGTTAATGACGGAATTACTATCCTCAGACTCTTTTTGACCGTGGTGCGTAATGGTTCGTGGCCCCAATCTACTAAAGAGGCTGGTCGTGAAAACATGCAGCCATCGGCGCATTTAATTGGCACGTGGAGACACGCAGCGAAGAAGGATTTGTTTGCAGCACTCACAAGAGAGCTCGGTACAAATCTTGAATTATTGGAAATGCAGTCCACACTGCTCAGTTCCGAAAAAGGAATGCAAGTCAATGCCGTACGACTAAGAGCTGTTGTCAGCGAGCGAGAGCCCATTTATCCATGTTGCCAAGCGATCCAGCGCCACGATGCAGCCACTCGTTGAGTACTGCACGGCTTGAACAGTCTCGCCGTGTGAATTGTTATACACTTTGCCTTCGGCTTTGAGGCACGCCTGGTCATCTGGCACCTGCAACGTCTCGAGCAATGCTGATGTACGGCTTGCAAACGCCGCATTGGCCCGCTTTTTTGAGTTATATGAAGAAAGGTGCAGCCACATCGCTGTGAGCTAGAGCCGTCAAAAGCTGGAGTCTGTGAAGCACACAACACACTGCCAAAAAGCTGCGCCAACTTTGTGTACTGATTCGTAAGCGTGTAGCCAAACAGCGAGACGCTTTCACTCTCCCAGGCGTCGCAGCATCCATTCGCAGTCGTGGAGCGCAGCGTCGCCAAAGACGGCAGGAACTGTGAGCGAAGACACGGTACTCAGCTGTCTACGTATAGTAAGCACATTCGATTAACTTCGTTCTCGTCAACGACCCCAGAACTTTCAATGAGTGAGCGACGCTTGCTTCGCTGCTTAAAGAGACGGATAAGTTGCCAATGACATGCTAAATTAGCGGCACATGTAACAACTTAAGGGCGTTAGTGCACGTGCTGACATTTTGACTGAATAAAAACAAATTGCCTAATGCAATGCCATTCATGTTAGCAAGCCGGCGTCTGAGATGAGAAACTTGCTGACCATTAAATTACCTAAAACGCTTACGAGCAAGTTAGCGAACTCGTCGCCAATGTCAGCACGCAGAGATTCGAGCACAGGCGGACCTCTATTCGAAAGAGAAGCCGAGCACGCCGACACGAGCTTTTGCTCGGCCGCGATGCCATCGGCCACCAAAAGCGTCAGCAATGCCACCGAGAGCAACACATTCGACTTTACATGATAAAGTATCGCAAAAGTAACACATGCCGCACACTTCAATAGTATTAGCGTGTCTTTTATTACTTCATGTACGACCCTCTTCTAATGGCTAATGGCTTTTCATTGTTGCTGCTGAGCCAGCTCCTTGGCTAGCGCCACGTAGTCTACGTGTTTTCTTACGCGCTTGACCCGCGTCATCATTGTCTCGTTCTGGTCACGTTTTTTGTTCGGTAAGATACTCATACCTGCTGGGCCAGCCGGTGCCAAATACTTTGCTAATAATGCTAGTTCATGGGAGGCTTCCTTGGCAATTTTGACTTCATCCCAAAGCTCCTGCGACGGATTAATGAGCGCCCGTGTGTGAGCCGCGACACTGCGTGCAAACGGTGAGACCATACGGCCGTGAAAATTATAGCCACCCTCCAGGACGGAGATCAGTCTCCCGTCACAGCACGTGTTTGCTACTTGCTTTACGTGGTCCACGAGCCACTCGTAATCTTGCTCCAATAGTGACACATACCCCCAATTCACGAGCTCCTTCTTATGAGCGTCGAAGCCAGCTGACAAAAAGATAATATCCGGATCAAACGCTCGCAAACTCGGTAAAATTCGATCGCGAAATGCACTGCGCCATTTAAGACGCGAAGCGGGCGATCCCTCGGGACAAAATACCAAACCTTCATTCCAGATTAATGGACCCTCTTTCACGTTCGAGGTGCCGGAACCCGGAAAGAACCAACCTCGGGTCTCCCCCTTACCCAGCTCGTCCTGATTCTCTGGATCCTTATGGCCATATCCGTGCACTGAACAAAAGAAAACATTGTCCGAGTCATCGTCAGATCGCCAGGGCTTGTACTGATGCACAATTTGCTTGCCACTGCCGTACGGCGTCTCATAGACAATTTCTTCGGTAGATGGCACCAACTGGCGCACAATCTCTTCGGTGCCATTACCGTGATGCACGTCAAAATCAAGGATAGCGACCTTATCAATCCCACGATGCTTGAAATGCGCACGTGCATACGCTGCACCGACGGCCACGTTGTTGAAGAGACAAAACCCCAAACTCCCTTCGGGGTCGTTCTCACACACAACTTTACCCACTGGTCCAGCGTGGTGACCAGGTGGTCGCACGATACAAAAAGCGTTTCTGCACTTGCCTGCTATAACGTCATCTACGGCCTTGCATACAGCCCCTGCGGCGCGAATGGCAGCGTCGTACGAACGAACGGACAAGGTAGTATCAGAATCTAATGAAAATGTGGCATGGCACTCTTCATTCGTCAAGTACGCTTTGTTCGATAGCACGTGGTCACTTGTGCCAATACTATTTACCTCGATAGGCTTCTTGTGTACAACTGAAGCGGCAAGGGATGCACACTTTCGACGCACACGATCGACATAATGATATTCATGCACCCGTAAAATATCGGCAAGATCAGCACGCTCAATTTCTTGTTCCCACTTCACGTTCGGTCTTTGAAACTCACGTGAGCGCAGAATGCCAAACACTGGGTCCACCAGCGTGTCAATACGTTCGGGATTTTCGGGTGGAGGCTCAGACCCACCACGCCGATGATACGCCATGGGCAAATGCCTCCATACTTCGGGGTGAAAAAAGAATCGCGTGTCGTCTTTCTGAATACCAAGTCTTTCTCTACAAGCCGATGCCGCAACGTCCTGACCTTCTTCTACTGCCAGCAAACGCTTCTCAAGCGCATCGAATGCGCATTTGTGGGCTACTTGAGCAGCAGTAAGTCCATAGATATCCTTTCGCGCCAGAGTCGCAGCGACAGTTCGCGGTGAAAGGCGCAATATCTCTACGCCCTCTGCAAAATTAGCAAGCGCCGCAATGTGTGCCGGTGTCTGGTGCAAAGATGTTACAAGGTTTATGTCCACGTTATACTCGCTCACGAGTGTCCTAGCTACACCAATTGCTTGGTACTTCATTGCTTCGTGTAATGGCCGAAACTTTACTCGATTGCCTTGCTCCAAAAGGGTCTCGAGTCTTACTGTTTTTGTCTTGGTCTCCTCGTCGAACTTTGTAAACTGTTGCTTATAAAACAAAGTCAGCACGTTCATACACGCCACTAGGTCGTAGCGAGCACACAAATGAAAGACGGTATTGCCCTCTTCGTCTTTCTCAGTGATCTTTTCAAATAGCAAAGCGCGCACGTCATCTCCATAATTATCACTGTCTTCTTCTCGCCCACATGAGTCAAAGAGTTCGTTAATTAGTTGCTCACTGCATAAGGCGTTGATTGCTCCAACCCGTAGGATTAAGTGCAAGATAGGGGTGTTAAAGTCTCCTCCTTTCAATCGCAGCATGGCGCTCGTAAGTGCGGGTGAGTAGCGTAGCAGATGCAGTGCACAGTCCACTTGCTGGTGTATAATGGCCACGTGTAGCGGTAGAAAGCCCATGTCGTCCTTTTCCAGAAGACTCGTCTCGCTTGAGAGGACGCGAAGGCGATGAGGAGGGGCTGAGTGTGTGGACGGCAGCGGCAACAGCGCACGCAAGCAATCGACACGTCCTTGTTCCGCGAGGTTGTGCAGTAAATATACGTCATCCTCATCATCGGAATTGCCGTCCTCATCCGTGAAGCCCATGAGCACGTCAAACAAGTTTAGCTCGACAAACGCCTGGCTAATCTCTCTATATAAGGGCGTTGGAGCAAAACACGATTTAAAACTTTCTACTTTTGCATTCGTAGAAGACAGCAAAAGCTTTGAGGAATTTCTATCTATCGATCTATTTACAAAGTGCCCATGTCACGTAAAAATGGCCTCATGTTGAAAGCGTTGGGCAATGGTTGCCAGCTTATCCCTTGACGTTAAATATGCGACTTCGCAGGTGTAGTGTCTGAGCAACGATGCCTCGATTACATTTACTATATCTTTATAGTATAGTAAATGCATACTAGTCAAATATATATAAAGGGATGAACGCAGCCTTTCTTGCAAAATGTGGCGGATTATGATATGCTATTCTTCTTGAGGGGATCGACGTGTGCAATGCCACAGTATGCAAACGGCATGGAAAATAACAGGGTCCCTAGAAGCCACCATTCCTTTAAGGCTTCATTTTATGGAAAACCAGGCTTTATAAAACGGCCCATTTCAGCATCATAAATTGGACTCTGATTGTTCCGTGAACCACAACCGACCTGTGTCCAAGGCTGTGCGGTGCACATGCACCGTTCCGTGGCAAACGCTAAGAAGTTTGCCCTCCAGAGGATTGATCAGATAAAAAGGCTAGAAAGTCACCCACTCCAGTACGGAGAGTACGCACATTGATCGCTCTCCCTCGCACGATATTGTGTGGACACCTTCCCTTTCGGGTAACTGATAATGGTGAGAAGCATCGAAGACGCTTCGAAAAGCGCTCACTCGGTCTGCTAAGGCTGTGAAGCTAGCAATAATGGTGTCAAGACACTCTCAGTGTATTCCTGAAATTGTGTTAGACTTGTCGCCAGATTTACCGAGCATGCCAAAGGCCTTGCTTAAACGACAGGAGAGTCCATGGTGGTCTTGACAACAATAAGTAAGTGAGGTCATACCGAAAAAATGAGAATAAATTTAACAGCAACAACTTTTAATATTTTCCTCGGTAAGCCCAGCAATTAAAGTCACTGAAGCGGACCATGAGACTCGATTCCAAAACAAAAATAAAAATTTCAATAATCTAGTTTGACGAGGCATTGAGGAAATAGCATCCGCGGACACAGGCCTTAGCGCCGAGATTTATGCTCATCTGCTACGCGCGTCGCGAGGGCTTTATGAAGCGGCCTACTTGAGTGATATTTGAAAGCGACTTGGCCCAAGCGGATCAATTATACTAGCACAACCTTTTTTGGAAAGCTTTGAGCACCGCATTGAATATTGCTCGGGCCTTTTACTCGGCGTCGTACGAAGTTAGAAGACAAGGGTGATTTGCGTGTGGTATGGCAAACTTCCAGCACTGTCGCCAAAACCGGTCAATCGATAAATCTGGGTGAACCATCTTGGCGTTATCACTCGGGAATCAAATACTACGAATGAGGCAATTTCATCCTTGACCTCAAAGAACAGTTTGCTTAGCTGGATGGTAGGAGATAGCTAACTTCTGAAATGGCTCGACTTTGGCTTCACGCCAAGCCAGACGCGGGTGTGAAGTCATTTCTACTATACAGCCAAAACACTGTGGCTTGCGTACAAAGTGCCCGTTCCTTCAAATTCTGGATCGTAATGGTTATGCGGTGGTCGTGCCGTAACCGTTCAAACGGATCACACGCTCAGCGAAGCGGGATAGTCGCACTACTTTAAAAATATCCTGTCGCTCATTAAATCACCTCCGCTGCACACTTAACATGGAATTGCCTTTGGTTTTGACTTAATAGGAGTTTTAAAAAAGCTGCTCCACCCAAGTCTCAAGATTTCTTCATGAGGGGTAGTAGCTTCCTCGCGATCAAATGTGTGCAATTTAAATTTCTTTGGGGTCGGTTCTTGTGGTTTGTTCATGGCTTCTTCGTGTTGGCCCTGTGACTCACGAGAATAAGATAAAGTTTTCATCAATTTAAATCTGTTTTGGAGTCGGAATGACCGCCCTGCGTCTCAGCGCGATGTCTTCGAATTGCGTCGGGATGTTGCTTTTCAAGCAGTAAACCTTAACATGATCCGCTCAAGACTCGCAGCGTTATAAAGTCTCGGCTTCTCAGACTCGAGGCTAATTCAACAATTACTATGATCTTCACAAACTCCATATAATCACTCGTACCTGACGTACAAGCAAAATCGAGTGTGGGAAACAGCGCTTCAAAAAAGGGCTTAAAGTACGTCAGATACCAAATGATGTTCAAAGCTTTCCTCTCAAATGCCCTGCTTGAAATGGTGGGTGCGTCGACATTGCCTCGGGGTAGAAATGAATAATTTATAGCCGTGAAATTTATGATAGGATGCCTTCGATTTTGCTCGAAGAAACCGATAAAGCGGTAGAAGTCCAATAATGCTTCACATCTAATAGGCAACTCTATGTTATCTGTTCCAAAGTTTTTGTTTATTATTTCGAAAAGAAATCTTGCATTGTCAATTATACTCGACCGACTTTTTGCAACGTCCGGTGTTATTTTGTACGGAATCAAAGCCTAGAATGGACATTGGAAAGATCGAATATCTGCCTCACTGACCTCAAAATACTTAAGCTTCAAAGAATCTAGCGGATTTTCTGGATGTCTCAGTGCTTTAACACTAAAAGATTTAGAGCTTTGGGTGCGTGAAACTCATTGTTAGGTGCAAACTCAACCATCAAATGCTTGACAATTCGCGCATATGGGGCCTCAGTGCACAGATGTTCTCGAGCACACAAACGCTCATCATCTGACCATCTGGCATAACCAAGCAATACTCAAATAGCGATTACCAAGACGTAAAGGTAACCTGCAGGCTTCTTTCCGGGGGCGTCATTTTCAAAAGTTTATAATATTAAGTGCTAAGTACAATAGGTCTTGCTCTTTGTTCTCCAGTCACACCAGTACCAAAAGCACCATCTTGCACAGGCGACACCCAGAAATCACTAAACTCGTTATGTCATTGACACCCGTCAAGCAAATACAAAGTCAAGCCCTGTGAAATTTATAAGACTTCTCGGTAATGGCAGAATCTGTAGATCCGACGCGTGAGCCGTGGATTTGACATGCTATCACCATATTGATATAATACGTCACGCGATGCTTTGGCCAGCAATTAGATGGTAGTACCCAGTGATATAAAAGTTGCGTTTCCAACATATTGGTCGGAATTACTATGCTGGATAGCCATTGCGAAATACTTACTTTACGGAAAATATATCGATTCATTAGAATGAACGTTTATTTCGTAATTGAAAACATGTTAGTAAATTATGAAGCTTTGTTGGTGAGACTATTGCTTTGTGTCAAAGGCATGCATATCCTCCTATTGGTTGTATGCATAGAGCGAAGAATCGGGATGCTATTTTCAGGCAAAGTTTGCAACACCTGGCTATACTTGCTACCAATCAACGCCATAATTAATAAGACTGAACCTATGCGAGGATACACGAGACGAAGTGAACAAGTTGTCAATTCAGCTTGGCCCGAGGGTGAGCAAAATTTGGTCGCAAAGGAATCTAACGCGATCAATACACGTCTTGAGACGTTTCTTACTTCCGGGAACGTTTAGTTGAAGCATGTGTGTGAAGCCGGCACCTAAAGCTATGGCCAGCCCAAACTAAATTATCTCATGAAAAGCGTGAAGGTTTTTGGAAAGAGAGATAATACAAGTCGCTTGCTTTGAGTCAAGTAGTTGAAGCTATAAATATACCAGACTAAAAGTATCTTATAATGCACTGTGAACATCCAATTTCTTCTAAAAAGGGATGGAAGTAGCGTTCAATTACTGAAAGTGTTACGCGAGCTGGAACAATTCCCACACCTTCCGCAACCGGGTCTGTTATAGCCCAGTGCCGTCAAGATCCGTCCCACTCGCCAATCGAATCAAAACTGACTTATTCATGCTGCTCTTGCTTGAAAATCAGTCCACCTCATACCGACGCGCCAAGGATTCCGACACGCCGAATTCTATCAAAACTCAAACTTGTTTCTCATATACTCGTACACCTTCGTGTTCGGCCGCCAGTCCACCGCTACTGGTTTCTTTTTCAACAGAAGTCAAGTTTTGTTAATTTGAATCGGCTGCCACACATCGTGGAGACTTAGTCTTTCCCCGTAGGGCACCGCCCCTACTGGTAATAGTATTTTGCTGGCTGTAAAGGGCTAATTTCCCCAGCTGATTTCCCCAGCAACTTTGCATAATCCTCGACCAAGACGTAAATTTGGAAAGCATCGGTATCAATTGTCTTAAAAGATAAAGTGCGAGGCTGTGAGCTTATATTTCCAACCCATTGTGCACGTCAACGCTCTCGTGGCTCAACGACAATGTCCAATTTACAACGCTTTTAAATAGCACTGCGAGAAACATTAGTGAGAGCTTACAGCATACAAAGCTGACACCCCATATTTATCCATAAGTTGTATTTAAGTGCTTTGAGAGACAATTAATTAAATACATGCTATATAGCGTAAAAAATAGTGAGCTTGTAAGATTTGGCTTCCTCTATTGCATTCAGATAGTAACTTACGATAGATTAAAAAACGTGTGCAGTAGTAAAATAGTAATGGCTTGACCTTCGATCACCTTTTCGTATGATTGACCCTTGAAAGTTTGGTAAAACGAAACCAACCCATGCTCATATACAACGACCGAACGCTATGGACAGGTCGCCGCATTCATCGCAAATTCGCGGTAGTCGCTTTATCGCCACAGCTGTTGCATAAGCGCTGTCACTGGATATTGCACTTAATCTATTAAACATACAAAACGAAGAGCCCAAAACTGCCTGACAATGCAAGAGTTGAGCTTTCACGAAATTGCGTACATATTCGCTACATCAACCGCTACTCGATTCTTCAAACATAGCAATTTTAGTTCTTCAATGACCGTATCTGGACAGTTTTGATACGATTAAAAGATAGTCAACAGCACGCACCTATTCTGATTTTACAAGACGAGGAAAAGTCTTTTATCTTTTATCTAATAACGCCACCGGCTGCACACTCATGCAATTCGATGAGGACGGTAATCGAAAAATCATTTAAGAGCAGCCAAATGGAATTGATCCGTTTTTGACGAGGAGTACTTGCCATAAATCACACAGTGGCAATTTTCAGGAAAGTTTTAAGCTCTCAGCTCTTTGTAGTCGAATTCGACCACAGTTTTTTAATAAGACGAGACGTCAGTACGCCTTATTTCACCCATAAACTGGCAAGTTGATTGTCATTATGTGAGGTATGTGCTTCAGTGTTGAATACAAGCCAGGTAATTATGTTCACTTGCCGACGCGCTTTTGCGTACGCCAGATTTGTAACACGAATTCGTCAGGCACGCAAAACGGATGCAAATCTTGATATTTTGGGGATTCTTATTGAAGGAAGAGATAGTGGAATCGATTAATTGATCTTTCGATTGAAATCGCAGTTGCTTTTCGCTTTATTATTTGTGGAATCCGGGAAATATATTCCAAGTTAGTGTTAAAACGTCGAGTTTCTAAAATAACATACTTCTGGCGGAACTGGAATCGATTAATTAATCCTTCGGTTGAAATCGCAGTTACTTTTCTCTTTATTATTGATGGATCCGGGAAGTATATTCCAAGTTAGTGTTTAAATGTCGAATACCTTAAATTACATACTTTTGGCGGAATATGGTGTCCCAATTGGTTATTGTCCAGGTAGAAAGAATACGATATTTTTCTGCTTTTATAACAAGTTGGTGACCCACATGTACAAATGGACCACCACGTATATGAGGACTGTGAGACCTGCAGAAAGTATAATTTGAGGCTTACACGTCGTCTATATCACAGAGCCTACCATTATCGGTAAATTAATATATCGTCATATCTCGTCTTATTGTTAAGACCAAAGGAGCCATGCAGATAGCAATCTGCAAATCGTCTTTGCTTAAAGTACAGAGCAAAGATCCGATTCAAATGTACGCTTTCTATAAGCAAGTAGCTACAGCAGTCCCGCTGCACGGCTTCTCATCCTTGACGAAATCGGTGTTACAATCAACCGTAGTATGGTCATTCAAGCTTGCCTTATGTTCAAGTAGAGTGCTGGAACATCGCTTTGAATAGGTGCTGTGGGACATCTCAGGACGCATAAATGGTTTAAATTTCATAAGATCACGACACTTCTTTAATCGCTCTGCACAAAAAGGTGAGTGCATTGTCAGCGTGTTGGGAAGGTCGATGGTGTACGCCAATTCATGCCTTTTTAGCATCTTGTCAGATCTAATCAAACGATTTTGTTTGAAAATACCATACTTGTCCTTTCTAGTGGTAAGCTATTTTCCTGTCAAAGATACTTTATTTCCTGAACTCTAAACATCTAAAGATTCCTTCCCCGTTTATGTGGAAAGTTATTTTTGCTTGTCGTGGGCGAAAGGAATCAAATTTTTGTTATGTTTAGCCGACTAAACCAACTAATAGTTTCCATAAAAAACTGATATTAAATGAGAGACTGCAGAGATGGATGCACAAAAAACTTCCCCATATATCTCACAAGTGTCCGTGAATGAACTCGCTATCAGAACTCTATAGTGCCGCAGTATAATTGCCCAGAAGGGTGTGATTTCTTATTTGTGAACCTCAGGTCCGGCTTTTTGTACTTCTATTTCTTAATTAATGACCTGATAATATTTAAAAAAAAACGCTCAATTTGGACAATATATTTAAAGTGCAAGAAAGTCATGGCTATTTTAAATGTGGCGATTCAGTGCATATATTGCACACTGTGTCATCTGGCACATGGCAGCGTCTAAACATATGTCTAAGAATGGTCTGCTACTGGCATCAGGATCTCAATACTTAGAACTGTGTCTTACAGCTTTAGCGCTTTACTGTCATGTCGAAGTGGTTTGGGTATACCCGAAAACAGCTTTGCTGCTTTCCAATTACATTGGCCGAGACAAAGGTTGCAAATGATAACCATCATGTCTATTTTGCCATTAATCTTCTTCAAGCCAAAGACAAAGTCGAGGCTCGTAGACCATGTACTGATTTCATGGTATCTCCTCATTAGTGGTACTGCCTTTTAATTTAATTGGTGTTCAAGACGTCATGTGACTTGTGTCACACATTTTCAACTAGTGCCACACGCATTGATTTTGTGTAACCCCATTACACTCTTTCCCATAGATTCTTTTAGCTTCCATAGTCCATATAAGGCAAAACTTTACTTCGAAATTACCGTTCTGACTTAAACCGTTTTTTGGAAGCTCTCGCATCTCACTAATGAGCCAAAAAGCTCATATAAAAATGGGGCTCCGTGCCATATAGCTGCCTTGCCGATCTCACATCGTCGAACATCGACAGTATTTCAGAGACAAGAGGCATACCGATGAAGCCCATATACCACGCGTTAGTACGCCATGCCGTTGGATAACAATTTGCCTGCTAGTAGTGTACCCCTGTGCCACACGCGCTAGGCAATCTCTCTTTAAAGTTAACAACGCTCAAGTTTCATTATTGACCGCGACACTCGAAAAAAAAGTGATCTCAGCTCGTTAGCCCGTAGCTTGTACCACCAAGCTGGGAAGTTTTGAAAAACTACCTCGCACACGTCGAGCTCACCTGAGCAACACGCTTGCAAGACTGTGCGTCGCACACTTCAACCTTATAAGAGACTAGTGGCGCCAACGCATCCCGTGCGACCTCTCTGACCGCACGTTTTTTGATAAGCCAAAGCTCATAAATAGTTCTTTTGATGGGGCACAAAGGTAAAGTTGAAAATGCAGTCACAGCCGAATGCATCGCGCTTAATTTTATCCGCGGCAGCCTGTAAGATTGAAAGGCTTCATCGGGTGCCATGAGCGCCTATCGCGTTGGAGCTCTAGCCTCAACAAATGCTCGGCGTGCTTATCCTGCAGATATCTTCCTGTGCAAACAATTGCTTTTGTTTGGCGACTCCTAAAATCGGACGCTTACTGATAGTACTGCAAACCGTACCGATAGTACCCACGCCTGAGAAAAGTCAGAGGATGACAAAATGCTTTTTAAGTGATAGATATAAAAGCACTGAAAGCTGAAGTCTCTGCTCGCACGATGCAACTATTTGAGCGATTCGATGCCAGCAAAGTTTGCTCGGCTCAAGACTCATCGTCGAATGTGCAGCAAAATGCAGTGCTCACCACTTTCCTGCTTGTCGACTCAACGCTTTCTATTCTAGTAACAGAGAGCATGATGCAAACCACTGTTGACTTTTACAAATTTTACTAAACCGATTAAAACGATAAAATGAGATTTGATATATCACGCGCATAGCTATCGTAGGGTCGTACCGGAGCAAATCGCTTCGATTTTCGCGTTTGTTTGCCACGCGAGGGGTGCATTTTTTGAAATGCCCTCGCGACGCGCAAGCGGATGAGCATACTGCTCGACGCCGAAGCCTGCATCAACCGGAAATATATTATCTGGTAGACTTCTTTTACTCTTCAAACCTCTTCTCCTCTTTAGATCTTTATTTGTATCAACCGAAAATATACGATCTGGTAGACTTCTTCTCCTCTTCAAACCTGTGTTCAAAAAGTACGCATGATTTCTCACAGGACGGTGACTTGTGTCGATTTGAAACAGTTGACGAGTCACAAAGTCTTTTGCCAACTATGTGTGACTCCAAGCACAGAGCCTCACAAAAGTAATGTAGTGAGGACTACCTCACCGAGGCTGCGCAACACGAAGAAGAGGGCAAGGCGAAGGTCAATGCGAATGTTCAACATATGAAACTTTGAAGGTGGACAAGGGACATTAATAGGCGCGCGCTTCTTGCTGCGGTGGAGCGAGATGCTCCTCTAGAGCCTCGTTACTTGAGCAGCTCTCTGGCGTGCGACTTTTTAACGCTCGCTGCCCACAATATAGGTACATGGGCGACCTAGGGCGCAAAAGCCATTTTGGTGCTTTGATACCTGAAGGAGTCGAGGCAACTTTTTTCGGTGTGAGCTCGGTTATCGTAACAATATGTGGCCAACCAGCACCCCTCTTAGCCGCCTATATGGTCATGAACAAGTTGACATTGTACAATAGTCAAGAGTATCAGATAACTCTTATTTTGGATGTGATATAATTCTTGAGGTTCGAGGATTCAACAGGCCACTACATGTAGTCGAATTTTTTTAGGAAGTTGGCTTTCCGTTGAGAGGAGTGGTGGCTCTTGGTGAACCACAGGCAACCTATCGGTAATTATATCGATTCGCACATAAAGTGTTTCGCGAGAAATATAATCACTGCCTTATTTATATGTCTAGTAAGGATGAAGCTGAGATTTGTATTGCATTAATATGAATCGTTAGGCATGGCGTGTGGTGTGGATTGAAGTTTTAAAACTGGCTTTATTATACAATATTTATGTTTTGATTCTACTGATTATTTCTCAAAGTACCTCAGTATATAAGCTGGTTTACACATACCGACATGGTACCTGCCATCATAACGTAAGAGTATATGCTATCATATTTCGGCGACCCATCGGATTGATTGTTTCTGACCATTGTTGTCATTTTAAATGTAGAATGCTGGTGTAGACCTGCCACAGCAATTAGCCAGTAAATTTGCTAATAATCCTCACTGGCACCTGAACAGCATGTCGCATATTACTTGTATTGTACCTTTTTCTTATGTAGAATATCAACATTACTAATAATTATTTCTATCTATCAAGTCTCAGGGTTAAAGTGTTGTCGGCTATATTTGGTGCGGCAGTGGCCGCTAAAAATCTAGTCATCATCGATACATGTTGACATAAAAAAATATTTTTCTCTTGACGTCTCGATCGCTGCGATTTCTTACGTTGTAAGTTGACAAGTCATGTGGTGTGCTATCGCCATGCCTTGAATGTTTCACACGGCATACAGGCTTTCATTGTGGCCTTTTTACATAATCAAAAGCTTAGAGTGCCATTGCGCACTATCAATTAAAATTGTCTGCTTGAGTTGTTTAAGCCAATCAGAACTGGCGATTGCGATATTGAAGATGGGCGACTCGCCTATTGCGATTCGCCTAAACGCGCTGCGATAGGCGAAAAAGTAGTGGAAACCGCCAGCTGCTGCACTGAATTTTTCAAGACCTCACTTAGCAAAAAGACAGCCAAGCCGCAGGTCACTTGTTTTCACTCAGGCATCTATCCACCAGCTTTCGAATCGTAGAGAAAACAACGCATAACGCCATCACGAATAGCCACTCTCACCCACAGCATCAGCAGTTCAGCATGACAGACACATCGCTTGCTCTTGGCGCAGCACTCGCGCCTAGCACTCCCGCGTGCAACCGCCGCCCGCGCGCTCAAAGCATGCAGCATTACAGCGACAAGTGCTCGGTACCCCGCGAGTGCTGCAGTTCGGGCTCTTTTGTGAGCAAACTGTTTCGTATGGTCGACACGGAACTCCCTACAATCGTCTCTTGGTGTCGAGGTACATTGTCTACAATTGTGTGAGTGCCTTTAATCAGACAGCGAGACACTTATATCTATTTGTGTTTGTTGTTGTTGCGACAGGTGGTAGCGCGTTTTGCATTGTAGACTCAAAGTTGATGGCTGAGCACTGTCTTCCCAAGTATTTTCGCCACCGGCGCTTTTCGAGTCTTATCCGCCAGTTAAACTTCTACAGCTTTTATCGCGTGCAAGAGGGTCAGTTAACGATTTATCAACATTCATTTTTTCGGAAGGACCGTCCCGATCTACTTGTTCACATAAAGCGTCGTGGAGCTGGCAAGGCCAAAGATCCATGGTTTGATCCCTTAGCCAACACTAGTAGTCGGGCCCCCGAGTTATCCGTCAGTTTAATGAGCGGCGCACAGACGCCGAAGATGAGTCCGACGCCGTTGGGTCTTGCCGCCGCCTGCTACTCACCAATGGCAAAATCAGCAGCATTGGACAACATGTCTCCAGCTGTAAAACCTGCTATGACTCAGACTTGTCCGCCCTCGGTGGATCTAGGTGGATCATATCTGAGTGATAGTATTACGAAGAAAGATATCGACCACGCGTACCCGTTTTCGTCGGCGCTAATTATGAAGAATGAGCTGTCGTTTGGTGATCTGATGGACTCGAGTTCGTACAAGGCGCAAAGTGGCTTGCCTGCGTCTTTGGACATCGACATTCAGGACTTTCTCACGGATGACTGCAACATCACACCCGGCCAGATCGATGATCGATTTTGTGGTGCTAACAACCAAAATAAGTGTGCATTGGTCTCACGCGACTGTCTTAAATTTGACGACCCGCAGAATGTAGATTCGTCGCCATTGCTGACGAGTCAAGATGAAATAGAGTCGGTTAACTTCGAGAATGAGCTGCTTGTGGGCCTGGCCAACGTCGAGCCAGGAGCATGGGAGGCACCACTATCGCCATTGAATGACGACGAGGACGTGGTGCCGTGGCTGGACTTGTGCTTTTAGAATGTGTTGTTAAAC
The DNA here is from genome assembly GCA_001695595.3 of Plasmopara viticola. Lineage (NCBI taxonomy): Eukaryota > Oomycota > Peronosporomycetes > Peronosporales > Peronosporaceae > Plasmopara > Plasmopara viticola. The sequence goes on from MBPM02000054.1 coordinate 245,041, forward strand.
GACCGCCGATATTTATGCTGGGCGATGCTGCTTAGTCAGCCCTTCGCAATTTTTTATCATGATCGTTTTTGAAATGACTCAAGTGCCGAAAGATGTAAGCAGGAAGATTTTAAGCTAGCGAGTTATTGAGACGACGATTAGGACAGTATGTAAAGTAGGATGATGGCACAGCAAGTTAAGAAAAGAAAAGACGAAACAATTTTCCTGATATCCTTGAATCAATTTTTACAGCAGGAACAGCTTTAGACTTTAGCGAATCAAAAGCCGGTTCATTTGTTGCAACAACAGTCAATAACTACGTCAAAAAAGCAAAATGAATAAATGCATGTAACTTTACAGATCTACTAAGTACTCGGTATGGTTTACTGGCACTTGAGCACCTCACTTCGTACTCGAGCATCAAAAGAACGAGTGCTTCGAGGTCGTTGGTGTCAATGTGCTTTCGTGAACAAACCGCTTGAGCTCTTTTTCATAGTCGTATTGCTTCTTACCAGCTTACATAGCCTGCAGCAGGGTGCGATCCACGGGAACATCGCTAATAAGACAAGAAGGTCGACGTCTCGGCTCAAAAGCCAACCTATCGTTATCTCAGTCACGTACTTGATAAAATCTTGCTGCCAACAGTTCGAAGATGTCTTAAAACCACAAAATCCCACCCCCTAACAAATATAGACTTACCACCAGAATGGTGCTGCTCGTTGACTTCTATCTTGCGTTTAGTGTCGAATGCATTTTCACACCACGTTGTGCCACTCATTGTCCACCATGAGCGCCATGGTCGACAACCGCTCAACTCTTACTTTATTGTGGTGCGCGGTGAGCATTGGAGAAGCAAAATGCTTTTGTACCCGTAGTAGTCCACGCTTTGGATGGTCCACTGGGCAGGTTGCACTTGAGCTGAAGTTTGTCTTCGAGCTCATCTTTCTCGCCAAAATGACCAGGTAATGCTACGCTTGACACGATCGTCAGTTTTTGGTGGAATTCTGCGGCGACTAGGACACTTAGCCTTGGCTGGGAGCTCGACCAGACAAGTCCAGCAAAGGCGACTGGTAGGACGCGAACAAACAAACTGGTCTTCGCGGGTGTTCATGTTATGTTATCATCTATTCTTCATCTGAAGTGTCCCGCGCAGGACCCATCTTCGGCGATCCGACAAGTATACAGTTAGCAGCCCTGATGTGGGCGGAAACAACAAACGTGTTGTGAGCACGCCACAAGATGTTTCTTGCCTTTAGTATCATCAATTGTTCCTTTGTAGATAGGTTATGTTTTAGTATTGTGACCAAGCGTCCATAAAAAAAGCGGCCGATTAAAGTGGTCAGGACATAAAAGCACTATTTCATTTACTTATAATATGGTCGAATTTCTATATCGAACTCAGAAACTTGCAGGCGAAAACAATCAAGATGTTATAATGCAAGAACTGCGTAAATTTTGCAGAGCTACCAAATTCCGTTTATCTGAGTCAAAGCCTTGGCAAACTCAAGGCTGATTGCAAATCGAGCTTGCCTCCTCGATTATTCTCTCTACGACATCTATGAAGGCGTAACTTTCTCTGGTTTCGCTGACTTAAGAACCTTACAAAAGGCGCTGGTTAAGAAGCTCAGTTTTGGCATATAAAATCTTCTTGAAGCTTCCAAAAACCTGCCTGGCGTATTTTAAAAGGTGCACACGATTAGCAATACGATTTTCGACAACGTTGTTCATCTAAATACAATTAGTCTAATGCTTCGAACAAGAAGAAACGCTTTCGTTGACGCGCTCCACCGTCGTAGCAAGTTCTTAAATGTTGTACGTTGTGGCATAGATTTGTCCAACCTGCGCGCAACTTTGTCACGAACTTGTTGCTTCGGGCCTGAACAGGTTCTAGTCGCTCGGTCCCTCCGTCCCTCAGATGCTCAGTGTGTCTGCTACTCTGTTTTTGTTCTCCGGCAAAAGAGTGCAGACCTTCTTCGGCCCTTGTTTCTCCACGCATACATGATGCTATAACGAAACAAATTTTGTAGTGAGGCTGCCATAGCAAAGCGTACTTTTAGGTTTCTGAAATTTGTTATATATAGAAATGCAAACTCCAAAAGGCAGTATTAGTTAGTATAACAACCAAAAAAATGATAGCATTCACGAAGGTTGTTCTTCCGAGTGCTGCTTGCTTTCAAGCGCCATGTTTGGCACTTGCATAGCTTCTTCATTATCTGACGCATCATATCCGACTGCTTCGGTATCTTTAAATACAGTTTCTCTTGACTTGTTCTTTCGTACCCTATCATCGAACGCATCGTCCATAAAGTGTGCGGCCCGACGATTCAAACTGCAGCCGCCAGCAGATATTGTAAATCCGTGCGATTTCTTATGCTCTGAATAGCCAAAAAAATTGGCGCGAACCGAACAAGCATCAAACTTGGATCGTTTCTACTTGAAAACTGAGAAGTACGCGTGGCAGCCGAACACCTTCAAGCTTGCCGACAAAGGCTTCACTACACTTCACACTTGGAACGGTGACAAATCATGATCAGTGGCGTGGGTCGCGAAGAAATGTAGCAGTCAAAGCAGCTTCACCCCAATACAAATTTGGCAGACCAGCGTACTTCAGCATATAGCGGCCACAATTAACAAGTGGTTCATGCGCTCTGCAACGTCTTTTAGCTGTGGCGTGTACGGTGGTGTAAGGTTTTGTGTAGTAACACGATCTTGACAAGATTTTGCCGTTGCTCCAGAAATATGCCCAATGCCAATATCGCAACGAAGTGATTTATCACGCGTATTGATCTGCTATTCGGCCAGCGCAACGTAAGCAGCAAGCTTGTCAGCCATCTCAGACTTCTTCCGTGGCAGATATACAGCACAGTAATGCAATATTGTCGCCTAAATAACAAAAAGCGCTTGCCACTACATTTTTCCGTCGGCATAGGTCCACACACATCGCTGTGCATGACTCCAAAACTATTTTGACACGATTTGGAGGAGACTTTATGACGCTTACCCGTGTCTAGTTGCCGAAGGCACACCCTTCACACAGCTCCCACTTGTTTATTGACTTAAAACAATACTTGCTCCATAGTCATTTGCAGCAATAGTGTAAACCCGCCGTGACCAATGTGACCTAGTCAAAGTTATCAGAGGTTCAAAGAAGTGTCCCCATGGTATCCCAGAGTGCTATCGACATTGACCTCGTTCACAGAAATTGGCTTCGAGCACAGCTTAAATCGTTTTTTTGCCTCCGCGAGTGCCTCGCTTCCAGCGAGGACCTTTGGCAGCCGTCGCGCTTAAAGTAATTGGGCCGTTATCATTCGTAAAGCATCCAATAGAGAAAAAATCGCGCGAAAGTTTGGGGGGGGGTCATACCGACGTAAGAACAATCTTCATCATTCCGCGGGACGTTGTTATCGGCATTACAATATCGTTCGTTCCCGCTGTTTGAACTATGCTGTCACCTGCGAAAGGCATGTCGAGTGGGCTAACTTCTTTGTAGTTTTTCGTATATGCTTTCGAGCACGTCATGAGTTAAGTGGCATTCGAGTCAACCAGAAACGCACGGCTTAACTTGGCGGCACATGCAGCTCCTCCGACCGAGAAATGTTATCCACAGAGTATTCGTTACTCTGCGCCAGCAATAATGTACTGATAGGTGATACCGGTCAACGATGCGACCAAGCAATAGTGACGTCATGGGTAGGCGTGTGGACGGGCACAATTGTTCTGAGTTCGCCCGGATGACAAGTCGTTGTGATTGGTTTCGATAAATAATTAATTAGACGTAGCAAGTAGTTGCGAACTAAGGGCCTCATAAACATGTTCACTTTGCTCTAGTGCTCGATTTGCTCAATTCATTAGGTCGTGAGTTCAGGTCCCACAACTTTTGCTCTAAACAACGACTCCGCTATTTGCGATGGCCATCTCGACCTTAAGTCGTATCAACAAAGCCTATGGAGGCCAACTTTCGCAAACACAAGTTCAAGATGCAGATATTGCTCAAGGAACGCGATCTATTGGAGGTCATTCCCGAGAAGGTCAGACTTGAGCACTGCCTCTCCACGCTGGACCAAGCCGCGTTCAAGAGGAAGTCACGCAAGGCCATGACGATCATCCGTCTCGCAATCAAAGATTCGCAACTGCCTCTGGTCCGGTTGGCTGACGGTTGTGCATGATGCATGGTCACATCTGACGTCGCTTTCCGAGAAGAAGACTTTGATCAACAAGTTCTTTCTTCGTCGACGCTTCTTCGCGAAAATGATGCGTGAAGGTGATGATGAGCTAAGGCAGACTAACAAGATCAAGACGCTGGCGGAACAGCTCGATGCGGTGGACGCTCCGGTCATTGAAGACGACTTAGACATTACGCTTCTAACAAATTTGAAAGATGCGTTTGCATTTCAAATTACGGTGTCGGAGTCTCGATCAGACTCGCTTGAACGAAAGCTCGTAACGTCTCGACTACTCTTCGAAGACATGAAGCGCTAGGAGCAAGGTAGTGACGCTGATGGAGCGACCTGCAAGCAAGGTCAAGCGCTCATGCTAAGCGACAACGGACGGCGTAATGAACCGATGGAGACTAGCAGCGCCTGCCATTCCTGTGGTGAAAGCGGGTAGTGGATTGCCAAGTCTCCTTCCTGTATAGCTCTGCAAGAACGCGAAGCGGCAGCAACCGCAGCGTGCAAACACGCGCAGCTAGGGGAATACGCTGGCGGAGATACCAGTGTCGCCAAGGACAGCTGTGTGTGGTTGGTTGACTTGGTGTAACGCAGCACATGACGAGCTCCGACATGTACATGAAGAAGTACAGTTCATCCCTTCCGGACTTGGATCTTGCAATTGACGGTTTTGATAAAGCAGTTGGTACGGGTGGTATTATCATAACCATGACAACTCCATGTGGTGACGAAAAAAGACTTGCTTATGAACGTGTGGCATATTCCCAAGCTTTCGCACAGTTTGTTTTTTTGTCGGCCGCTTTTGTAAGGATGTCAGCCGGATGACGTTTGAGAGCGACGGATGCTACGCGCAAGCAAGAGACTTTCATTGGAAACTTGGCTCCCGAAAAGGTTAAGGACTGTTTTTTTAAATTGTGCGTGAGGCCAACTCTCACGCACGGGACAAATGCAATTAGTTCGTCGGGATGTCATGGGAATACCACTTTAAACCTCTGGCATCTTCGACTTGGTCACATTGGTCGTGCTGGCCTGGATACCATTATCAAAATGAGCTATGGCACTGGTATCGATTCGAGATCGGTGAGCCTGTGGGAGCTCTGCAATGGTTGCGCGCTCGGTAAACAAACAAGGGTGAGCTTTACGAAGTCATCCCCAAGTCGTACCAAAAGAGCTTAAAGTCATACGGCGTGACGTTTGTGGGCCGATGCAAACACCAACATTCGGTGTAAGCGCTATTTCATCACGTTCATCGACGAAAAATCGCATTTTGCGTCGTTTTTCTGCTGAAAAGTAAATCCGAGGTCGCCGACTAGTTTGTCAGATTCGTTAAATTGCCCGATACACAGACAAACAAGCGTGAAAAGACGATTCGATGTGACAATGACGGCGAATGTACTTCTGGTGTAATGACCAAGTTATGTGCAAGACGTGGTATACTTCATAAATCTACGCCCTTGTACACTCCTGAGCTGAATGGGGTAGCTACACGGAAATACCGTACGCTTGTGGAGTACGCCCGCTGTAGATGGAGCATGCTGGCTTATTTAAGTCATACTGGGGTGAAGCAGTGATGACCGCCACATTTCTTTGGAATCGATGCCCAACGCGTGCTGTTAATCACGACTGTTGTGGGTTGACGGTTGAAATATCAATAAACTATGTCCAAGTCGATCCTGCGTAATTACGGCGTTTTTACTGATGATAAGACGCATAAGATGATTGGGTGACCTTTAGATGATATATAGTGGAACTACATATAAATCAGGTAGCTTAAGCAAACCCCACAAAAAAAATTGACTTTCAAATTTTCCTTCTCCAGCACAGTCGTCTCTACTCTACAAGTGTGGCCTTCCTTCGCACTTTCAAAGCTTTTCCTTTCTCGTCCAGTGCTCAACCAAATTAAGCCGGTTATGAGCCTAAGCACGATGTCCTCTGTCCAAGATACCGCCTACTAAGATCTCAATTGACAAGTATAGTAGGTGCAGCTACGCGACATGGAGCCGATACATGCGTGGCGTTTTTCTGACCAAGTCGACGTGGCACATAGTCAACCGAAAATAAACCTTACCTTCGCCGACTCTCGCGTTAGGAGGAGTTCGGCAAACTGAGCAACATTGCGTTTGGTTTAATGCTGCTGCACATGAGCGCGGATTACCATCACGTAGTGGGTGACTGTGAAGAAGCATGAGTCGCATGGGCACGGTTGAAAACTCTCTACGGGGGATCGCAGAGGGTAGGGCGGGTTTTCCTGGAGCGACAGCTGTTCAGCTAGAGATGGTGGAAGGCGGCAATGTGATGCATCATTGCAATGAGGTCCTCAACATCAGCGTGAAGCTCAGCAGCATCGGCGCTAAGATGAAGGACGAGGAGGTGGTGATCTGCCTGCTTCGTAGTCTCCCCGAAAGCTACGAGAACGTGGTGATCAATTTGAAAATGAGCACCGCAGAGCTGAAGACGCAGGACATGGTGAAGGTGCTCACGAACGAGCATATCAAGCGACAAGGCGAGAAGACTGCGTCTGTCTAGGTCGAAAAAGCAGCGAAAGCTTTTATCTCCGAGCGCGAAGTGCGTCGCTGCACGTACTGCGGGAAAGTGGGGCATGTGATGGACCAAGCAGAAAGAAAAGAACCGAGGAGGAGCACGACGCGGCCAAAGTGGTCACGGTGTAGCAACATAGAGTGGCAAGACTGGTGCGACGACGACGATTTTGACGCGGTCGCATTTGCAGTCTCCATGGAGTGCGGCGTGTCGACATGCAAGAAGTTCCAAGGAACGTGGGCCATCGACAGTGGCGCCACACACCACATTTGCAACGGCAAGGCCAAGTTCGTCAAAATCAAGGAGTGCGACGACGGGGAATTGACCGTGGCCAACGGGCACACCGTTAAGATTTTGGGTGTGGGGACTGTGGTGCAACAAGTCTCTGCCCAACGGCACAACGCGCGACATCAGGATCGAAGACGCTCTCTACGACCGAAGCATGAACAAGAATTTGCTGTCGGTGCTCCAAATTAATAGCAGCAGACAGTTCATGGTGATCTTTGATGGTGCTGAAATGCACATTGTGCGGAAGAAATCTCGACAAGTCGTTGCCGCCGCAGACCTCGTCGACGGCCTGTACAGGGTCCGCGTGCCACGCGCAAGCGCCAACTCCATCTGAACAAGCCCAAGTACAAGCCATTCGAATTCCAGCAGTTCGACAACTGCGGGCCAATGGAGCAAGAATCGCTTAATGGAAGCAGGAATTTGCTGCTCATCACCGACAAGGCCTCTGGTTGCATGACCGGCTTCTGCATTCGCGCCCGCTCGGAGAGTGAACGATGTCTCCGAAGCTTCATTACAAACGTGGAGCGCCAGTTTAACGCCAAAATCAAGTACGTGCGTCACGATGGGGCCAAGGAGTTCAGGACAAGATCGCTTGTGGCCTTCTACGAAGAGCACATTGAAGTGAAGCCAGCCGTTCGGTACGCACACCAGAGGAACGGTACTGCTGAGCGCGCAAACAGGACCATTGTGACGATCGACCGCGGCATGCTTCACCACGCCGGCGTGGGCAGGCGTTTTTGGGCTGAAGCGGTGATGACGGCTACATTAAGAATCGACTGCCGTCCCCCAGATATCCGGGAAAACGCCGTACGAGATTGTGTTCAAGTCGAGGCTCAACGTGAAGCACATGCGAGTCTTCGGGTGCAAGGCCTACGTTTTGACGCCGAAGGAGAAGCGACAGAAGTGGGACCCAAAAGCTCGTAAAGGCATTTTCATGGGCTACGAGGAATGGCCCAAGGCGATATTTCGGCGAGCAAGTGCAAATGCAGTTGAAGCGAGCGACAGCGCCGAGCCGAAGACCTTCCAAGATGCCGTAAACGGGCCCGATCAAGTTCACTAGCGCAAGGCCATTCGTGCGGAACTCAAGTCGATGAGTTTTTGTGGGGTGTTTCGTGCTGCCAAACTACCCAAAAATAGTCGCGCGGTTGACACCAAGTAGGTATTCGAAATCAAGCGTAAAGCGGACGGATCCATCGAGAAGCACAAGGCTCGACTCGTCGCGAAGGGCTTCGTGCAGAAGTACGGCACTGTTTACACAGAGATGGTATCTCCTGTCTTGTAGTACGTGACACTTCGCATGATCATCGCCATTATCAAGCTCTTCGAATGGCCTCTGGATCAATTTGACGTCGTCACTGCCTTTCTGTACGGATTGTTGAAGGAAAAGGTATTCTGCTGCGTGCCCGAGGATGTTGAGCTGGACGACGATTTTGACTACGTGGAGCTTCTGAAGGCGATCTACGGCCTCAAGCAAGCTTCAAGAGTATGGAACGAGACTTTTGACGAGAACGTTCGCTCGATTAAATTTCGCGCCGCAAGCTACGATCCGTGTCTCTACATCAAGGATGTCAACGGCGAATGCGTTCTTCTGTTAGTGTACGTCGACGACGTTCTGATCACCAGAAGCTCCAAGACAGTGAATAATGAAGTCAAGCGCCAGCTTAAGGGTCGATTTGAGATGACCGACAGTGGCAAGTGTTCCTTCATTCTCGGCATCGAAGTCATCGACAACAAGGACGGGAGCGTGACGTTAAGCCAAGCGCGCTACATCAACGACATTTTGGAGCGTTTTGGCATTCATAGTTGCAAACATATTGCAAGTCCCGTTGATCCCAACATGCGGCTTGTTTTAAGTGATGTCTTGACCAAGTTAAACGCTCCGTTTCGTGAAGCTGTCGGTACATTCATGCACTTGATGACCTCGACTCGCCCGGACATTGCCTTTGCAGTCGGATATGTTTCGCGCTTCATTGAGAACCCGCAAGTGGAACATTGATTGGCCGTCAAGAGTATTTCTCGCTATCTTCAAAGCACCAAGTCTTGCGGAATTCGCTTTATTACAGACAAGGGCGTGGACGTTCGCGGCTACTCCGATGCTGACTGGGCCGGCGACTACAGTAACCGTAAGTCGACTTCCGGTGTCGTGGGTTTCAAGAAGCAGTCCAGCGTATCGCTATCCACAAGCGAAGCCGAATACATCGCGCCAAGTTTGGCGACCCAAGAGGGCAAGTGGGTTCACGAGCTACTGTGCGAGATTTTGGCGGCTTCGGGCAAAGAAACTACAGACTTGAAGATATTCAAGGTCAATAAGTCGTGTATTAAGATGACCAAGGAACCCTGTCAACCATGGCCGCGCCAAGCACATCGACATCAAGTACCATCAAATCCGCGATCAAGTGAAGCGAGGGGAAGTTCTCGTCGACTACTGCGAAACTGCGACCATGCTAGCGGACATCATGACGAAGGGACTCGTGGGACCTCGTCACATGGACTTGACGATGGCTTTTGGCATCCACGCGTTTTCGCATTGAGGGGGCGTGTTACCGGTTCATGCTGACCAGTCCCGTATGGGTTCACTTGGTACACTGTAACAACTTGTACCCACTAACCGATTAGCCCGAATCGGTCAATTCGATCACACGTTGATTAGACGAGTAGGTTAAGTGGATGAGTAAGAGATGATTGTGATTAGTCGAACTAAATGATAGGAAGAGCTAGTGCATGTCTCATCAGCTAGAACTAACATTGAATGAATCACTTCTGAATCTCCATTCAAACCCTCAAGTGCCTTCTTCGCTTCGGTTGCCTCACCTCCGTCTCCTATCCAGTTCTCAAAGTCACCTACCATCACGACTGTAATATACAACAAGAACCGCCTTCCCTCACCAAAAATAAAAAATAAGACTCCATTCGAGATCATTTACAAGCTCAAGCCTAGTGTTGGACATATGCGTGTCTTTGGGTATCGAGCCTACCTTTTGATTTCGAAGGAAAGGAGGCTCAAGTGGGACCCCAAGTCTCGAGTATGTGTGTTTGTAGGCTATGAAGAAATGTCCAAAGCATATCGAGTCTAACCTAGCAAATAGTGATCAGTCGGGACGTAAAGTTTGATGAATCAAGTTTTAGTGATTTGGAAGTCAACATATTTGACGACATTAAGGACGTGAACTTGAACTTCGACTCACTCGAAATAGAAGACGACGAATTCACATACACGACGAATTTCAAGCATACAGGTAAGCGCAAGCTGCGACAACACGAACAGAACCAAAAAAATTCAAGTCCCGAGAATCGTGAAGCAGGTTTGGAAGAAACAAGTGCTTCTGAAGAAATGAACCCTCGTCAAACCATGCGGCAATCTCGTGTGCAGACCATGAATTGCCTTGTCGAGTACGAGACAGTCAGAATTCTTGTGAAGTTCGACCTCTTCTGGTGGAGTGCAGTAAACAGCTTCCTTCATTCTTCCATACAGGAATAGCTGTCTCTACATCCAATTGGACTAGTGGCCACTCAAAGTACTTCGTCAAGGCGATGACCATTCGTAACGTTACGTACTCGACCACAGGCGAAAACGTTTCTGTATAGTCAATCCCATGTTTCTGTCGAAAGCCCTTTGCCACGAGTCGAGCCTTGTATTTCTCAATTGAGCCGTCGGCCTTTCGCTTGATCTTGAAGACCCCTTTGGTTCCGATAGCATGTAGTCCTGACGGCAACTTTGCAGCTCGAAAGACTTGACGAAGTCGCAATAAATTAAGATCCGCACGAATAGCTTTGCGCCAATGAAGCTGATCAGGTTCACTTACAGCATCTTAATAAGTGGCTAGTTCGGATAAGTCGTAAGCTTCGACAGTGTTTACACTCGCACGCAAGAATGTCGGTGAAGTTGAGTCGATGTTTTCGTCCTCGGAAGCATGAGCTTCTTGGCCAACGCTAGATCCTGTTTCTGAAACAAGCTTCTTGCGTATGGAGTCAAACTTTCGATGGCTTTGTGTGTTCGATTGGACATCAAGTTTCAGCCTTCGATCCGTGCCTTAACATCAAGATTTCGACCAACCACTGCGTGCTACTACTGGTATATGTTGATGATGTTTTGATTACTGGGAGTTCAACAGCGTTGATTGCAGATACGAAAATCGCCTCGAAGAATCGCTTTGAGATGACCGATAGTGACAAGTATGCGTTTGTCCTGGGCATTGAGCTTGTATACAACGACAACGGCAGCGTTACAATATGTCAACGGCAATACATCAATGACATTCTCAAGCGATTCGGTATGGATGATTTCGAGTCAGTTATTAGTTCAAAAGACACTAGCACAAAGCTCGTGCCAAGCGACCCTCCAACCAAGGTAAATGCGCCAATTCGAGAAGTGGTCGGAGCTCTCATGCATCTCACGACAGCGACGCGGCCGGACATTGCGTTTGCAGTTGGCTATGTATTACAATTCATGGGAAACACACCGATTGAGCATTGGACTGCAGTCAAGCGTATATTATGCTATTTGCGAGATACAAAATCTCATGGTATTTGTTTTTACCCTGGCAACAATGTCGACTTTAGTGGATACTCGGACGCAGATTGGGCAGGTGATCACACCGACCGCGAGTCGACTTCTGGTCTCACTTCCATACTGATGAGTGCTCCGGTTAGCTGGGGAAGTAAAAAGCAGTCAAGCGCTTTATTGTCAACCAGCGAAGCGGAGTACATTGCCACGAGCTTAGCGGTTCACGAAAGTAAGTGAGTTCATCGCTTACTGTGCGAGATTCTGGATGCGGCAGGTGAGCCTGGACCGGAGCTCAAGATTCTTGATGACAACCAGTCGTGCCTCTGAAGAAGGTCAAGTGTGCACCAGTTGGTAAAATGCAAAGTGAATATATTTATGAGGTCCTTAGTTCGCAACTACATGCTACCTCTAAGCCAATTATTTATCGGAGCCAATCAGAACGACTCACCACCCGGTCGCAATCATCTTCCCAACCCAAAATCGATCTTCTGCCCATTTTGAATCTGCTCCTTCACGCAGTCATCAGCTGATTGCAGATCCCGGTACTTACAGATATGTAGTCGCTGATCGAAACAGTTCTTCGCGAGAATCTTCGACAACAGTCGTATCCTCAACACTCCCACTCGACTCGTCAGCGCTTGGAGACTTGATGCCCACTTTGTTCCGAAGATTTCGAAATTGGACAGCAGTGATTAGCTTGGGTATGATGCGTCGGACAATACTGCAGCATAACTTGACCTTCTTATACTTTCTCACGCACGAAGTGGTATCGAATGTCGATATGAATTTTAGGATTATTGGTCAAAGCGATGGAACCTTGATTGTCCTCGTAGATCTTGATCGCTTGACTACTTGATGTTATACCAAGAGCGCACAGAAAAGTTATAAACCAAGTCGCCTCTTGAGCTGCTTCCATCAAAGCCATGTACTCTTCTTCTGTCGAAATAAGTGCTACTGTTCTTGTTTCTTGCTTCTCCAGCTGACGCAACCTCCATTCATCATGAACGCATAGCCGCTTGTGCTTCGTCGGGTTACCAAATCTCCTGCCCAGTCTGCATGAGAATATCCTGGAAGTCCTTCTTGGTCTTAGGCTTTAAACGAAATGCCATACATCTTTGTTCCTTGCACGTATCGGAAGATCCTTTTGAGTGCTTGCCAGTGAGTTGGACATGGGTCCCGAGGCAAATTGGCTTAGTACTCCCACTGCGGCTACTATGTCCGGCCGAGTCCCAACCATCAAATACGTGAGGCAACCAACGGCATTTCGATATGGGACTTTTGCCATTGTCTCTTCATAGCAACACCCTCCTTCGCACAAGGCCTTGGTTAACTTGAGTCCTAGATCTTGAGGCGTTATGACGGGATAATACTTTTCCATGCCAAACTTTTTCAAGATCTCACTTGCGAATTTAGTTCGACGGATAGACACGTTACCACTCAGCGTTTCTTGATCAATCTCCATACCAAAAAAGAACTTGAGTCGACCAAGGTCTGTCATTTCAAATCGCTCGCTGAGTGCTTTCTTAGTCATTGTCAGTTGCTTGTCGTTGTTGTTGATTATGTTGTCGAAGATGCTGGCGAAGAAACATTTCGACCAGCGACTACATATCGGTAAGTACTGGTATCTACAATCAGTTGATGACTGCTTGAAGGAGCAGATTCAAGATGGGCAAAAGATCGGTTTTGGGATGGGAAGATGATTGCGCCCGGATAGTAAGTCGTTCTGATTGGCTTAGATAAATTATTGGCTCGGAGGTAGCATGTAGTTGCGAACTAAGGACCTTATAAATATATTCACTTTGCATTTTGCCATCTGCAGCTCAAGTGACCTTTATCTACAGTTATTCCATGCAAGCACCAGGTCATCAACGTAAAGTGCCACGAGGATCAACTCTTCGTCATTGCGCCTGAAGTAAGTACAATGGTCTGCATCACACTTCGTAAACTTCATTTCCAGCATGAATACGTCAATTGTCTGATTCCACATCCGCGGTGACTGCTTCAAACCATAAAGCGAACGCTTTAGCTGTCAGACGTATTTTGGGTATACGTCGTTGACAGATCCGTCCGGTTGCACCATGTGACGTTCAGAGGCCGTTAAGAAAGGCTGTCTTGACGTCCATCTGATGCAACATCAAATTGTGCTTGGCCGACAGACTTAGTAAAACCTGATCGAATTAAAATTGGCCAGTGGTGCAAAAGTCTCTTCGTAGTCGACACCATACTTTGGAGAAAAGCCTTTGGCCACGAGTTGTGCCTTGAACCGCTCAATCTCTCCGGCTTGATTTTTCTTGATCGGGAAAACCCATCTACAGCCAGTAGCCTTGCGACCTTTGGGCAAAGGTACTAAGTCCCAGGTCTTGTTCTTGCGAAGAGAACTTACTTCAGCATCACACGCCTCCTTCCATTTGGCCGCGCTGCTGGATTCCATTGCTGTCTTGAAAGTTGTCGGCATTTCTCCCACTGAATTCACAACAAAGGCCGCTTCAAAATCTTGGGCCGATGCAGACATTTCATCCAGCGATTGATGCCGACTTGGCCTTTTTGGTGTTAGAATTTGCGCAGCTGTTTCAAGCGATTGGTTCCGCTGGTGTCGGTTACTGCCGGGCTCAAAATCCAAATCCACAATAGGCCGAGTTCCTGCGTGCTGCTTCTTTTCAGGCTCCATGTCCTGATCTTGCATAATTTTTTTCATTTTCTGAATGATCACAATCAACCTCTTTGGTATCTTCAAAAACAGCTTTTTCTGACTTGGTGATTGGCATCCCGTCGTCAAAGATAGTTTCCATATATTGTGCGTCTCGACTGACCAGAACGCAAACGCTTGCAATTATTTCAGACGTGTATGATTTTTCATGCTCTGAATACCCAAGAAACCCACAGCGAGCTGATCGAGCATCAAATTTTATTAATTTCTCTTTGGGAAGTGAGACGTACGTACGGCACCCGAACACCTTCAAGTTTGCCAGCAAAGGCTTTTTGCCAGTTCACACTTGAAACGGCGACACATCACTACCAATGGTGGTGACTTCGGTTGAGCACCGGGCGAGAAAGGAATGGCTTTGGAAGTGCGAAGGAAGTCTACACTTGTGGAGTGGAGACGACTGTGCAAGAGAAGAAATATTTGGAAGTGATGTTATTTGTGGATTTTGCTTAAGCTAACTGATTTATATGTAGTCCACATATAAATCGTACAAAGGTCATCCAATCATCCTATGCGTCTAATCAGCAGTAAAAACGCCGTAATTACGCGGCATCGACTTGGACAGTTCTTCGATTAGCTAATCGGTACTTCAACCGTCAACCTACAATACGTCCATCAATGCGAACACGCGTGTATGCCAAGTGCCATTGTTTAGTCCTTGTGACGCGGTCCTGGTAGTCCCTTGGTCTTGATGTCCGCCAGCATCACCGAAGTTTCAGAGTTCTCAAGCTTGATCTCAACACGCTTGATTTCGTCACGTCGTTCGTTGTCGTTCTCGACAAGCTCGATGCCCAATCCGAACGCACACTTCCCGCTATCAGCCAATTCGAAACGCGTTTTCAAGTCATTCTTTGTATGCGCAATCATTTTGTCGAGAAACTAGTCACTAACACACCGTCGACATAAACCAGCAATAGCATGCACTAATCATTCGAAACTTTGAGGTAAAGAGACGGGTCGAAATTGGATACTTCAAAACCAATAGAGCAGACGAACTCGTGAAAAGTTTCATTCCATACTCCTGAAGCTTGTTTCAGGCCATCAATTGCTTTTACTAGCTCAAGACAGTCGAAGCGTTCATCAACTTCGACACCTTCAGGGACCGCGCAAAACACGTTTTCCTTCATTTTACCAGAAAGGAAAGCTGTAACTACGTCAAGTTGGTCCAGTGTCCAGTCAAAGTAGTTCGAAATTGCAATCAACATGCGCAGTGTCACGTACTTGACCACTGGCGAGAACGTCTCCGTGCAGTCAACCCATACTTTTGCTTAAACCCTTTCGCCACGAGGCGTGCCTTGTACTTCTCAATTGACCCATCAGCTTTGCGCTTGATCTTGAACACCCACTTTGTTCCGAAAGTGTGCTGTCCAGTTGGCAATTTGGTCGCTCGAACCACGCCACGAAGCTTTATCGACGCTAACTCGGCACAAATTGCTTGACGCCAATGCACCTGATTCGGTCCTCGAACGGCTTCTTCGAACGTTGTCGGTCAGAAACTTCAGCACTTTCAACTGCGTTTACACTTGCTCGCCAAAAAACTTGGGATGTAGCATCAACATCCTCCTCGTCACTTGCTTTGCACTCTTCATACAGATTGGCTTGAGTGCTCTTCGCTTAACTCGGTGAAGGTCATGTTCATTTGGCGCACTTGCTTCTACTAGACCGATATACGATGAGCTGGAGAAATCCGTCGAGTGCCTTGTTCTTGATTTTCCGCGCGACTTTTGCGCTTTCTGGTCTGTTTGCACTGCGTAGTGCAAGACTCATAGCTGCTGATATCCATCAATTTGAAGTCCAGCTCCGTTTCATCGGCGAGTTCTTGCGGCAGTTTGGGCAAAATTCCGAACGTTGACTCGTCAAAGGCAACATCACGTGTAATCACAACTCGATCCGCCTCAATGTCATAAACACGATAAGCCTTCGATGTTTCTTCACATCCCATGAATAGACCTTCACGAGACTTCGGATCTCAATTTGATCACTTTTCCTTAGGCGTTAGCATAAACGCTCGGCAGCCAAAAATCGCATGTGCTTCACACTTGGTTGAGATCCGTAGATAATCTCAAACGGAGTGTGTTCTTGGGACTTGGGCGACGGCGATCATTTTTTAATGTTAAGTGCCGCCATGGCTGCTTCGGCCCAAAAACACTCGTCAAGCTTGGCGTAGTGAAGCATACTGCGGCAAATCGTTACGATTGCGCATATTGCACATTCCGCCGTGCCGTTGGTCTGGTGCGCATATGGAACGGTAACCTGCTGCTCTATTCCATGATCATCGTGAATTGCCTTGAGCGTTGTCGTCGCAAGTTCACGTGCACCACCGTGTCGGACAAACTCGACTGTGTAGTCGTGTGAGTCTGCACTGCTATGATTTACTTCTTGATGCATTCTTCACTTTCAATTTTGGCGCGCAGGCTAAAACCCTTCATGCATCCACTGCCTTCGTCAACGATAAGCAGCAGGAATTTGCTTCCTCCCTGCGACTGAACTCCCATCGGACCACAAGTGTCAATGTGCAGCGACTCAAACGGATTGTAGTGACGCTCGCTCAGGTTACTACAAAATGATCTTTGCACCATCTTTCCTTCTTGACAGCCACGGCACACGCTTGATCCGCTTGATATTGCTGGCATCTTGGCATCCTTGATCATGCCCTAAGAGACCATCCTGCATAAGACATCCACTGGTGCGTGGCCCATACGCGCATATAAATATTCAATCTCAATTGCGAGGCAGTATTCACCGATCGTTCTGACGTACGAAGCCAGTAGAGTGAAGCCACAAGATCCGCTATCGCCACCAGTTGTCGAGAGCCTTTTCACAAAAATTCATCTCAGCACCATAAAAAAAAACTTGGAACTTGCCGCTTTTGTTGATCTGCGGTATCGAAAGAACATTCTTGCTCATGCTTGGGACATAAAGCGCGTTCTTGATTACGATTTTGCGCTTTTTACCGTAACGTAGAACCACTTTTTCATAATACTCCCGATACCGTTGATTGTAGCCCTGTTGCCATCTGCGACTAACACTTCGCCTTCATTGCTCTCGTCCAAAGTTTCAAACTTGGACTTGTCGCGGCAAATGTGATGCGTCGCCCCACTGTCAATTGCCCACATTCCACACATATTCTTGGTCGTCGAAAGTCCACATTCTAATAAACAGCAAAAGCCACTCGATCGTATTCGCCATTGTAGCTACCGCTGTAGCCTTGCCACTGAACTTGATTTGCTCCGCGTCCACGGGCAATGCCGCCAAGTCGAGCTCCGCGATTTTCTTCCTTCTGCTTGGTCCAGCACCGCTCCACCGTGTGCCTCAATTTTCCGTAGAATGCACACTGACGAATCTCACGCTAGGTAACAAAGGCTTAGTTGTTTCCTCAGTCTTCACCGGCGTCGTCTTGTTTCCTTGTCTCTTAATGTGCTCATTCGTAAGCACCTTTACGACGTCTTGCGATCGCAGTTCCTCGCTGCTCATCTCCAAGTTGAGAAGGACATTCTCGTAGCTTAAGGGAAGGCTGCACAACAAGCAAATCGCCACGCCCTCATCCTCCATCTTAGCGCCGATGCTGGTGAGCTTGGCGCTGATGTTGATGACTTGATTGCAATGATTCATCACATTGCCGCCTTCCGCCATCTCCATACTGAACAGCTGTCGCTTCAGAAAAATCCGCCCCATCTTCTGCGATCCGCCGTAGAGAATTTCAATCGTGCCCATGCCGTCCATGCCTCTTCGCAGTCATCCACCACGTGATGGTAATCCGCGCTCATGTGAAGGAGCATTAAACCGAATGCAATGTTGCTAAGTTTGACGTACTCCTCCATAGCGCGTCAGTCGGCGTAGGAGGGGGTGGTTTCCCGGTTAACCACGTGCCACGTCGACTTGGTCAGAAAAACGCCACGCATGTAGCAGCTCCATGTCGCGTAATTGTCCCCATCGAACTTGTCAACTGAGATCTTGGTAGCGATTTCTTGGACAGAGGGTATCGTGCTTGGGCTCATAGCCTGTTGAAATCGGTTGAGAGTTGG
The DNA here is from genome assembly GCA_001695595.3 of Plasmopara viticola. Lineage (NCBI taxonomy): Eukaryota > Oomycota > Peronosporomycetes > Peronosporales > Peronosporaceae > Plasmopara > Plasmopara viticola. The sequence continues at coordinate 263,248 of MBPM02000054.1, forward strand.
ACGAGAAAGGAATGGCTTTGGAAGTGCGAAGGAAGTCTACTCCATCTTGGCACCGATACTGCTTAGCTTGGCGCTGATGCTAAGAACCTCATTGCAGTGATGGAGGACATTGTCGCCTTCCGCCATTTCCGAGCTGAAAAGTTGGCGCTTTAGGTAAATGCGTCCAGCCTTTTGTGACCCGCCGTTAAGTGTTTAATACGATTCCAGGCAGCATAAGCTTCTTCGCAGTTGTCGACTACATGATGATAATTAGTGAATGTCGGCGTGACCTCCCGATTAACCACGTGCCACACCGACTTGGTGAGAATCACGCCGCGCATGTATCGGTACTACGTAGCGAAATTATCTCCGTTGAACTTGTCGACAAGCACTTTTGACGAGACATCTTGCGTGTAGGACATGGTCGTTGGGCTCTAACCTGTTGATATTCGGAGGCCGAAAGGTAAGGAAGGCTGAAGAAGCGAAGTGGAGAGACGTTTGCGTTGAAGCGAAGACACTTGACTGAGAGGAAGTAATTTTGGAAGTGTTTGATCTATTGGGGTTTACATTTTTACTTCCGTAGCCACTCATTCTACATGACGTAACTACCTTAAACAGTAAAAAGTAGAAACTATGTTGAACCGCGGCTCGGATTGGACCGGGTCGGGTTGGGTACGTTACCTGAGACCCAAATCAAGAGGATACGGACCGATCGTGTCGTGAAGCGCAAGTGCCCTTCTCCAGCTGACGCAACCTCCATTCATCATGAACGCATAGCCGCTTGTGCTTCGTCGGGTCTCCAAATCGCCTGCCCAATCTGCATCTGAACAGCCTCAAAGTTCTTTTTGGTTCTGAGCTTTAAGTGTAATGTCATGCGTCTTTGTTCCTTGCTCGTATCGGAAGACTCTTTTGAGTGCCTGCCAGTGAGTTGGACATGGGTCCCGAGGCAAATTGGCTTAGTACTCCCACTGCGGCTACTATGTCCGGCCGAGTCCCAACTATCAAGTACATGAGGCAACCAACGGCATTTCGATATGGGACTTTTGCCATTGTCTCTTCATAGCAACACCCTCCTTCGCACATGGCCTTGGCTAACTTGAGTCCTAGATTTTGAGGCGTTTTGACGGGATAACACTTTTCCATGCCAAACTTTTTCAAGATGTCACTTGCGAATTTAGTTCGACGAATAGACACGTTACCACTCAGCGTTTCTTGATCAATCTCCATGCCAAAAAAGAACTTGAGTCGACCAAGGTCCGTCATTTCAAATCGCTCGCTGAGTGCTTTCTTAGTCATCGTCAGTTGCTTGTCGTTGTTGTTGATTATGTTGTCGAAGATGCTGGCGAAGAAACATTTCGACCAGGGACTACATATCGGTAAGTACTGGTATCTACAATCAGTTGATGACTGCTTGAAGGAGCAGATTCAAGATGGGCAAAAGATCGGTTTTGGGATGGGAAGATGATTGCGCCCGGATAGTAAGTCGTTCTGATTGGCTTAGATAAATTATTGGCTTGGAGGTAGCATGTAGTTGCGAACTAAGGACCTTATAAATATATTCACTTTGCATTTTGCCATCTTCAGCTCAAGTGACTTGATCGACAGTTGTTGCATGCAAGCACCAGGTCATCAACATAAAGTGCCAAGAGGTTCAATCCTTCGTCATTGCGCTGACGTAAATACAATGGTCTGCATCCAACTTCGTTAACTTCGTTTTCAGCGTGAACGCGTCAATTGTAAAACCACACCCACGGTGTCTGCTTCAAACCATAAAGGGAGCACTTTAGCTGACAGACGTATTTTGGTAATACGTCGTTGACAGATCCGCCCGGTTGCATTTTGTAAATGTCCTCGTCCAGACTGCCTTTAAAAACGGCTGAATTGACGTCCATCTGATGCAACATCAAATTGTGCTTGGCCGATTGACTTAGCAAAATTCTGATCGAGGTGAACTTGGCCAGTGGTGCAAAAGTCTCTTCGTAGTCGAACCATACTTTGGAGAAAAGCCTTTGGCCACGAGTCGTGCCTTAAACCGCTTAATCTCTCTGGTTTAATTTAACTTGATGCTGAAGACTCATCTAGCCAGTAGCCTTACGACTGTTTGGCAGCGGTACTAAGTCTAACGTCTTGTTCTTGCAAAGAGAACCCACTTTAGAATTACACGTCTCCTTCCATTTGGCCGCGTTGCTGGATTCCATTGCCGACTTAAAAGTTGTCAACATTTTCCCACTGAATCCACAACAAAGGCCGCTTCGAAATCTTGGGTCGATGCAGACATTTCCTCCAGCGATTGATAGCGACTTGGCCTCTTTGCTGTTGGAATTTGCGCCGATTTTTCAAGTGACTGGTTCCGCTGGTGTCGCTTACTACCGGGCTCAAAATCCAAACCCACGATAGGCTGCGTTTGAGAGTGCTGCTCGCTTTTAGGCTCCATGTCTTCATCATGCATAGCGTTTTCATTTTCCGAGCGGTCAAAATCGGCTCTTTCGGTCTCGTCAAATACAGCTTCTGCTGACTTAAAGTATATTCCATGAATTTTGCGTCCCGACTTATCAGAACGCGACCGCTAGCAATTTTTTGCAAACCTGTACGCTTTTTCATGTTCTGAATAGCTAAGAAAACGGCACCGAGCCGAACGAGAATTTAACTTGAATCGTTTCTCTTCAGGAACTGAGACGTAAGTATGGCAGCCAAATACCTTTAAATTTGCCAACAAAGGGTTCTTGCCAGTCCATAGTTGAAATGGCGACGCATCATGATAAACGGCTCGTGATGGACATCGGTTGCGAAGAAACGCAGCAGTAAAAACAGCTTCACCCCAATTCGCTTTTGGCAGACCAGCGTGCTCCAGCATGCACCGTCTACACTCAACAAGTGTACGTCTCATGCGTTCTGCGACTCCATTCAGCTGTGGCGTGTACGGTGGCGTAAACGTGTGTATAATGCCGCGCTCTGCACAAAATTTTGCCATTGCTCCAGAATTGTATTCGCCACCATTATCACAACGAAGAGATTTGACGCGCATGTTGGTCTGGTTATCGGCCGGCGCAACGAAAGCCACCTAGTATAACACGTATACAGCACAGTATTGCGACTTCTCGTCGATAAAAGTAGCGAAATAACGCTTGCCACTGAATGTCGCCGTTTGCATGAGTCCACACACATCGCTGTGAATGACTTCAAGACATTTCTTTGCCCGATTCGCTGAAGACTTTATGAAGCTTACCCGCGTCAGTTTGCCAAGAGCGCACCCTTTGCATAGCTCCCACTTGTTAACAGACTTCAGGTCAATACCTGCTCCATAGCCTTTTAAAACAATTGTGGAAAGACCACCGTGACCAATGTGACCTAGTCGAAGGTGCCAGAGGTACGACGTGGTGTCCCCATGGCAGGCATCCCAAAGAGCTAGTCAAATTGGCCTCGTCAACAATAATCGGCTTCATGCAAAGCTTGAATAGTCCCTTGCCTTCACGAGCGCCCAACTTTCAGCGAAGATCTTTCGCTTCAGCAAAGCAGCCGTCGTGCTCAAACGTTACTGGACCAACATCCTTTGTGAAGCGTTCAACGGAGAATAAATTCCGCGAAAGTTGCGGAATGGGCCAAACCGACGTAAGAACACCTCTCCTCATTCCGCGAGGCGTAAACATCGACATAACAATGTCATCCGTTCCCATAGCTTAAACAACACCATCATCCGCGAGATGCATATCCACTGAGATGAGGACGTCGCAAATTGTCTGCTTCGGAGTCTGCCAAAAAGCTACGAGAACGTCGTGCCAAACTTGGAAATGAGCAGTGCAAAATTGCGGACGCAAGACGTTGTGAAGGTGCTGACAAACGAGCACATCAAGAGAATAGGTGAGAGGACCCCAGCGGTAAAAACTGAAGACGCAGCCAAGGCGTTCAGTGCCGAAAGAGAGTCTCGCCAATGCACATATTGTGGTAAATTGGGGCATACGATGGAACGATGCTGGACCAAGCAAAAAGATGACAATCGAGGAGCTCGACGCGGCGTACAAAATCGTGTACGCGGAGCTAGCAACGTACAGTTTCGGTACAACAATGACAACGATTACGATCGGATCGCATTTGCAGTATCATTGGAATGCGAGCTGTATTCGGGCAAGGAAATGCCAGGCATGTAGGCCATTGACAGTGGTGCCACGCACCACATATGCTACGACAAATCCAAGTTTTGAACCCTGCATGAACAAAATTGTGGCGAGCTTTCGGTAGCAGATGGGTGTAGGAACAATTTTTGAGCAGGTGGTGCTACCCAACGGTGGCATACGCGACATCGAGATCAAAAACGCGCTTTACGTTCCAAAGATGAGCAAGAGCCTGCTTTCTGTCTCACAGATCAACAAAAGCGGTTGCTCTTAAGTGGTGTTTGACGGTGCCCGCATGGACATTGCGTCGAAGAATTCGAAAGGGGTGGTGGCAACAGCTGACTTAGTTGATGATCTTTACTGGCTATGGACTCCACGGCCATCGACTATTGTGGTTATCTCAACAAACAAGATTGACCTGCATGCGCGATTGGGCCACGCGCCAAGTGATTTGCTCCGCAAAATTATTGCTGGTGAAATGATTAAGGACGTTTATGATGCATCAATGTCAATTTTGCCGAGCATTTGTCGCGGGTGCCAAGAGGGTAAGATGGTCCAGAAACCGTTTCCAAGTAACCCTTACAAGCGGCGCTTTGCCTCCTTTGAGCTCTACACTTTGACATCTGTGGCCTAATGGAGCAAGTATCACTTGGCGGAAGCAAGTATCTACTACTATTCGTGGACGAGGCCAGTGGATGTATGAAGGGTTTCTGCTTGCGAGCCAGATCGGACAGCGAAGATGCAATCAAGACTTACATCTTAAAGGTCCAGACTTAATTTGGAAAGAAGGTCAAGTTTATACGACATGACGGAGCTCGTGAGTTTGCAACCAACTCGCTGAAGGATTTCTACGAGAACGAGGGTGTTGAGCAGCAGGTAACAGTTCCATATGTGCATCAAACCAACGGAACAGGTGAGCGCACTATAAGGACAATTGTGACTATTGGACGCAGCATACTACATCACGCTAAACTGGACAACAGTTTCTGGGGAGAGGCTGCTATGACTGCAATATAGATCAAGAACTGCCTTCCCTCACCAAGAATCAAGAGCAAGACTTCATTCGAGATCATTAACAAGCTCAAGCCTAGTGTTGGACATATGCGTGTCTTTGGGTGTCGGGCCTACGTTTTGACCCCAAAGGAAAAGAGGCTCAAGTGGGACCCCAAGTCTCGAGTTAATGAGTTTGAAAACTATGAAGAAGTGTCCAAAGCATATCGAGTCTACGACATTCAAACTCTTCTGATCAGTCGGGACGCAAAGTTTGATGAATCAAGTTTTGGTGATTTAGAAGTCAGCATTTTTGACGACATTAATGAGGCGAACATGGACTTCGACTCACTCGAGATAGAAGACGATAAATTCACATACACGACGAAATACAAGCAAACAGGTAAGCGCAAGCTGCGACAACACGAACAGAACCAAAGAACTTCAAGTCCCGAGTATTGTGAAGCAGGTTTGGAAGAAACAAGTGCTTCTGAAGAAATGAACCCTCGTCAAACCATGCGGCAATCTCGTGTGCAGACCATGAAATGCCTTGTCGAGTACGAGACAGTCAGAATTCTTGTGAAGTTCGACCTCTTCTGGTGGAGTGCAGTAAACAGCTTCCTTCATTCTTCCATACAGGAATAGCTGTCTCTACATCCAATTGGACTAGTGGCCACTCAAAATACTACGTCAAGGCGATGACCATTCGTAACGTTACGTACTCGACCACAGGCGAAAACGTTTCTGTATAGTCAATCCCATGTTTCTGTCGAAAGCCCTTTGCCACGAGTCGAGCCTTGTATTTCTCAATTGAGCCGTCGGCCTTTCGCTTGATCTTGAAAACCCCTTTGGTTTCGATAGCATGTAGTCCTGACGGCAACTTTGCAGCTCGAAAGACTTGACGAAGTCGCAATAAATTTAGATCCGCACGAATAGCTTTGCGCCAATGAAGCTGATCAGGTTCACTTACAGCATCTTAATAAGTGGCTAGTTCGGATAAGTCGTAAGCTTCGACAGTGTTTACACTCGCACGCAAGAATGTCGGTGAAGTTGAGTCGATGTTTTCGTCCTCGGAAGCATGAGCTTCTTGGCCAACGCTTGGTCCTGTTTCTGAAACAAGCTTCTTGCGTATGGAGTCAAACTTTCGATGGCTTTGTGTGTTCGATTGGACATCAAGTTTCAGCCTTCGATCCGCTTTGAGATGACCGATAGTGGCAAGTTCACGTTTGTCCTGGGCATTGATCTTGTAGATAACGACAACAGCAGCGTTACGATGAGTCAACGGCGATCGATCAATGACATTCTCAAGCGATTCGGTATGGATGATTGCAAGTCAGTTATTACTCCAACAGACATAAGCACAAAGCTGGTGCCAAGCGACTCTCCAACCAAGGTAAATGCGCCATTTCGAGAAGCGGTCGGAGCTCTCATGCATTTGAGGACAGTGACGCGGTCGGATATTGCATTTGCAGTTGGCTATATATCACGATTTATGGAAAACCCACAGATTGAGCATTGGACTGCAGTCAAGCATATATTTCGCTATTTGCAAGGTACAAAGTTCCATGGTACTTGCTTTCAGCATGGCAACAAAGTCAATTTTTGTGGATACTCAGACGCAGATTGGGCAGGTGATCACACCGACCGCAAGTAGACTTCTGGTTTCGCTTTCATACTGATGAGTGCTCCGGTAATGTGAAGAAGTAAAAAGCAGTATAGCGTTTTGTCAACCAGCGAAGATGAGTACATCCCCCTAAGATTAGCGGTTCAAAAAGGTAAGTGTGCTCACCGCTTACTGTGCGAGATTCTGGATGCGGCAGGTGAGCCTGGACCGGAGCTCAAGATTCTTGATGACAACCAGTCTTGCCTCAAGATGACCAAGAATCCTGTCAATCACGGCCGAGCCATACATATCGACATCAAGTACGACCACATCCGCGACGAAGTCAAGCGTGGCGAAATGCATCTTGAGTATTGCGAGACCGAAAACATGCTGGCGGACATTATGATAATAGGCTTACCAGGACCGCGCCACAAGAATATGACAGCGGCCCTTGGCATACAAGCCGGTTCGCATTGAGGGGGCGTTTTGAGGGTTATGGGTTTCAGATAACGTACATTCCGAACCGCGGTTCAACATAGTTTTTACTTCTTACAGTTTAAGGTAATTACGTCATGTAGAATGAGTGGCTACGAGAAGTAGAATTGTGAGCCCCAATAAATCAATCACTTCCAAAATTACTTCGTTTGAGTCAAGTGTCTTCGCTTCAACGCAAACGACTCTTCACTTCGCTTCTTCAGCCTTCCTTACCTTCCGGCCTCAGAATATTAACCAAACCAAAGGACACACACGGCACTTTCTTCGACGGAGTACATGGCTTTGACGGAAGCAGCGCAAGAGGCGACTTGGTTGTAAACCATTCTGTGCGAGATATCAGGCAGTCAAGCGATCAAGATCCACGAGGACAATCAAGGTTCATCGCTATGACCAGAAATCCTGTATATCATATCAACAATCGGTGCCACTTCGTGCGTGAGAAAGTAGAAGACGGTCAAGTTTTGCTGCAGTATTGTCCGACGCACGACATGCTTGCTGACATCATGACCAAGCCAATTACTGCTGTCCAGTTTAAAATCCTCGCAACATATTGGGTATCAAGTCTCCAAGCGCTGACAAGTCGAGTGGGAGTGTTAAGGATACGACTGTTGTCGAAGATGCTCGCAGAGAAACGCCTCGACCAGTGACTACATATCGGTAAGTATCGGTATCTGTAATCAGTTGATGACTGCTCGGAGGAGCGGGTTCAGGATGGGCAGAAGATCGGTTTTGGGATGGGAGGATGATTGCGCCCGGATGGGAAGATGATTGCGCCTGGATGGTAAGTCGTTCTGATTGACTAAGATAAATCATTGGCTCAGGAGTAGCATGTAGTTGCGAACTAAGGACTGTATAAATATATCGACTTTGCATCCTACCAACAAGTGCTCACCTCGACTTATTCATTAGGTTATGAGCCCAAGCCCCGCACACTCTGCCCTGTTCTCCAATAACGACCAAGCCCTCGCTATGGACGTCGCCGCACCCTCGCGAATCAACAAATTCGACGGAACGAATATTTATACGTAGAAGTTCAAGATGCAAATGGTGCTGGAAGAGCGCAATTTTTGGGAGGTCACGAGCGGTGAGATCAAGTACGAGCACTGTCTTACGCAGCTGGATCAAAGCACGAACAAACGCAAGTCCCGCAAGGCTATGGCCATCATCTGCCTTGCCATGAAGAACTCTCAGATACCGTTGGTACGGTTGGCGAAAGGTGCGCAGGGTGCATGGTCGCGTCTAGAAGGGAACTTTAAAAAGAATCGACGCTTCTTCCCGGCAATGATGGACGAAGGTGATGATGTGTTGCAGCACATCAACATAATCAAGACGCTGGCAAAGCAGCTAGACGCGGTTGGCGCTCCGGTCAGCGAGGACGACTTAGTGATCACGCTTCTTGCTCGCCCTAACGAGTCATGCCAGTTTTTTATCACGGCGTTGGAGTCTAGAGCCGACTTACTCACGTGGAAGCTGGTGACGTCGCGGCTATTACATGAGGATATGACGCGCAAAGAACAAGGCGGCAGCGCTGAAGGCAGCGCGTCAGGCCAAATTCAAGCATTTAAGACATGCGACAACGGACGGCGCAAGGGACGGCAACCTCCTGCTAGAAAAAGCGCATGTCATTACTGTAGAGAGCACGGACATTGGATCGACAAGTGCCCAGTGCGAATTTTCGAGAACGCGGAGCGGCAGAAAGTGCAACGATCTCACGTAGCACAGAATAAAGAAGACTCTGGTGACTACCTTTTTTCGGTTGGCAGCAGTATGGGAGCCGTCAAGACAAGCAACGTTTGGCTGGTCGACTCAGGTGCGACGCAGCACATGACTTTCTCAGATGACTTCATAAAAAACTATAGTAAGATTGCACGGATTGACGTGCATCTTGCCGACGACGGTGTGGTTCAGGCGACTGGAACCGGTGAAATTACAATGTCGATGACGACTTCGCGTGGAGTGAATAAGGAGTGCTTACAAACGTGTGGCATATCCTGAAGGTAACGCGGAACTTAATTTCGGTTGGACGCTCTACGAAAGATGTGGATCTAGTCACGTTCGACACCGACGGCTGCTTTGCTCAAGCAAATGGGATTCGGTGGAAACTCGGTGAACGTCAAAGCAGAGACCTGTTTAAGCTTTGCATGACGCCACTGAAGATAGACGAACAAGTTCGAAAAGCTGCGTTGGGGGCACCAATTAGTACCTCTGGCACGTTTGACTTGACCATATTGGTTGATTATGTTGTCGAAGATGTTGGCGAAGAAACGCCTCGACCAGCGACTACATATCGGTAAGTACCGGTATCTGCAATCAGTTGATGATTGCTTGGAGGAGACGGTTCAAGATGGGTAAATGATCGACTTTAGGATGGGAAGATGATTGCGCCCGGATGGTAAGTTGTTCTGATTGGCTTAGATAAATCATCGCTCAGAGGTAGCATGTAGTTGCGAACTAAGGACCTTATAAATATATTCACTTTGCATTTTGCCATCTTCAGCTCAAGTGACATTTATCAACAGGTTATGAGCCATGCCCCGCAAACTCTGCCTTCTTCGCCCCCGCCTCTGACACCACCTTCGCCGCCACCACGGATGCCACGCCGAGCCGAATCAACAAGTTCGACGGAACGAGCTTCCATACGTGGAAATTCAAGGTGCGAATGGTGTTGGAGGAGCGCGACCTCTGGGAAGTTGCGAGCGGGAAGATAAAGCTTGAATAGCTGAGCAACCCGATGGACCAGTCGACCTTCAAGCGTAAGGCTCGAAAGGCGCTGGCGATAATCTGTCTTGCGATGGAGGATTCGCAGCTGCCGCTGGTTCGCTCGGCCAAGGATGCGTACGATGCGTGGTCAAGGGTGGAGGGACACTTCGAGAAGAGGAGCCAGGCAAACAAGCTCTTCCTTTGTCGCAGGCTCTTCACGACGGTGATGGAGGATGGCGACGGTGTGCGCGAGCACATCATCAAGCTCAAGACGCTCGCGGAGCAGCTGGACGTGGTGGGCGCCTCGGTGAGTGAGGACGATCTGGTAATCACGCTTCTTGGAAGTCTGAGTGATTCGTATCAGTTCTTTATCACGGCGCTGGAGTCGCGTTCTGACACGCTGACATGGAAGCTTGTGACGTCGTGCCTAATGCATGAAGAGATGAAACATAAGGAGCAGAGCGGCGATGAGACTGTGTCTGATCAAGTATTTATGTTACGAGACAATAAGCGCAAAGGACGACCGATGAAGAAGACCGGTGCGTGCCACAATTGCGGTAAACAAGGGCATTAGATGGCAGAGTGCCCACTACGAACGAGCAATGACTTCGAGAGACATTGGTTGCAGCGTGCAAACTTTGCTAACGGGGACGACAATGATTACTACTTGTTTTCGGTTGGCGATTGTGCTGGCTCTGTCAAGTCGAGTGACATTTGGCTGGTGGACTCAGGAAAGACACAGCACACGTCAAATTCGAAAAGGTTCATGAGGAACTACAAGGTCTTCACTCCAGTGGACGTGCACCTAGCAGACAATGGTGTCGTGCAAGCAATCGGCAGTGGAGATGTAGTTATTTCCATGAAGACATCAAATGAAGTGAAAAAGGGTGTGCTCACTAATGTGTGGCCTATTCTGAAGTTGTCTCGCAGTTTGTTTTCGGTTGGTCGATTTACCAAGGACGTTGGTCCTGTAATGTTCGACAATGATAGATTCTTCGCGGAGACAAAAGGAGTAAAATGGAAAATCGGTGCTCGTGAAGGAAAGGATTGCTCAAGCTTCATATGATTCATGTTGATCCCGAGGAAGGGTGTGTGGCCAGGCTGTCTTGATGCGTGGGGGACACCAATTCGTACCTCTGGCACCTACGGCTTGGTCATATCGGATTCGAGAGACTTGACGCAATTGTCAAAAAGGGACTTGCCACCGGCATTGCATTGACATCGGTGCGCAAGCGGGAGCTTTGTGACGTGTGTGCGCTAGGAAAAACTCTTGTGCACTTTCAAACGTCTTCGTTTGATCGAGCACAAGAAAGTCTTGAAGTTGTGCATAGTGACGTGTGCGGCTCGATGCAAACGTCAACGTTCAGTGAAAAGCGCTAATTTGTTACGTTCATCGACGACAAGTCACGTTTCTGCGTTGTCTACTTGATCAAGTTCAAGTCTGAAGTTAAAGACGTGTTTGCCGAGTTTGTTGTCTTTGCTGAAAAGCAGACTGGCAAGCGAGTCGAGACTCTTAGAAGTGACAACGGCGGCGAGTAAACGTCAGGTAAGATGACCAAGTTTTGCACGGATCGAGGAATCGTGCTAAAGTTTTCACCACCGTATACTCCTCAACTAATGAAGTAGCTGAGCGCATGATTCGTACATTGATTGAGTGTGCAAGATGTATGATGGAGCATGCTGAAGTGTCCAAAAGCTATTGGGGTGAAGCAGTAACGACCGCAACGTTTCTCCGTAATCGGTGTCCTACTCGTGCAGCTGGATTGAAGAAGTCACCACACGAGCTTTGGACGACGAAGAAACCACCTTTGGCCAGCCTCAAAGTGTTCGGATGTCATGCGTATGTCCACATTCCAAAGGATAAGCGTTTTAAGCTTGACGCAAAAGCCATCTCATGTCGATTTTTGGGCTATTCGGAGCATGCAAAGACATACCGGTTTGAAGAAATTTCGACCGGGCGCATTCTGATGAGTTGCGATGCACAATTTAATAAGGATGTTTTCGACAAAGGAAGGCACAACTACAACAAGATTGTTGAGCTGGTGGATGAGGAAAACGACAGTGTTATTGATGCCGATGCAGAATCAAGCACCGAAAATGGCCATGAAGAGTCGGAAGTGGATGATGATCAGGTGCCAGAACGCGACGTGGACTACGATTCCGGGGCTAAACGGCTTACAAGAAATCAGTCGCTTGAAAAGGGGACAGAAATTCCGAGGTTTAAGCGACACGCGCCATTTTACCAGCGGTCGACGCTTGAAGAAGTGTCAGCCTCCACAATCGGCAAAGAAAAGGAAGGTTTTGGAAAAGCACACGTCATATATTCAGTGGGAGAATGCCACCGACCATGTGGCTCGAGCGGTTAGCCGTTTGACCCAAAACGGGGAGGTACTTGGTTCGATACTTATAGGATCCGAAATAAGGCAGCCGAAGACAGGTCACTGAAGTAGCCGAGCCATCACACCCGAGTGTGTGACTGCCCTACCAACTCGAGCCCGATTGGGTAATAAAAGGGTTGAGTGGAGGACGCCCCACTGACCGAAAAAGCCCCATAGCGCAATGAGGGGTACGAAACCCGGTCCCAATATGGGTCGGATTGCTACCAGCATCCTGCGTTAGAGACAGCTTAGTCCTAGCGCGTGGATTCCGGTAGCTTAAATCTCCTTGGGAAAAATGCCGACGACTTACAAGTCGGCAATGAAATCCGATGACGCGTGCAAGTTGAAGGAGACCTACGACTCCGAAATAGACTTTCTGATAAAGAATGAGACATGTGATATTGTTCCCCAGCCGAAGGGACGAAAATCGATCGGCTGTCGCTGGGCCTTTCGTGTTAATGAGAACCATGACGGGGTCATTTAGCGTTTTAAGGCACGGCTGGTTGTCACAGGTCTCTCGCAGAAGTATGGTGCCGATTACGAGGAGACTTTTTCACCCGTAGCCAAGTTTACGTCAATTCGCATTGTGCTAAGTCTGGCTGCCAAGTATGATCTCAAGCTCCACCAAATGGACGTCAAATCTGTTGTCGAAGATGCTGGCGAAGATTTGCCTCGACCAGCGACTACATATCGGTAAGTACCGGTATCTGCAATCAGTTGATGACTGCTTGAAGGAGAATTCAAGATGGGCAGAAGATCGGTTTTGGGATGGGAAGATGATTGTGCCCGGATGGTAAGTCGTTCTGATTGGCTTAGATGAATCATTGGCTTAGAGGTAGCATGTAGTTGAGAACTAAGGACCTTATAAATATATTCACGTTGCATTTTGCCAACTAGTGCTCACTTCGACCTTTCTAACAGGTTATGAACCCAAGCCCCGTCAACTCTGCCTTCCCCTTCTCTGACTCTGCTTTCGCCACCATGGACACGTCTGTACCAAGTCGAATCAACAAAATCGACGGCATCAACTTTCACACCTGGAAGTTCAAGATGCAGATGGTGCTGGAGAAGAGGGACCTGTGGGAAGTTGCAAGTGGTGAAATTAAGCTGGAGCACTGCACGAATGAGATGGACCAGTCGACTTACAATAGGAAGTCTCGGAAAGCGCTATCAATAATCTGACTTGCGATCGAAGACTCACAACTGCCACTGGTCCGATCGTCAAGTGGTGCGCATGATGCATGGTCGCGACTGGAAGGACACCTTGAGAAGAGGACCTTCGCAAACAAGCTTTTTCTTCGTCGACGCTATTTCACAACAATGATGGAAGAAGGTGATGATGATCTGGAACACATCAACAAGCTCAAGACGCTAGCGGAGCAGCTTGATGCTGTTGGTGCCCCGGTGAGCGAGGACGACTTAGTTATCATGTTTCTTGGGACTCTTAGTGACTCGTACCAGTTTCTCATCACGGCATTGGAATCTCGTGGAGATACTTTGACTTCGAAGCTGGTGACGTCTCGACTTCTCCACGATGATATGAAACGCAAGAAGCAGGACGGCGATGGAGCTGCGTCTAGCCAAGCGTTCATAATGTAGGATGCGAAGCGCAAAGGACGACCGATGAAGAAGACTGGTGCGTGCCATAATTGCATTACACAAGGACACTGGATTGCAGATTGCCCCTCGCGAATCCAGAATGATGCTGAGCGATAACGATCGCAGCGGGCAAACGTCGCACAAATTGAAGATTCTGGTGACTATCTGTTCTCGGTTGGCGGTAGCAGTGGCTCTGTCAAGTCGGATGATGTATGGCTGATCGACGCGGGGGTTACTCAGCATATGACAAGCTCCAAGAAGCTCATGAGGAGCTACAAGACTTTTCCCCCCATCGACGTACATCTGGCAGACGACGGCGTCGTACAAGCCATAGGTAGCGGTGACATTGTGATGGCTATGATGACGTCGCACGGAATAAAGAAGGGTGTGTTGACAAATGTGTGGCACATTCTCAAGTTGTCGAGAAATTTGTTTTCAGTTGGTCGCTTCACTAAGGAAGCCGGGCCTGTTGTCTTTGACAAGAAAGGATGTTTTGCCAAAACAAAAAGGTGTCAAGTGGAAAATCGGTGGGCGAGAAGGAAAAAGACTGTTTCGGCTGCACATTGTTGGGGGTAAACGGTCTATGGTACAATGTAAAAATGTAACAACACACATGACTCCTGTTGCTCGGGAAGAAGCAAATACGGTCAAGTCTTTGACAAGTAACGAGGACGCCTCCTATTTGTGGCATGTTCGACTTGGTCACATTGGTCATGACGTGCCGAACGCAATCGTGAGGAAGAATCTTGCCATTGGTATCGACATGACATCTGTGAACGAGTGGGAAATTTGTGATGACTGTGCACTGAGTAAGCAGACTAATGTACACTTTCAATCGGTGTCGACGGATCGAGCGGATAAGCTTTTAAAAGTAATACACAGCGATGTGTGCGGCCCCATGCAGACCTCAACGTTTGGTGGCAAGCGCTACTTCGTGACTTTCATTGACGATAAGTCCAGATATTGCGTCGTCCACCTGATCAAGAGCAAGTCAGAAGTCGTGGACAAGTTCGCCAATTTTGTAACATTCGCAGAAAAGCAGACCGGTTAACGCGTAAAATCTCTTCGCAGTGACAACGTTGGCGAGTATGCATCCGCGAAAATGGCCAAGTTTTGCTAGGAAATTGGAATTGTGCTCAAGTATACGTCGCCGTACACACCACATCTAAACGGAGTTGCGGACCGTATGAATCGGACGCTTGTGGAATGTGCACGGTGCATGTTGGAGCACGCGAGACTCGCTAAACACTACTGGGGAGAAGCAGTTATGACGGCAATGTTTCGTCGAAATCGGAGTCCATCGCGTGCTATCGAGCACCAAAATTCACCCAACGAGCTATGGACAGCAAAAAAACCGCTGTTAGCCAACTTAAAACGATCTGGTTGTCACGAGTTCGTGCATGTTCCGAAAGAAAAGCGCTCGAAACTGGGTGTAAAAGCCATATTGTGTCGATTCTTGGGCTACTCAGAGCACCAAAAGACGTATCGTTCCGAAGAATTGTCAAATGGTCGAATGGTCACGAGTCGCGATGCTCAAATTTAGGAAGACACATTTTTTGACAGTGGGAGAACGACTTGCGAGAATACAAGCACTATTGTCGAGATTTATGATGAGGACGAAGGAATATCGACGGACGACGAGAAAGAGTCTGAAGCAGAGCAGACTGAGACACACGACGCAAGTACGGACTATGAACTGGGAAGCAAGCGGCACACTCGTACTCAATCATTGAAAATGGCGACTGAGGTTCTACATCCCAAGCGTCATGTGCCCAAATATCACCTCTCGACACTCGAAGAAATGTCGGCTCTTGCTACAATTCGCGAAGAGGGCTACGAAGCCGCCCACGTCGTGTATTCAGTGGGAGAAATGCCGACAACGTTCAAGTCGGCGATGGAATTCAGCGGCGCGGGCCAATGGAAAGCTGCATGCAATTCGGAGCTAGAGTCACTCCACAAAAACAAGACTTGGGGTGTTGTTCCTCTACCAAAGGGACGCAAAGCGACCGGCTACAGATAGGTGTTTCGAGTCAAGGAAAACCAAGACGGAATTATCGAGCGGTCTAAGGCGCGACTCGTTGCCAAGGGATTTTCACAAAAATTTGGAGTCGATTATGAGGAGACATTTGCGCCGGTGGCGAAGTTTACTTCAATTTGCATCGCGTTGAGCATGGCTGCCAAGCACGGTTTGAATCTGCATCAGATGGACGTGAAGACTGCCTTTTGAACGGAGTTCTGGATGAAGAAATATCTAGGCAGCAGCCTAAAAATTTGTCAGTGAAGACAAACAAGGTCATGTGTGTAAGCTAAAGCGGTCGTTATACGGTCTTAAGCAATCACCGCACATGTGGAACCAAACCACAGACGACTTTATGATCAAGATGAGGTTTAGCAAGTGTGAGTCCGATCACTGTGTGTACATCAAGCGCGTTGACGACAACATGGTGATTGTTGTGCTGTACGTGGATGACCTCATTGTAGCAAGTAGCAACAACATGCTCCTAGTCTCCACCAAGCGTGCGCTAAGCGACCGGTTTGAGATGACTGATCTAGGCGAGCTCAAGTATTTTCTCGGTATGGAAATCGGTCAGGACCGAGTATCCGGTCGAGTCACGATGCGGTGAACCAAGTTTCTCAAGTCAATACTAAGCAAGTTTGGCATGCAAGATAGCAAGCCTGTCAAGACGTCTCAAGAAGCAGGGCTCAAGCTGACAAAGAACATGTGTGAAGGTGGCTGCAAGCATGACGATACGATGAAGAATGTGCCTTATCGAAGTTGTGTTGGTTGCATAATGTACCTTATGGTTGCGACGCGACCAGACCTTGCTGCGGCTGTGGGGATTCTAAGCCGGTTTGCTGCTGATCCGTGTCCGACGCATTGGCGGCCTCTCAAGCGCGCGCTGAGATATAAAAAAGCAACGGAAACGCGTGGACTCCAATTCTGAAGTTGCGGTCTGGCTAAGTGTTGAGGGTATCCGGTTTATGGTACAATTTAGCAGTTGCACCCATTGACCGGTTAGCCCGAACCGGTCCAATACGATCGCACGCTGAATAGACGAGCAGGATGATTGGATGAGTAAGAAATGATTGTGATTAGACGAACTAATTGACAGGAAGAGCTAGTGCATGTCTCATCAGCTGGAACTTACATTCAATGAATCACTTTCGAATCTCCTTCAACAGCTCAAGTGCCTTCTTCGCTCTTCGCTCCCCGAAAGCTTCGCTCCCCACTTCTTCGCTTCAATATTACGACAGGTTATGAGCCCAACTACCATGTCCACTGCGCAAGACGTCTCCACCAAAGTCTCCATCGACAAATTCAACGAAGACAACAACGTGACTTGGAGCCGCTACATGCGTGGCGTGGTCCAAGTCAACGTGGCATGTGGTGAATTGCCAGACGACTCCTACCTTCACCGACTTTCGTGCCAAGGATGAGTACGTCAAGCTCAACAGCATCGCATTCGGACTTATGCTGCTCCACATGGACGCGGACTACCATCACGTCGTCAATGACTGCGAGGAAGCATGGGCCGCATGGGTGCGTGTGAAGACACTTTACGGTGGATCTCAGAAGGCTGGCCGCATCTATCTCAAGCGACGGCTCTTCAGCATGAAGATGTCGGATAGCCGCAATGTGCTACAACATTGCAGCGAGGTCCTCAACATCAGCGCCAAGCTCAGCCGCATCGGCGCCGAGATGGAGGACGAGGACGTGGCGATCTGCTTGCCGCGCAGTCTCCCCAAGAGCTACAAGAACGTGGTGTTGAGCCTGGAGATGAGCACTGCGGAGCTGAGAACGCAAGACGTTGTCAAGGTGCTCACGAACGAGCATATCAAGCGGCAGGGCGAAAAGACTCTGGCGGTCAAGCCTGAAGACGCGGCACGTGCGTTCAGCACTGATCGGGAGACTCACCAATGTACGTACTGCGGACAATTGGGACACTCGGCTGAGCGGTGCTGGACCAAGCAGAGGGACGACAATCGAGGCGTTAAGCACGGCGGCAACAACCGTGGACGCGTGGCTAACAATATCCATTGGCGAAACGACTACAACGGCTACGACGATCGAGTCGCTTTTGCAGTCTCGCTGGAATGCGGCATGTCAACGACTAGCAACGCATCGGGACTTTGGTTCATTGATAGTGGTGCCACGCACGCACCACATATGCAACGACAAGACCAAGTTTGCCGTGCTTCATGAAGACCGCGAAGGCGAATTGTCTGTTGCCGACGGTAACAAGGCTGAAATCAAGAACGTAGGGACCATCATCGAAGGGGTGGTTCTACTCAACGGCAACGAGCGTGAAATCAAAATAAAGGATGCGCTATACGTGCCAAGCATAAGCAAAATTCTGCTGTCGATTCCGCAGTTTAACAAGGGTGGCCAGTTTCAGATTGTATTTGACGGGTCCAAGATGCACGTTGCCCGCAAGAAGTCCAAGCAAGTTGTTGCGACTGCGGATCTCATTAACGGACTCTACTGGCTTCGAACGCCGCGGCGCTGTGCCAATGCAGGCGTGCAAGGTAACGGTGTGGACTTGCACGCTCGCATGGGTCATGCTCCGGTTGGTGTCCATCGCAAAATGATCGACAGCAACATGATCAAGGACGCCAAGCCACCCTCTGAGTCACCTGGTCTGTGCCGAGAATGCCAGCAAGGGAAGATGGTCCAAAGACAAATTCCCGAGCAATCCAAGCAAGCCCAAGTATGCCCCGCTTGAGTTTCTACACGTCGACAACTGCGGTCCAATGGAGCACGAGTCGCTTGGTGGCAGCAAATATTTGCTGATCATCACGGACTAGGCAAGTGGGTGTATGGCTGGATTCTGTCTGCGCGCCAAGTCGGAAAGTGAAGACTGTCTGCGCAAGTACATTCTCAAGGTTGAGAAGCAGTTCAGTGCTAAGGTCAAGTCTGTGCGTCATGGCGGGGCCAAGGAGTTTGCAACCAGCTCCCTACTGAATTCTACGACGATCATGGCATTGAGGTGCAGCCCACAGTCCGCTACGCGCACCAGACAAACGGCACTGCAGAGCGAGCCAACCGGACTATCGTTACGATCGGTCGCAGAATGTTACATCACGCTGGTTTAGACAAAACGTTTTGGGCTGAAGCGGCAATGGCAGCGATTTACATCAAAATCGACTACCGTCTCCGGAAGTTCCAGCCAAACGCCTTACGAAATTGTGTACAAGACCAAGCCAAGCGTCAAACACATGCAAGTATTTAAGTGCAAGGCTTTCATCCTAACACCAGGAGCAAAACGACTCAAGTGGGACGCTAAGGCTCGCGAGAGAATATTCATCGGCTACGAGGAACGTTCTGAGGTATACTGCGTCTTTGACAGCGAAGCAGGGAAGGTGGTGATCAGTCGCGTCGTCAACTTCGACGAATCAAGCTTCGGAAACTTTGCGGAACGCTCAGACGATGACGACCATGATTCGCTGCTCAATTTTGACTCCCTTGATATCGACGACTCAGGACTGACGAAGCTCAAATACACAGAAAAGCGCAAGCCCAACCACTTGAACTCGCGCAACAGGATCTCAAATACGCGCTCAACGAGTCAAAACATTGGCTTGGAAGAAACAAATACCCCGAAGATTTCGTTCAGCCTCAAGCTAAACGCCGACTAGGCGTGCCCACTATGGTAATTGAAGAAGAAAATGACGGCCAAGTTCATGAAGGCGGCACGTCTCCAGCGGATGGATCATGGCGAGCAAGCGCCAACGCTGTGGAAATTACTGACCTCTCCGAGCCAACGACATATCAAGACGCAGTTAATGTATCGGAACAGGTGCACTGGCGCAAGGAGAGCTTAAGTCGATGCGAATTCGTGGAGTATTTTGAGCGGCAAAACTACCGAATGGACAACGCGCTCTAGGAACCTAGTGGGTTTTTAAGATCAAGCGCAAAGCTGATGGATCGATTGAGATGTATAAAGCGCGCCTAGTTGCGAAGTGATTCAAGCAAAATTACGGCATCGACAACACGAAGATATTTTCGCCTGTTATCAAGTATGTGACTTTGGGAAGGGTTATTGCGATCGCCAAGTACTTCGACTGGCCTCTTGACCAACTGGACATGGTGACGGCATTCTTGTACGGCGTCATGAAGGAACAAGTGTTTTGCGCAACGCCGGAAGAGTTGAGCTCGATGAAGACTTCGACTGTCTCGAGCTGGTTAAGGCCACCCATGGACTCAAGCAAGCCTCGCGAGTTTGAAATGAGACCTTCGACGATTTTGTGTGCTCCATCGGCTTCCAAGTTTCAGCTTTTGATCCCTGCCTGTTCATCAAGATTGTGGATGTCCACTGCGTACTGCTTCTGGTTTACGTCGACGATTTACTCGTCACAGGAAGCTCGACCGACCTTATCGCGCGCACCAAGAATGACTTGAAGACGCGCTTCGAGATGACGGACAGCGGTGAATGCGTCTTCGTCCTGGGTATGGAGCTGGTGAAAAACCCTGACGGCAGTGTGATAGTGTGCCAGCGGCGCTACATCGAAGACATACTCAAGCGATTCGGCATGCACGACAGCAAGCCCGTTGTAAGCCCGGCGGATCCAAGCACTCGAATTGTTCCAAGTGACTAGCCAACACCAACAAGCGTTCCGTTCCGTGAAGCAATCGGTGCACTTATGCATCTAATGACAATGACTCGCCCGGACATCGCCTTTGCCATTGGATATGCGTCGCGGTTTATGGAAAACCCTCAAGACGAGCATTGGGCTGCAGTCAAGAAAATTCTCCGTTACCTCCAAGGAACCAAGTCGCATGAACTCCGTTTTGAGCCCGGGAACAAAGTGGTCTTCCGCGCATACTCGAACGCAGACTGGGCAGGCGACCATTCGGACCGCAAATCGACTTCGGGCTACGCGTTCATATTGATGAACGCACCCATCAGCTGGTGAAGCATAAAGCAGTCAAGCGTGTCGCTCTCTACCAGCGAAGCAGAGTACATCGCTTTGAGTCTGGCTATACAAGAAGGCAAGTGGATCCATCATCTCCTGCACGAGACTTTGACGGCTGCGAATGAGACAACGCCGGGACTCAAGATCTTTGAGGACTATCAGTCATGCATCAAGATGACGAAGAATCCAGTGAAACATGGACGTGCCAAGCACATCGACATCAAGTACCATCACATCTGTGATGAATCCAAACGGGGTGAAGTCAAGCTGGAGTACTGCAAGACAGCCATCATGCTCGCGGACATCATAACCAAGGCTCTTCCAGGACCAAGTCACAAGGACATAACGACAGCTCTCGGCATCCACGCGTATTCGCATTGAATGGGCGTGTTGAGGGTAATCGGTTTATGGTACAATGTACCAGTTGCACCCTTAAGCCGGTTTGTCCGAACCGGTCCGAAACGATCGCACGTTGATTAGACGATCAAGACGATTGGACGAGTAAGGAATGATTGTAATTAGAAAAACTGATTGATAGGAAGAGCTAGTGCATGTCTCATCAGCTAGAACTAACATTAAATGAATCACTTTCGAATCTTCCTTCAACAGATCAAGTGCCTTCTTCGCTCTTCGTTCCCCACAAGCTTCGCTCCCCACTTTTTCGCTTCATAATTACAACACTAAGCTACTTGGGTAATTGGATACAGACTGGGCTGGAGACATCGAGTCTCGCCGAAGTACAAGCGGTAATGTTTACACACTGAACAATGGACGCATCAGCTGGCGAAGTAAGAAGCAACGAAGTGTGGCGCTTTCTTCGACAGAGGCGGAGTATATGGCTTTATCAGAAGCCACTCAAGAAGCGGTTTGGCTCAAGGTATTTCTGTGAAAGCTTGGTGAGATGACTCCCAACGAGTCAGTCAAGATATTCGAGGACAATCAAGGTTTTATTGCGTTGGCCAAGAATCCAGAATTTCACAAGCGCACTTAACATATCGACATTCGCTACCACTTTGTGCGAGAAAAGATTGAGGACGGCCAAGTCAACCTTGAGTACATCCGCAAACATGCTGGCCGACATAATGACAAAGCCAATTCTCACTGCGCAGTTTGATGTTCTGCGCTCTAAACTTGGGACACAAGGAGTCGCCGTTACCGAGTCGAGTTGAAGTGTTGTCGAAGATGCTGGTGAAGAATTGCCTCGAATAGCGAACACATATCGGTAGTTCCAGTATCTGCAATCAGTTGATGACTGCTTGAAGGAGAAGATCTAAGATGGGCAGAAGATCGGTTGTGGGATGGGAAGATGATTGCGCCCGGATGGGAAGATGATTGCGCATGGATGGGAAGATGATTGCGCATGGACGGTAAGTCGTTCTGATTGGCTTAGATAAATCATTGGCTCAGGAGTAGCATGTAGTTGCGAATTAAGGACCTTATAAATATATTCCCTTTGCATTCTACCAACAAGTGCTCACTTCGACTTATCTAATAGGTTATGAGCCCGAGCCCCGCACACTCTGCCTGCGACAACGACCAAGCCCTCGCCATGGACGTCGCCGCACCCTCGCGTATCAACAAGTTCGACGGAACGAACTTCCATACGTGGGAAATC
Organism: Plasmopara viticola; assembly: GCA_001695595.3. Taxonomy (NCBI): domain Eukaryota; phylum Oomycota; class Peronosporomycetes; order Peronosporales; family Peronosporaceae; genus Plasmopara; species Plasmopara viticola. The sequence goes on from MBPM02000054.1 coordinate 285,631, forward strand.
AAGATGCAAATGGTGCTGAAAGAGCGCGATCTGTGGGAAGTCACGAGCGGTGAGATCAAGTACGAGCACTGTCTTACGCAGCTGGATCAAAGCACGTACAAGCGCAAGTCCCGCAAGGCTATGGCCATCATCTGCCTTGCCATGGAGGACTCTCAGCTACCGTTGGTACGGTCGGCGAAAGGTGCGCAGGATGCATGTTCGCGTCTAGAAGGGCATTTTGAGAAAAAAAGTTTAGCGAATAAGCTCTTTTTTCGTCGACGCTTCTTCACGACGATGATGGACGAAGGTGATAATGTTTGCAGCACATCAACGAGATCAAGGCGCTGGCGGAGCAGCTGGACGCGGTTGGCGCTCCGCTCAGCGAGGACGACTTGGTGATCACGCTTCTTGCTAGCGTTAACAAGTCATACCAGTTCCTGATCACGGCGTTGGAGTCTAGAGCCGACTCACTCACGTGGAAGCTAGTGTCGTCGCGGCTATTACATGAGGATATGAAGCGCAGAGAACAAGGCAGTACTACTGAAGGCAGCGCGTCAGGCCAAGTTTAAGCGTTTATGACAAGCGACAACGGACGGCGCAAGGGACGGCAACCTCCTGCTAAAACAAGCGCATGGCATTACGGTGAAGAGCACGGACGTTGGATCGCCGAGTGCCCAGTGCGCATCCGCTAGAAGGCAGACCGGCATAAACCGCAACGAGCTCACGTAGCACAGAATAAAGAAGACTTTGGTAACTACCAAGATTGCGCCGATTGACGTGCATCTTGCCGACGACGGTGTGGTTCAGGCGACTGGAACCGGTAATATTACAATGTCGATGACGACTTCGCGTGGAGTGAAAAAGGAGTGCTTACAAACGGGTGGCATATCCCGAAGGTAACGCGGACCTTGTTTTCGATTGGACGCTTAACGAAAGATGTGGGTCCAGTCACGTTCGAGACCGACGGCTGCTTTGCTCAAACAAAAAAGGTTCGGTGAAACTCGGTGAACGTCGAAGCAGCGGCTTGTTTAAGCTTTGCATGACGCCAGTGAAGACATACGAGGTCAATATGGCAAGTTCAAAAAGCTGCGTTGGGGACACCACATCGTACCTCTGGCACCTTCGAGTTGGCCATATTGGCCATGGCGGTTTGGAAGCCATCGTCAAAAAGGGTTACGGCACTGGCATTGGCATTACGTCAGTAAAGCGGTGGAAGCTTTGTGAGGGGTGTGCATTGGGAAAGCAAACCCAAGCAACATACATGAAGCCGTCGCCAAACAGAGCAAAAGACGTGCTTAATGTCATTCACGGTGATGTATGTGGCCCAATGCGGACCTTAACACACAGTGGCAAGCGATAATTTGTCACTTTCATAGATGACAAGTCGCACTAAGGCGCGCTTTACCTACTTCGAAACAAGTCGAAAGTGGCTGACAACTTCGCTAAGTTTGCTGCTTATGCTGAAAAGCAAACGAATAAGCGAGTCAAGCGGCTTTGAAGTGACAACGGTGGCAAATACACGTCAGGAGCAATGGCCAAATTCTTTGCTGACGGTGGTGGCATTGTGCAGAAGTTCACGCCTCCATACACTCCTCAGCTAAATGGTGTTGCCGAGCTCATGAACCGAACTTTGTTTGTGTGTGCTCGGTGTATGCTTGAGTATGCTAGTCTTAATAAAGCATATTGGGGTGAGGCTGTGATGACCGAAACTCTTCTTCGAAACCGTTGCCCAGCACGTGCGATTGGCCACGACAAGTCGCCACATCCACTTTGGACTGACAAGAAACTATCAGAGGTAACCGGTTACCTTCGGCTTTTTTCCGGCTAACAAGGCTTTCCAATACGAGCGGCTGCCCGACGTTTCAAACAAACACATGGACAGACATATGGACAGGCGCACTCAAAAATGACTGCGCCCCGATGGGAAGATAAATGCGCCCGGATGGTAAGTCCTTCTGATTGGCTTAGATAAATTAATGGCTTAGATGTAGCAAAGTAAATGCAAACTAAGGGCCTTGTAAATACACTCACTTCGAAATCTTCTTTCTTCCTCACAAGTGTCATCGCTCGGTTCTCCCTCGCGCATACTCTTCACTACACTCCTCAACTATTTGCCTTCGCTCCGCTCACCAATCTAACAGGTTGTGAGCCCAACCATGACCTCGGTTCATAACGTCTCGGCCAAGGTCGCCATCGACAAATTCAACGGCGACAACTATGCAACGTGGAATCGCTACATGAGTGGCGTGTTTCTTACCAAAGCCGTGTGGCATGTTGTGAACCGCGAGGTGACTCCGACGTTTGTTGACCCTCGTGTCTCGAACGAATATGTCACGACAAGCAACATTGCTTATGGATTGATGCTGCTCCATATGGATGCAGACTATCACCACCTTGTTGGTGACTGCGAGGAAGCGTGGGTTGCTTGGGCGCGTATTAAGACGCTGTACGGCGGATGGCAAAAGGCTGGTCGCATCTACTTGAAGCGACAACTCTCCAGCATGGGGATGGCCGGAGGTAATAACGTCTTACATCACTGCAATGAAGTCCTCGAAATCAGCGCAAAGCTTTCCAGAATCGGCGCGAAGATGGAAGACGAAGACGTTGCAATCTGCCTTTTGCGAAGTCTGCTCAGAAGCTACGAGAATGTCGTGCTCAACTTGAAGATCAGCAATGCGGAGTTGAGGACTCAGGATGTGCTTAAAGTGCTGACGAATGAGCACATTAAGCGACAAAGGTCGAAAACTACGACAGTTAAGACAGAGGAAGTGGCAAAGGCGTTCAGCACAGAGCGAGAATATCGCCAGTGCGCATACTGCGGAAAATTGAGGCACTCGGCGGAGCGGTGCTGGACCAAGCAGAAGGATGAGATTCGAAATGCTCGACGCGGCGGCCAAGCTCGTGGACGCGGAGCAAACAATGTTCACTATCAACCAAGCGATCAATACGACTACGACCGTGTTGCGTTTGCGGTCTCACTGGAGTGTGAACTTTCAACAACAAAAAATATGCCTGGAATGCGGGCGATCGACAGTGGCGCAACGCATCACATATGCAACAACACGGACAAATTTACAAGACTCAATGAGAACAATTTTGGCTAACTCTCGGTCGCTGACGGAAACAAGACTGCAATTGAAGGTGTCGGGACCATCATCGAACGCGTAATTTTGCCCGATGGTATAGAGTCCGACATTGAATTCAAGGACGTATTGTTCGTGCCAACAATGAACAAAAATTTACTTTCGGTGCCACATATCAACAAGGGCGGCAAGTTTCAGATGGTATTTGATGGTCCACGCATGGACATTGCGCGCAAAGTCTCGAATCAGGTTGTGGCTACAGCAGATCTTGTGGACGGTCTTTACTGGCTTCGTACTTCCCAGTATCAGCAAATTCGGCGGTGCGGGACAAAACACCAATCTGCATGCAAGAATGGGTCACGCTCCAATCGACATGCTTCTCAAGATGGTCAATGGCGGAATGATCAAGGACGCAAATGTGCCACTAGGTTCAAGTGATCAAGGCATGTGTCGAGGGTGTCAGTTAGGAAAAATGGTTCAAATTCCATTTCCTAGCTCCCAAGACAAGCGTCAATATGATACGGTTGAGCTTCTTCACTTCGACATATGCGGTCCCATGGAACAAGGCTCTTTGGGTGGAAGCAAAACTCCATTTGAAATTGTGTACAAGTACAAGGCAAGTGTTAAGCACCTGCGTATACTTTGTTGCCGTACATTTACTCTCACACCAAGAGAAAAGCGACTCAAGTGGGACCCAAAAGCTCCTGCCGGTATCTTTATGGGCTATCAAGAGTCATCAAAGGCTTATCGAATCTTTGACATCGAGGCAGGACAAACGATTGTTAGTCGTGATGTCAACTTTGATGAATCAAGGCTTGGCTTTGAAACTACAAGTCCACCAGCTCATTACAGTGATGACGATGAAATCAATCTTGATCCGCTCACAATCGATGACAGTGATCCAGTATACCGAATGAATTTCATGTCGTCCGGAAAGCGCAAGAACCGATCAGGCGCATATGACGCTAACAATGATTCAGCTCTCCCACGCTACGAGTATCACGAGAATAGACTTGAGGAATCAAGTGCGCCAGAAAATCTTGAAGGGCGACGAGCAAAACGCAGAGCTGTTGAGCGCATGACGAGTCATTCACAGCGATGTGTGTGGACCTATGCAGACAAAAATGTTCAGTGGTAAGCGATATTTCGTCACTTTTATTGACGAGAAGTCGCACTTTTCTGCTGTTTACTTGCTACGGAACAAATCTGAGGTGGCCTACAAGCTTGCTACTTTCGTTGCGATGGCCGAAAACCAGACCAACATGCGCGTCAAATCACTTTGTTGTGATAATGGTGGCGAATACAGTTCTGGAGCAACGGCAAAGTTTTGTGCAGAGCGTGGAATTATTCAGAAGTTTACGCCACCATACACACCACAACTAAATGGGGTCGCAGAACGCATGAATCGTACACTCGTTGAATGAGGACGGTGCATGCTGGAGCACGCTAATCTTCCAAAAGCATACAGGGGTGAAGCTGTTTGTACTGCTGCGTTTCTTCGCAACCGATGTCCGACACGAGCCGTTGATCATGATATGTCGCCGTTTCAACTGTGGACTGGCAAGAAGCCTTTGTTGGCAAATTTAAAGGTATTTGGCTGCCATGCTTACGTCTCAATTCTTAAAGAGAAACGATCCAAGTTTGATGCGCGTTCGGCTCGGTGCCGTTTTCTTGGCTATTCGGAACATGAAAAAGCGTACAGTTTGAAGAAGTTGCTAGCGGTCGCGTTCTGATAAGTCGAGGCGAAAAATTCATGGAAGATACTTTTGACGACAAGATACCAAGTATCAAGTCATCAGAAGCTGTATTTGACGAGACCGATACAGCTGATTTCGACCGCTCGGAAAATGAACAGCAATGCATGATGAAGACGTGGAGCCTAAAGGCTAGCAGCACTCTCAAACGCAGCCTATTGTGGATTTGGATGTTGAGCCTGGTAGTAAACGACACCAGCAAAAAACCAATCACTCGAAAAAGCGGCGCTAGTTTTAAAAGCAAAGAGGCCAAGTCGCTATCAATCGCTAGAGGAAATGTCTGCAACGGCCCAAGATTTCGAAGCGGCCTTTGTTGTGGATTCAGTGGGAGAAATGCCGACAACCTTCATGTCGGCAATGGAATTCAGCAACGCGGCCAAGTGGAAAGAGGCGTGTGATGCTGAAGTGAGTTCTCTTTGCAAGAACAAGACATGGGATTTGGTACCGCTGCCAAAAGGTCGTAAGGTTATCGGCTGTAGATGGGTCTTCCGAATCAAGGGAAACCAAGCTGGAGAGACCGAACCGTTCAAGGCAAGACTCGTGGCCAAACGCTTTTCTCAAAGGTATGGTGTCGACTACGAAGAGGCTTTTGCACCAGTGGCCAACTTTACATCAATCAGGATGTTACTAAGTCTGTCGGCCAAGTACAATTTGACGTTGCATCAGATGGACGTCAAGACAGCCTTTCTCAACGGCACTCTAGACGAGAACATTTACATGGTGCAACCGGATGGATGTGTCAACGACGTGTACCCAAATCACGTCTGTCAGCTAAAGCGCTCCCTTTATGGTTTGAAGCAGTCACCGCGAATGTGAAATCAAACAATTGACGCGTTTAAGATGGGGATGAAGTTCAATAAGTGTGATGCAGACCATTGCATTTATGTCAAGTGGAATAATCATGACTTGATCCTAGTGGCGCTCTACGTTGTTGACCTGGTGCTCGCAAGTAACAACGATAAGCTGCTAAATACGACTAAAAAAGCACTCAGCGAGCGATTCGAAATGACGGATCTTGGTAGACTCAAGTTCTTTTGGGAAATGGAGATTGATCGAGAAACTTCGACTGGTAACGTGTCTATTCGTTAGACTAAGTTTGCGAGTGACATCTTGAAAAAGTTCGGCATGGAAAACAGTAAGTCCGTCAGGACACCTCAAGATGCAGGACTCAAGTTGACCAAGGTCATGTGCGAAGGAGGGTGTTGCCATGAAGAGACAATGGCGAAAGTCCCATTTCGAAATGCCGTTGGTTGCCTCATGTACTTGGTGGTTGGGACTCGGCCGAACCTAGCAGCCTCAGTGGGAGTACTCAATCAGTTTGCTTCGGACTCATGCCCAACTCAATGGCAGGCACTCAAAAGGGTCTTCAGATACGTGCAAGGAACCAAGATGCATGGCATTATGTTCCAAGCTCAAGACCAAGAAGGACTTCGGGGTTATTCAGATGCAGATTGGGCAGGCGATTTGGAAACTCGACGAAGCACAAGCGGCTATGCTTTCATGATGAATGGAGGTTGCGTCAGCTGGAGAAGCAAGGAACAACGGACTGTGGCACTTTCTTCGACAGAGGCAGAGTACATGGCTTTGACGGAAGCAGCTCAAGAGGCGACTTGGTTGGAAAAATTTCTGTGCGAGCTTGGTGAATTATCAAGTAGTCAAGCGATCGAGATCTACGAAGTCAACCAAGGTTCCATCTCACTGGCCAAATATCCTGAATTCCACAAGCGCACCAAAAAAATCGACATTAGCTATCATTTTATCCGCGAAAAGGTGAAAGATGGCCAAGTGGTGCTCGAGTACTGCCCATCTCAAGATATGCTGGCCGACATCATGACGAAGTCTATTCCAGCAACGCAATTTTGCAAACTTCGGAGCATGCTCGGCATTCAAGCACAAAAGACTGTCGAGTCGAGTGGGAGTGTTGTCGAAGATGTTGGCGAAGAAACGCCTCGACCAGCGACTACGTATCGGTAAGTACGGGTATCTGCAATCAATTGCTGACTGCTTGGAGGAGCCAATTTAAGATGGGCAAAAGATCGACTTTGGGATGGAAATATGATTGCGCCCGGATGGAAAGATGATTGCGCCCAGATGGTAAGTCGCTCTGATTGGCTTAGATGAATCATTGGCTTAGAGGTAGCATGTAGTTGCGAACTAAGGACCTTTAAATATATATATACTTTGCACTTTACCAATTAGTGCACACTTGACTTTTTTCATGCCTTACAACGTTCCTCGTAGCAAATGATAATTCCCTCACGAGCCACTTGAGTCGTTTTTTTCCTGGTGTTAGGATGAAAGCCTTGCACCCAGATACTCGCATGTGTTTGACGCTTGGCTGGGTTTTGTACACATTTCGTAAGGCCTTTTGGCTGGAACTTTCGGAGACGTGTTGGATTACTCAAGCCATAACCGGTAACCCTCAACAAGACGGTAGTCGGTTTTTGATGTAAATCGCTGCCATTGCCGCTTCAGCCCAAAACGTTTTGTCCAAACCAGCCGGATGTAACATCCTGCGACCAATCGTAACAAAAGTCCGGTTGGCCAGCTCTGCAGTGCCGTTTGTCTGGTGCGCGTAGCGTACTGTGGGCTGCACCTCGATACCATGATCGTCGTAGAAGTCTAGTAGGAAGTTAAATGCGAACTCCTTGGCCCCGTCATGACGCACAAACTTGACCTTGGCACTAAATTGCTTTCCAACCTTGAGAATGTACTTGCGCAGACAGTCTTCACTTTTCGACTTGGCGCGCAAACAAAATCCAGCCATACACCCACTTGCCTCGTCCGTGATGATCAACAAATATCTGCTGCCACCAAGCGACTTGTGCTCCATTGGCCCGCATAAATATCGAAGTGTAAAAACTAAGGCAGGGCATACTTGGGCTTGCTTGGATTGCTCGGGAATGGCTTTTGGACAATCTTCCCTTGCTGGCATCCTCGGCACAGACCGGTTGACTTGGAGGGTGGCTTGGCGTCCTTGATCATGTTGCTGTCGATCATTTTGCAAAGGACATCAGCCGGAGTATGACCCATGCGAGCGTGCAACTTCACACCGCTACCTTGCACGACTGTATTGGCACAGCGTTGCGGCGTTCGAAGCCAGTAGAGTCTGTCGATGAGGTCCGCAGTCGCAACAACTTGTTTGGACTTCTTGCGAGCAACGTGCATCTTGGATCCGTCAAATACGACCTAAAACTGGCCACTCTTGTTGAACTGCGAAATCGACAGCAGATTTTTGCTTATGCTTGGCACGTATAGCGCATCCTTTATTTCGATTTCACGCTCGTTGCCGTTGGGTAGAACCACCCGTTCGATGATGATCCCTACGCCCTTGATTTCAGCCTTGTTGCCGTCGGCAACAGACAATTCGCCTTCGCGGTCTTCATGAAGCACGGCGAACTTGGTCTTGTCGTTGCATATGTGATGCGTGACACCACTATTAATGTCCCAGAGTCCCGATGCGTTGCTAGTCGTTGACATGCCGCATTCCAGCGAGACTGCTGTTGAGAGTAACCGGTTTATGGTACAATGTGCTAGTTGCACCCATTAACCGGTTAGACCGAACCGGTCCAATACGATCGCACGTAATTTAGACGAGCAGGATGATTGGATGAGTAAGGAATGATTGCGATTAGACAAACTAAATGATAGGAAGAGCTAGTGCATGTCTCATCAGCTAGAACTAATATTAAATGAATCACTTTCGAATCTTCCTTCAACAGCTCAAGTGCTTTCTTCGCTTTTCGCTCCCCGCAAGCTTCGCTCCCCACTCCTTCGCCTCAGAATTACAACGGGTTATGAGCCCAACTACCATGTCCACTGCGCAAGACGTCTCCACCAAAGTCTCCATCGACAAATTTAACGGAGACAACTACGTGACTTGGAGCCGCTGCATGCGTGGCGTGGTCTAAGTCAACGTGGCATGTGGTGAATTGCCAGACGACTCCTTCCTTCACCGACTTTCGTGCCAAGGATGAGTACCTCAAGCTCAACAGCATCGCATTCGGACTTATGCTGCTCCACATGGACGCGGACTACCATCACGTCGTCAATGACTGCGAGGAAGCATGGGCCGCATGGGTACGTGTGAAGACACTTTACGGTGGATCCCAGAAGGCTGGTCGCATCTATCTCAAGCGACGGCTCTTTAGCATGAAGATGTCAGAAGGCGGCAATGTGCTACAACATTGCAACGAAGTCTCCAACATCAGCGCCAAGCTCAGCAGCATCGGCGCCAAGATGGAGGACGAGGACGTGGCGATCTGTTTGCTGCGCAGTCTCCCCAAGAGCTACAAGAACGTGGTGTTGAGCCTGGAGATGAGCACTGCGGAGCTGAGAACGCAAGCCGTTGTCAAGGTGCTCACGAACGAGCATATCAAGCGGCAGGGCGAGAAGACTCTGGCGATCAAGACTGAAGACGCGGCACGTGCGTTCAGCACTGATTGGGAGCCTCGCCAGTGCACGTACTGCGGAAAATTGGGGCGCTCGGCTGAGCGGTGCTGGACCAAGCAGAAGAATGGCATTCGCGGCTCTAAGCGCGGCGGCAACAACTGTGGACGCGTGGCCAACAATGTCCGGTGGAGTAACGACTACAACGACTACGATGATCGAGTCGCCTGATGGGAAGATGCTTGCGCCCGGATGGTAAGTCGTTCTGATTGGCTTAGATAAATCATTGGCTTAGAGGTAGCATGTAGTTGCGAACTAGAACCTTATAAATATATCCACTTTGCATTTTGCCATCTACAGCCCAAGTAACCTTTCTTCATTAGGTTATGAGCCAAAGCCCCGCAGACTCTGCCTTCTTCGCCCTCGCCTCTGACATCGCCTTCGCTGCCACCATGGACGCCACACCAAGGCGAATCAGCAAGTTCGACGGAACGAACTTCCATACGTGGAAATTCAAGATGCGAATGGTGTTGGAGGAGCGCGACCTATGGGAAGTTGCGAGCGGGGAGATAAAGCTTAAGCAGCTGAGTAATCCGGTGGACCAGTCGACCTTTAAGCGTAAGGCTCGAAAGGCGCTAATCTGTCTTGCGATGGAGGACTCGCAACTGCCGCTGGTTCGCTCGGCCAAGGATGCGTACGATGCGTGGTCAAGGTTGGAGGGACACTTCGAGAAGAGGAGCTTGGCGAATAAGCTCTTTCTTCGTCGCAGGTTCTTCACAACGATGATAGAGGATGGCGACGGTGTGCTCGAGCACATCAACAAGCTCAAAACACTAGCTGAGCAGCTAGACGCGGTGGGCGCTCCGGTGAGTGAGGACAACCTGGTAATCACGCTTTTTGGAAGTCTGAGTGATTCGTATCAATTCCTCATCACGGCGCTGGAGTCGCGTTCTGACACGCTGACGTGGGAGCTTGTGACGTCGCGCCTTTTGCATGAAGAGATGAAACGTAAGGAGCAGAGCGGCGACGGAGCTGTGTCTGGTCAAGCAGTTATGTTACGAGACAACAAGCGCAAAGGACGACCGGTGAAGAAGACCGGGGCGGGACAAGTAAGGGCATTGGATGGCAGAGTGCCCGCCGCGAGCGAGCAACGACTTTGAGAGACATCGGTCGCAGCGTGCAAACTTTGCTAATGGGAACGACAGTGATGACTACTTGTTTTCGGTTGGCGATTGTGATAGCTCTGTCAAGTCGAGTGACATTTGGCTGGTCGACTCAGGAGCGACGCAGCACATGTCATACGCGAAAAGGTTCATCTAGCAGACAACGGTGTCGTGCAAGCAATCGGCAGTGGAGACGTCCTTATGTCCATGAAGACATTGAATAAAGTGAAAAAGGGTGTACTCACTATTGTGTGGCATATTCCGAAGTTGTCTCGCAGTTTGTTTTTGGTTGGTCGGTTCACCAAAGACGTTGGTCCGGTAATGCTCAACAATGATGGATGCTTCGCGGAGACAAAGGGAGTGAAATGGAAAATTGGTGCTCGTGAAGGAAAAGGATTGTCCAAGCTTCATATGATTCCTGCTGCTCCTGAGGAAGTGTGTGTGGCCAAGCTGTCTGTCTGACTGCGTGGGGGACACCAATGTTGTTTATGGAATACCTCGTGCTGAAGGTATGACGCCTCGACCAGCAGTACATGACCGGTAGGCTACCAGTATTGATACCAGTAGACGGTGCGACCAAGCGACAGTGACGTCATGGACAGGCGCACTCAAGACGATTGCGTCCGGATGGGAAGATGCTTGCGCCCGGATGGCAAATCGTCCTGATTGGTCTATATAAATGATGGGCTTAGGAGTAGCAAGTAGTTGTGAACTAAGGACCTTAAATATATTAGCTTTGCATTTTGCCATCTTCCGCTCAAGTGACCTTTATCAACAGGTTAGGAGCCCAAGCCCCGCAGACTCTGCCTTCTTCGCCCATAATGCTGACACCGCCTTCGCCGCCACTATGGACGCCACGCCGAGCCGAATCAACAAGTTTGACGGAACGAACTTCCATACGTGAAAGCCCAATATGCGAATGGTGTTGGAGGAGCGCAACCTATGGGAAGTTGCGAGCGGGGAGATAAAGCTTGAGCAGCTGAGTAACCCGGTGGACCAGTCGACCTTTAAGCGTAAGGCTCGAAAGGCGCTAATTCGTCTTGCGATGGAGGACTCGCAACTGCCGCTGGTTCGCTCGGCCAAGGATGCGTACGATGCGTGGTCAAGGTTGGAGGGACACTTCGAGAAGAGGAGCTTGGCGAATAAGCTCTTTCTTCGTCGCAGGTTCTTCACAACGATGATAGAGGATGGCGACGGTGTGCTCGAGCACATCAACAAGCTCAAAACACTAGCTGAGCAGCTAGACGCGGTGGGCGCTCCGGTGAGTGAGGACGACCTGGTAATCACGCTTTTTGGAAGTCTGAGTGATTCGTATCAATTCCTCATCACGGCGCTGGAGTCGCGTTCTGACACGCTGACGTGGGAGCTTGTGACGTCGCGCCTTTTGCATGAAGAGATGAAACGCAAGGAGCAGAGCGGCGACGGAGCTGTGTCTGGTCAAGCAGGTATGTTACGAGACAACAAGCGCAAAGGACGACCGGTGAAGAAGACCGGGGCGGGACAAGTAAGGGCATTGGATGGCAGAGTGCCCGCCGCGAGCGAGCAACGACTTTGAGAGACATCGGTCGCAGCGTGCAAACTTTGCTAATGGGAACGACAGTGATGACTACTTGTTTTCGGTTGGCGATTGTGATAGCTCTGTCAAGTCGAGTGACATTTGGCTGGTCGACTCAGGAGCGACGCAGCACATGTCATACGCGAAAAGGTTCATCTAGCAGACAACGGTGTCGTGCAAGCAATCGGCAGTGGAGACGTCCTCATGTCCATGAAGACATTGAATAAAGTGAAAAAGGGTGTACTCACTATTGTGTGGCATATTCCGAAGTTGTCTCGCAGTTTGTTTTCGGTTGATCGGTTCACCAAAGACGTTGGTCCGGTAATGTTCAACAATGATGGATGCTTCGCGGAGACAAAGGGAGTGAAATGGAAAATTGGTGCTCGTGAAGAAAAAGGATTGTCCAAGCTTCATATGATTCCTGCTGCTCCTGAGGAAGTGTGTGTGGCCAAGCTGTCTGTCTGACTGCGTGGGGGACACCAATGTTGTTTATGGAATACCTCGTGCTGAAGGTATGACGCCTCGACCAGCAGTACATGACCGGTAGGCTACCAGTATTGATACCAGTAGACGGTGCGACCAAGCGACAGTGACGTCATGGACAGGCGCACTCAAGACGATTGCGTCCGGATGGGAAGATGCTTGCGCCCGGATGGTAAATCGTCCTGATTGGTCTATATAAATGATGGGCTTAGGAGTAGCAAGTAGTTGCGAATTAAGGACCTTAAATATATTCACTTTCCATTTTGCCATCTTCCGATCAAGTGACCTTTATCAACGGTTTAGGAGCCCAAGCCCCGCAGACTCTGCCTTCTTCGCCCATAATGCTGACACCGCCTTCGCCGCCACTATGGACGCCACGCCGAGCCGGATCAACAAGTTTGACGGAATGAACTTCCATACGTGAAAGCCCAATATGCGAATGGTGTTGGAGGAGCGCAACCTATGGGAAGTTGCGAGCGGGGAGATAAAGCTTGAGCAGCTGAGTAACCCGGTGGACCAGTCGACCTTTAAGCGTAAGGCTCGAAAGGCGCTAATCTGTCTTGCGATGGAGGACTCGCAACTGCCGCTAGTTCGCTCGGCCAAGGATGCGTACGATGCGTGGTCAAGGTTGGAGGGACACTTCGAGAAGAGGAGCTTGGCGAATAAGCTCTTTCTTCGTCGCAGGTTCTTCACAACGATGATAGAGGATGGCGACGGTGTGCTCGAGCACATCAACAAGCTCAAAACACTAGCTGAGCAGCTAGACGCGGTAGGCGCTCCGGTGAGTGAGGACGACCTGGTAATCACGCTTCTTGGAAGTCTGAGTGATTCGTATCAATTCCTCATCATGGCGCTGGAGTCGCGTTCTGACACGCTGACGTGGGAGCTTGTGACGTCGCGCCTTTTGCATGAAGAGATGAAACGTAAGGAGCAGAGCGGCGACGGAGCTGTGTCTGGTCAAGCGTTTATGTTACGAGACAACAAGCGCAAAGGACGACCGGTGAAGAAGACCGGGGCGTGCCACAATTGCGGCAAACAAGGGCATTGGATGGCAGAGTGCTCGCCGCGAGCGAGCAACGACTTTGAGAGACATCGGTCGCAGCGTTCAGACTTTGCTAATGGGAACGACAGTGATGACTACTTGTTTTCGGTTGGCAATTGTGATAGCTCTGTCAAGTCGAGTGACATTTGGCTGGTCGACTCAGGAGCGACGCAGCACATGTCATACTCGAAAAGGTTCATCTAGCAGACAACGGTGTCGTGCAAGCAATCGGCAGTGGAGACGTCCTTATGTCCATGAAGACATTGAATAGAGTGAAAAAGAGTGTACTCACTATTGTGTGGCATATTCCGAAGTTGTCTCGCAGTTTGTTTTTGGTTGGTCGGTTCACCAAAGACGTTGGTCCGGTAATGTTCAACAATGATGGATGCTTCGCGGAGACAAAGGGAGTGAAATGAAAAATTGGTGCTCGTGAAGGAAAAGGATTGTTCAAGCCTCATATGATTCCTGCTGCTCCTGAGGAAGTGTGTGTGGCCAAGCTGTCTGTCTGGCTGCGTGGGGGACACCAATGTTGTTTATGGAATATCTCGTGCTGAAGGTATGACGCCTCGACCAGCAGTACATGACCGGTAGGCTACTAGTATTGATACCAGTAGACGGTGCGACCAAGCGACAGTGACGTCATGGACAGGCGCACTCAAGACGATTGCGTCCGGATGGGAAGATGCTTGCGCCCGGATGGTAAATCGTCCTGATTGGTCTATATAAATGATGGGCTTAGAAGTAGCAAGTAGTTGTGAACTAAGGACCTTAAATATATTCACTTTCCATTTTGCCATCTTCCGCTCAAGTGACCTTTATTAACAGGTTATGAGCCCAAGCCCCGCAGACTCTGCCTTCTTCGCCCATACAGCTGACACCGCCTTCGCCGCCACTATGGACGCCACGCCGAGCCGGATCAACAAGTTTGACGTAACAAACTTCCATACGTGAAAGCCCAAAATGCGAATGGTGTTGGAGGAGCGCAACCTATGGGAAGTTGCGAGCGGGGAGACAAAGCTTGAGCAGCTGAGTAACCCGGTGGACCCGTCGACCTTTAAGCGTAAGGCTCGAAAGGCGCTGGCGATAATCTGTCTTGCGATGGAGGACTCGCAACTGCCGCTGGTTCGCTCGGCCAAGGATGCGTACGATGCGTGGTCAAGGTTGGAGGAACACTTCGAAAAGAGGAGCTTGGCGATTAAGCTCTTTCTTCGTCGCAGGTTCTTTACAACGATGATGGAGGATGGCGACGGTGTGCTCGAGCACATCAACAAGCTCAAAACACTAGCTGAGCAGCTAGACGCGGTGGGTGCTCCGGTGAGTGAGGACGACCTGGTAATCACGCTTTTTAGAAGTCTGAGTGATTCGTATCAATTTCTCATCACGGCGCTGGAGTCGCGTTCTGACACGCTGACGTGGGAGCTTGTGACGTCGCGCTTTTTGCATGAAGAGATGAAACGTAAGGAGCAGAGCGGCGACGGAGCTGTGTCTGGTCAAGCAGATATGTTACGAGACAACAAGCGCAAAGGACGACCGGTGAAGAAGACCGGGGCGTGCCACAATTGCGGCAAACAAGGGCATTGGATGGCAGAGTGCCCGCCGCGAGCAAGCAACGACTTTGAGAAACATCGGTCGCAGCGTGCAAACTTTGCTAATGGGAACGACAGTGATGACTACTTGTTTTCGGTTGGCGATTGTGATAGCTCTGTCAAGTCGAGTGACATTTGGCTGGTCGACTCAGGAGCGACGCAGCACATGTCATACTCGAAAAGGTTCATGAGGAACTACAAGGTCTTCACTTTAGTGGACGTGCATCTAGCAGACAACGGTGTCGTGCAAGCAATCGGCAGTGGAGACGTCCTTATGTCCATGAAGACATTGAATGGAGTGAAAAAGGGTGTGCTCACTAATGTGTGGCATATTCCGCAGTTGTCTCGCAGTTTGTTTTCGGTTGGTCGGTTCACCAAAGACGTTGGTCCGGTAATGTTCAACAATGATGGATGCTTCGCGGAGACAAAGGGAGTAAAATGGAGATTTGGTGCTTGTGAAGAAAAAGGATTGTTCAAGCTTCATATGATTCCTGTTGCTCCTGAGGAAGTGTGTGTGGCCAAGCTGTCTGTCTGGCTGCGTGGGGGACACCAATGTTGTTTATGGAATACCTCGTGCTGAAGGTATGACGCCTCGACCAGCAGTACATGACCGGTAGGCTACCAGTATTGATACCAGTAGACGGTGCGACCAAGCGACAGTGACGTCATGGACAGGCGCACTCAAGACGATTGCGTCCGGATGGGAAGATGCTTGCGCCCGGATGGTAAATCGTCCTGATTGGTCTATATAAATGATGGGCTTAGAAGTAGCAAGTAGTTGCGAACTAAGGACCTTAAATATATTCACTTTCCATTTTGCCATCTTCCGCTCAAGTGACCTTTATTAACAGGTTATGAGCCCAAGCCCCGCAGACTCTGCCTTCTTCGCCCATACAGCTGACACCGCCTTCGCCGCCACTATGGACGCCACGCCGAGCCGGATCAACAAGTTTGACGTAACAAACTTCCATACGTGAAAGCCCAAAATGCGAATGGTGTTGGAGGAGCGCAACCTATGGGAAGTTGCGAGCGGGGAGATAAAGCTTGAGCAGCTGAGTAACCCGGTGGACCCGTCGACCTTTAAGCGTAAGGCTCGAAAGGCGCTGGCGATAATCTGTCTTGCGATGGAGGACTCGCAACTGCCGCTGGTTCGCTCGGCCAAGAATGCGTACGATGCGTGGTCAAGGTTGGAGGGACACTTCGAGAAGAGGAGCTTGGCGAATAAGCTCTTTCTTCGTCGCAGGTTCTTTACAACGATGATGGAGGATGGCGACGGTGTGCTCGAGCACATCAACAAGCTCAAAACACTAGCTGAGCAGCTAGACGCGGTGGGTGCTCCGGTGAGTGAGGACGACCTGGTAATCACGCTTTTTAGAAGTCTGAGTGATTCGTATCAATTTCTCATCACGGCGCTGGAGTCGCGTTCTGACACGCTGACGTGGGAGCTTGTGACGTCGCGCTTTTTGCATGAAGAGATGAAACGTAAGGAGCAGAGCGGCGACGGAGCTGTGTCTGGTCAAGCAGATATGTTACGAGACAACAAGCGCAAAGGACGACCGGTGAAGAAGACCGGGGCGTGCCACAATTGCGGCAAACAAGGGCATTGGATGGCAGAGTGCCCGCCGCGAGCAAGCAACGACTTTGAGAAACATCGGTCGCAGCGTGCAAACTTTGCTAATGGGAACGACAGTGATGACTACTTGTTTTCGGTTGGCGATTGTGATAGCTCTGTCAAGTCGAGTGACATTTGGCTGGTCGACTCAGGAGCGACGCAGCACATGTCATACTCGAAAAGGTTCATGAGGAACTACAAGGTCTTCACTTTAGTGGACGTGCATCTAGCAGACAACGGTGTCGTGCAAGCAATCGGCAGTGGAGACGTCCTTATGTCCATGAAGACATTGAATGGAGTGAAAAAGGGTGTGCTCACTAATGTGTGGCATATTCCGCAGTTGTCTCGCAGTTTGTTTTCGGTTGGTCGGTTCACCAAAGACGTTGGTCCGGTAATGTTCAACAATGATGGATGCTTCGCGGAGACAAAGGGAGTAAAATGGAGATTTGGTGCTTGTGAAGAAAAAGGATTGTTCAAGCTTCATATGATTCCTGTTGCTCCTGAGGAAGTGTGTGTGGCCAAGCTGTCTGTCTGGCTGCGTGGGGGACACCAATGTTGTTTATGGAATACCTCGTGCTGAGGTATGACGCCTCGACCAGCAGTACATGACCGGTAGGCTACCAGTATTGATACCAGTAGACGGCGCGACCAAGCGACAGTGACGTTATGGACAGGCGCACTTAAGATGATTGCGTCTGGATGAGAAGATGCTTGCGCCCGGATGGTAAATCGTCCTGATTGGTCTATATAAATGATGGGCTTAGGAGTAGCAAGTAGTTGCGAACTAAGGACCTTAAATATATTAGCTTTGCATTTTGCCATCTTCCGCTCAAGTGACCTTCTTCAACAGGTTAGGAGCCCAAGCCCCGCAGACTCTGCCTTCTTCGCCCATACAGCTGACACCGCCTTCGCCGCCACTATGGACGTCACCTCTAGCCGGATCAACAAGTTTGACGGAACGAACTTCCATACGTGGAAGCCCAAAATGCGAAAGATGTTGGAGGAGCGCAACCTATGGGAAGTTTCGAGCGGGGAGACAAAGCTTGAGCAGCTGAGTAACCCGATGGACCAGTCGACCTTTAAGCGTAAGGCTCGAAAGGCGCCGGCGATAATCTGTCTTGCGATGGAGGACTCGCAATTGCCGCTGGTTCGCTCGGCCAAGGATGCGTACGATGCGTGGTCAAGGTTGGAGGGACACTTCGAAAAGAGGAGCTTGGCGATTAAGCTCTTTCTTCGTCGCAGGTTCTTCACAACGATGATGGAGGATGGCGACGGTGTGCTCGAGCACATCAACAAGCTCAAAACACTAGCTGAGCAGCTAGACGCGGTGGGCGCTCCGGTGAGTGAGGACGACCTGGTAATCACGTTTTTTAGAAGTCTGAGTGATTCGTATCAATTTCTCATCACGGCGCTGGAGTCGCGTTCTGACACGCTGACGTGGGAGCTTGTGACGTCGCGCCTTTTGCATGAAGAGATGAAACGTAAGGAGCAGAGCGGCGACGGAGCTGTATCTGGTCAAGCAGGTATGTTACGAGACAACAAGCGCAAAGGACGACCGGTGAAGAAGACCGGGGCGTGCCACAATTGCGGCAAACAAGGGCATTGGATGGCAGAGTGCCCGCCGCGAGCGAGCAACAACTTTGAAAGACATCGGTCGCAGCGTGCAAACTTTGCTAATGTGAACGACAGTGATGACTACTTGTTTTCGGTTGGCGATTGTGATAGCTCTGTCAAGTCGAGTGACATTTGGCTGGTCGACTCAGGAGCGACGCAGCACATGTCATACTCGAAAAGGTTCATGAGGAACTACAAGGTCTTCACTTAGTGGACGTGCATCTAGCAGACAACGGTGTCGTGCAAGCAATCGGCAGTGGAGACGTCCTTATGTCCATGAAGACATTGAATGGAGTGAAAAAGGGTGTGCTCACTAATGTGTGGCATATTCCGCAGTTGTCTCGCAGTTTGTTTTCGGTTGGTCGGTTCACCAAAGACGTTGGTCCGGCAATGTTCAACAATGATGGATGCTTCGCGGAGACAAAGGGAGTAAAATGGAGATTTGGTGCTTGTGAAGAAAAAGGATTGTTCAAGCTTTATATGATTCCTGTTGCTCCTGAGGAAGTGTGTGTGGCCAAGCTGTCTGTCTGGCTGCGTGGGGGACACCAATGTTGTTTATGGAATACCTCGTGCTGAAGGTATGACGCCTCGACCAGCAGTACATGACCGGTAGGCTACCAGTATTGATACCAGTAGACGGCGCGACCAAGCGACAGTGACGTCATGGACAGGCGCACTCAAGACGATTGCGTCCGGATGGGAAGATGCTTGCGCCCGGATGGTAAATCGTCCTGATTGGTCTATATAAATGATGGGCTTAGGAGTAGCAAGTAGTTGCGAACTAAGGACCTTAAATATATTAGCTTTGCATTTTGCCATCTTCCGCTCAAGTGACCTTTATCAACAGGTTTGGAGCCCAAGCCCCGCAGACTCTGCCTTCTTCGCCCATACAGCTGACACCGCCTTCGCCGCCACTATGGACGTCACCTCGAGCCGGATCAACAAGTTTGACGGAACGAACTTCCATACGTGGAAGCCCAAAATGCGAAAGATGTTGGAGGAGCGCAACCTATGGGAAGTTTCGAGCGGGGAGACAAAGCTTGAGCAGCTGAGTAACCCGATGGACCAGTCGACCTTTAAGCGTAAGGCTCGAAAGGCGCCGGCGATAATCTGGCTTGCGATGGAGGACTCGCAATTGCCGCTGGTTCGCTCGGCCAAGGATGCGTACGATGCGTGGTCAAGGTTGGAGGGACACTTCGAAAAGAGGAGCTTGGCGATTAAGCTCTTTCTTCGTCGCAGGTTCTTCACAACGATGATGGAGGATGGCGACGGTGTGCTCGAGCACATCAACAAGCTCAAAACACTAGCTGAGCAGCTAGACGCGGTGGGCGCTCCGGTGAGTGAGGACGACCTGGTAATCACGTTTTTTAGAAGTCTGAGTGATTCGTATCAATTTCTCATCACGGCGCTGGAGTCGCGTTCTGACACGCTGACGTGGGAGCTTGTGACGTCGCGCCTTTTGCATGAAGAGATGAAACGTAAGGAGCAGAGCGGCGACGGAGCTGTGTCTGGTCAAGCAGGTATGTTACGAGACAACAAGCGCAAAGGACGACCGGTGAAGAAGACCGGGGCGTGCCACAATTGCGGCAAACAAGGGCATTGGATGGCAGAGTGCCCGCCGCGAGCAAGCAACGACTTTGAGAGACATCGGTCGCAGCGTGCAAACTTTGCTAATGGGAGCGACAGTGATGACTACTTGTTTTCGTTTGGCGATTGCGATAGTTCTGTCAAGTCGAGTGACATTTGGCTGGTCGACTCAGGAGCGACGCAGCACATGTCAAACTCGAAAAGGTCCATGAGATACTACAAGGTCTTCACTCCAGTGGACGTGCATCTAGCAGACAACGGTTTCGTGCAAGCAATCGGCAGTGGAGACATCGTGATGTCCATGAAGACATCGAATGGAGTGAAAAAGGGTGTGCTCACTAATGTGTGGCATATTTCGAAGTTGTCTCGCAGTTTGTTTTCGGTTGGTCGGTTCACCAAAGACGTTGGTCCGGCAATGTTCAACAATGATGGATGCTTCGCGGAGACAAAGGGAGTGAAATGGAAAATTAGTGCTCGTGAAATAAAAGGATTGTTCAAGCTTCATATGATTCCTGTTGCTCCTGAGGAAGTGTGTGTGGCCAAGCTGTCTGGCTGGCTGCGTGGGGGACACCAATGTTGTTTATGGAATACCTCGTGCTGAAGGTATGACGCCTCGACCAGCAGTACATGACCGGTAGGCTACCAGTATTGATACCAGTAGACGGCGCGACCAAGCGACAGTGACGTCATGGACAGGCGCACTCAAGACGATTGCGTCCGGATGGGAAGATGCTTGCGCCCGGATGGTAAATCGTCCTGATTGGTCTATATAAATGATGGGCTTAGGAGTAGCAAGTAGTTGCGAACTAAGGACCTTAAATATATTAGCTTTGCATTTTGCCATCTTCCGCTCAAGTGACCTTTATTAACAGGTTATGAGCCCAAGCCCCGCAGACTCTGCCTTCTTCGCCCATACAGCTGACACCGCCTTCGCCGCCACTATGGACGTCACCTCGAGCCGGATCAACAAGTTTGACGGAACGAACTTCCATACGTGGAAGCCCAAAATGCGAAAGATGTTGGAGGAGCGCAACCTATGGGAAGTTTCGAGCGGGGAGACAAAGCTTGAGCAGCTGAGTAACCCGATGGACCAGTCGACCTTTAAGCGTAAGGCTCGAAAGGCGCCGGCGATAATCTGGCTTGCGATGGAGGACTCGCAATTGCCGCTGGTTCGCTCGGCCAAGGATGCGTACGATGCGTGGTCAAGGTTGGAGGGACACTTCGAAAAGAGGAGCTTGGCGATTAAGCTCTTTCTTCGTCGCAGGTTCTTCACAACGATGATGGAGGATGGCGACGGTGTGCTCGAGCACATCAACAAGCTCAAAACACTAGCTGAGCAGCTAGACGCGGTGGGCGCTCCGGTGAGTGAGGACGACCTGGTAATCACGTTTTTTAGAAGTCTGAGTGATTCGTATCAATTTCTCATCACGGCGCTGGAGTCGCGTTCTGACACGCTGACGTGGGAGCTTGTGACGTCGCGCCTTTTGCATGAAGAGATGAAACGTAAGGAGCAGAGCGGCGACGGAGCTGTGTCTGGTCAAGCAGGTATGTTACGAGACAACAAGCGCAAAGGACGACCGGTGAAGAAGACCGGGGCGTGCCACAATTGCGGCAAACAAGGGCATTGGATGGCAGAGTGCCCGCCGCGAG
The DNA here is from genome assembly GCA_001695595.3 of Plasmopara viticola. Lineage (NCBI taxonomy): Eukaryota > Oomycota > Peronosporomycetes > Peronosporales > Peronosporaceae > Plasmopara > Plasmopara viticola. Next base: position 307,128 of record MBPM02000054.1, read on the forward strand.
CAAGCAACGACTTTGAGAGACATCGGTCGCAGCGTGCAAACTTTGCTAATGGGAGCGACAGTGATGACTACTTGTTTTCGTTTGGCGATTGCGATAGTTCTGTCAAGTCGAGTGACATTTGGCTGGTCGACTCAGGAGCGACGCAGCACATGTCAAACTCGAAAAGGTCCATGAGATACTACAAGGTCTTCACTCCAGTGGACGTGCATCTAGCAGACAACGGTTTCGTGCAAGCAATCGGCAGTGGAGACATCGTGATGTCCATGAAGACATCGAATGGAGTGAAAAAGGGTGTGCTCACTAATGTGTGGCATATTTCGAAGTTGTCTCGCAGTTTGTTTTCGGTTGGTCGGTTCACCAAAGACGTTGGTCCGGCAATGTTCAACAATGATGGATGCTTCGCGGAGACAAAGGGAGTGAAATGGAAAATTGGTGCTCGTGAAATAAAAGAATTGTTCAAGCTTCATATGATTCCTGTTGCTCCTGAGGAAGTGTGTGTGGCCAAGCTGTCTGGCTGCGTGGGGGACACCAATTCGTACCTCTGGCACCTACGCCTTGGTCATATCGGGTTTGAAGGGCTTGATGCAATTGTCAAAAAGAAAGTTGCCACCGGTATTGCATTGACATCGGTGAGCATATGGGAGCGACGGGTGTGCACTGGGAAAACAAACTCGTGTGCGCTTTCAAACATCTTCGCTTGATCGAGCTAAAGACATTCTTGAAGTTGTGCATAGTGACGTGTGCGGTCCAATGCAAACGTCAACGTTCAGTTGAAAGCGCTATTTCGTTACGTTTATCGATGACAAGTCACGTTACTGCGTTATCTACTTAATCAAGTCCAAGTCTGAAGTTGTAGACAAGTTTGCCGAGTTTGTTGCCTTTGCTGAAAAGCAGACTGGCAAGCGAGTCAAGACTCTTCGAAGTGACAATGGTGGTGAGTATACGTCGGGTAAGATGACCAAGTTTTGCACGGATTACAGAATCGTGCTCAAGTTTACGCCACCGTATACTCCTCAGTTATATGGAGTAGCTGAACGCATGAATCGAACATTTTTTGGATGTGTAAGATGCATGTTAGAGCATGCTGGAATGTCCAAAGGCTATTGGAGTGAAGCAGTAATGACCGCAACGTTTCTCCGTAATCGTTACCCTACTCGTGCAGCTGGATTGAAGAATTCACCACACGAGCTTTGGACAACGAAGAAACCGCTCAAAAAACAACAAAGTGTTTGGATGTCATGCGTATGCCCACGTTACGAAGGAAAGGCGTTTCAAACTTGACGCAAAAGCCATCTCATGTCGCTTTTTGGGCTATTCGGAGCATGCAAAGACATATCGGTGCGGAGAAATTCCGACCGGGCGCATTCTAATGAGTCGCGATGCACAGTTCAAAGAGGACGTTTTCGACAAAGAAAGGCAGGACTATAACAAGATCGTTGAGCTGGTGGATGAAGAAAACGATAGTATTACTGATGCCGACACAGAATCAAGCACCGAAAATGGCCGTGAAGAGTCAAAGATGGATGATGATCAGGTGCCAGAACGCGACGTTGACTTCGAGTCTGGAGCTAAACGGCACACAAGGAATCAGTCGCTCGAAAAGGTAACAGAAACTCCACGATCCAAGCGACACGCGCCATGTTACCAGCGGTCGAACCTTGAAGAAATGTCAGCCTCCGCAATAGGTGAAGAAAATGGAGGGTTTGAAGCAGCACACGTCATGTATTCAGTGGGAGAAATGCCGACGACGCGTGCAAGTGGAAGGAAGCTTGCGACTCCGAAATTGACTCCTTGATAAGGAATAAAACATGGGATACAGTTTCGCTGCCGAAGGGACGAAAAGCGATCGGTTGTCGCTGGGTTTTTCGCGTTAAAGAAAACCAAGATGGGGACATTGAGCGGTTTAAGGCACGGCTGGTTGCAAAAGGTTTCTCGCAGAAGTATGGTGTGGATTACGAGGAGACGTTTGCACCCGTAACCAAGTTTACGTCAATTCGCATTGTGCTTAGCCTGGTTGCCAAGTATGATCTCAAGCTTCACCAAATGGACGTCAAAACTGCGTTTCTAAATGGTATTCTGGATGAAGACTTTATATGCAGCAACCGGATGGACATGCTGACCCAAGTCGACCGGAGTATGTGTGAAAGCTAAAGCGTTCGCTCTACGGTTCAAAGCAGTCACTGAAGAAGGTCAAGTGTGCACTAACTGGTAAAATGCAAAGTGAATATATTTTAAAGGTCCTTAGTTCGCAACTACATGCTACCTCTAAGCCAATGATTCATCTAAGCCAACCAGAGCGACTTACCATCCGGGCGCAATCATCTCCCCTTCCCAAAGTCGATCTTTTGCCAATCTTGAACTGACTCCTCCAAGCAGTCATCAATTGATTGCAGATACCAGTACCTACCGATACGTCGTCGCTGGTCGGGGCGTTTCTTCGCCAGCATCTTCGACAACACTCCCACTCGATTCGACAGCCTTTTGCGCTTAAATGCCGAGTATGCTCCGAAGTTTGCAGATTTGTGTTGCTGGAATAGACTTCGTCACGATGTCGGCCAGCATATCTTGAGTTGGACAGTACTCGAGCACCACTTGGCCATCTTCCACCGTTTTGTGTATAAAGTGATAGCGAATGTCGGTGTGTTTGGTGCACTTGTGAAATTCGGGATTCTTGGCCAGCACGATGGAACTTTAATTGTCTTCGTAGATCTTTATTGCTTGACTACTTGATAGTTCACCAAGCTCGCACAGGAAAGTTTTCAAGTAAGTCGCCTCTTGAGCTGCTTCTGTTAAAGCCATGTACTCTGCTTCTGTCGAAGAAAGTGCCACAGTCCGTTGTTTCTTGCTTCTCCAGCTGACGCAACCTCCATTCATTATGAAAGCATAGCCCCTTGTGCTTCGTCGAGTTTCCAAATCGCCTGTCCAATCTGCATCTGAATAGCCTCGAAGTCCTTCTTGGTCTTGAGCTTGGAACATAATGTCATGCGTCTTGGTTCCTTGCACGTATCTGAAGACCCTTTTGAGTGCCTGCCATTGAGTTGGACATGGATCCGAAGCAAATTGACTGAGTTCTGCCACTGAGGCTGCTAGGTCCGGCCGAGTCCCAACCATCAAGTACATGAGGCAACCAACGGCATTTTCAAATGGGACTTTTGCCATTGTCTCTTCATGGCAACACCCTCCTTCGCACATGGCCTTGATCAACTTGAGTCCTGGATCTTGGGGTGTCCTGATGGGCTTACTGTTTTCCATGCCGAACTTTTTCATGATGTCACTTGCAAACTTAGTCTGACGAATCGACACGTTACCAGTCGAAGTTTCTCGATCAATCTCCATTCTCAATAAGAACTTGAGTCGACCAAGATCCGTCATTTCGAATCGCTCGCTGAGTGCCTTCTTAGTCGTATTTAGCAGCTCATCGTTGTTACTTGCGAGCACCAAGTCATCAACGTAGAGCGCCACTTGGATCAAGTCATGGTCATTCCGCTTGACATATATGCAATGGTCTGCATCACACTTCTTGAACTTCATCCCCATCATAAATCCGTCAATTGTCTGATTCCACATTCGCGGTGACTGCTTCATGTTGTAAGAAGCACTTATGCTGTAGATGGCAAAATGCAAAGTGAATATATTTATAGGTCCTTAGTTCGCAACTACATGCTACCTCTAAGCCAAAGATTTATTTATCTAAGCCAATCAGAACAACTTACCATCCGGGCGCTATCATCTTCCCATCCCAAAACCGATCTTTTGCCCATCTTGAACCCGCTTCTTCAAGCAGTCATTACTTGATTGTACATATTGGTACCTACCGATATGTGTTGGAGAATCGACGCCTCGACCAGCAACTACATAGCGGTAAGTACCGGTATCTGCAATCAGTTGATGGCTACTGAAAGGTAGCACTAATAAATATATTTACTTTCGCATTTTGCTAATTAGTGCCCAAGTAAATTTTTCAATTGGTTATGAGCTCAAGCCCCGCAGACTCTGCCTTTCCGCCCCCTGACTCTGCCTTCGCCACCATGGACGCGTCTACGCAAAGCCCGATTAACAAGTTCGACGGCATCAACTTCCACAACTGGAAATTTAAGATGCAGATGGTGTTGGAGGAGAAAGATTTGTGGGACGTGGCAAGTGGCGAGATTAAGTTGGAGCAATGCGTCGCTTCGCTGGACCCAGGGCCTATAAGAGGAAGTCACGCAAGGCGCTGGCGATCATCTGTCTCGCGATGGAAGATTCGCAGCTGCCACTGGTTCGTTCTGCGACTGGCGCACATGATGCATGGTCAAGGCTCGAAGGACATTACGAGAAGAAGAGCCTCGTCAATCGACTCTTCCTATTTCGAAGTTCCTGACAGCAACAATGGATGAAGGTGATGATGTGCTTTAGCACATTAACAAGTTAAAGACACTAGCGGAGCAACTTGATGCGATCGGGGCTCCGGTTCGCGAGGACGGCTTGGTTATCACGCTTCTGAGTAGTTTGAGTGAATCGTACCAATTTCTCATCACGGCACTAGAGTCACGTGCTGATTCATTGACGTGGGAGCTCGTGACGTCTCGGGTACTGCATGAAGACATGAAGCGCAAAGAACAGGGTGGCGGCATCGATGGAGCCGCGCACAACCAAGGGCAAGCGTTCATGGCTAATGATAACACCAAGCGCAAAGAACGTCTTGTGCAGGCAAAGACAAGTGGGTCTTGCCATTACTGTGAGGAACAAGGTCATTGGATTGCCAAGTGTCCCGCGCGAATTCGTGGTAATGCGGAGCGGCAAAGGCCACAGCGTGCGAATGTCGCACAAGTTGAAGATGTTTCTAGCGACTTTCTATTTTCGGTGAATGGTGACACAAGTGCTACCAAGTCAAGCAGTGTTTGGCTGATAGACTCGGGTACAACTCAGCATATGACGTACTCGAGAGAGTATATGATCAACTACAAGGTCATGTCTCCGTTGGACGTACACCTTGCTGATGACGGTATTGTTCAAGCGGTTGGAACGGATGACATGGTTATGTCAATGCAAACACCACGTGGAATCAAGAAAGGTGTACTTACAAGTGTGTGGCACATTCCGAAACTACTGCGAGATTTATTTCCAGTGGGTCGTAATACGAAGGTTGTCAGACCAGTTACCCTTGAGCGAAATGGTTGTTTTGCAAATGCAAAAGGTTTGCGATGGCAGCTTGGTGCTCGCGAAGAAAAGGGTTGTTCAAGCTCTGCATGACACCAATTCCAGCTGAGACGGCAAATGTGACAACTTTGATGGGATGCCATAGGGACACCAATTCGTACCTCTGGCACCTTCGACTTGGTCACATTGGTTTTGGTGGATTGGATGCCATTGTTAAGAAAAACTATGGAACTTGTATTGACATTGCGTCTGTCAAGCAGTGGGAGGCGTGTGACGGATGTTCGCTTGGCAAACAAAGCGTACAAGCTACATCAAGTCATCACCTAACCGTGCGAAACAAGGGCTGGAGGTCATTCACAGTGATGTTTGTGGCCCTATGCAGACGCCTACTTTTTGTGGAAAGCGATATTTCGTCACATTTATTGACGACAAGTCACACTTTTGTATGGTATACTTGCTGCGCAACAAATCCGAAGTTGCTACCAAGTTTGCTGAATATGCCGCGCTTGCTGAAACGCAGACCGGATATCGAGTAAAGTCGCTTCGCAGTGACAATGGTGGAGAATATACATCGCACAGAATGGACAAGTTTTGCAGTGACCGGGGAATTGCTCAAAAGTTTACCCCGCCGTACACACCACAGCTGAATGGAGTGGCTGAGCGCATGAACCGAACGTTGGTTGAGTGCGCGAGGTGCATGATGGAACACGCTGGATTACGAAAGGTTTATTGGGGCAAAGCAGTTATGACCGTCGCATGTTGTAATTCTGAAGCGAAGGAGTGGGGAGCGAAGCTTGCGGGGAGCGAAGAGCGAAGAAAGCACTTGAGCTGTTGAAGGAAGATCTGAAAGTGATTCATTTAATGTTACTTCTAGCTGATGAGAAATGCACTAGCTCTTCCTATCATTTAGTCCGTCTAATCACAATCATTCCTTACTCGTCCAATCATCCTGCTCGCCTAATTAACGTGCGATCATATTGGACCGATTCGATCTAACCGGTTAATGGGTGCAACTGGTACATTGAACCATAAACCGGTTACCCTCAACACGCCTCCTCAATGCGAACACACGTGGATGCCGAGAGCTGTGGTTATGTCCTTGTGACGTGGTCATGGAAGAGCCTTGGTCATGATGTCCGCGAGCATGATGGCTGTCTCGCAGTACTCCAGCTTGACTTCACCGCGTTCGACTTTATCTCGGATGTGATGGTATTTGATGTCGATGTGCTTGGCACGTCCATGGTTCACTGGATTCTTCGTCATCTTGATGTATGACTGATTGTCCTCAAAAATCTTGAGTTCCGGCGTGGTCTCATTCGCAGCCGTCAAAATTTTCGTGCAGGAGATGAAGGATCCACTTGCCTTCTTGTATAGTCAGACTCAAAGCGATGTACTCTGCTTCGCTGGTAGAGAGCGACACACTTGACTGCTTCTTGCTTCCCCAACTGATGGGTGCGTTCATCAATATGAACGCGTAGCCCGAAGTCGACTTGCAGTCCGTGTGGTCGCCTGCCCAGTCCGCGTCCGAGTATGCGCGGAAGTCCACTTTGTTTCCGGTCTCAAAACAGAGTCCATGCGACTTGGTTCCTTGGAGGTAGCGGAGAATTCTCTTGACTGCAGTCCAATGGTCAAATCGAGGGTTTTCCATAATCCGCGACGAATATCCAACGGCAAAAGCGATATCCGGGCGAGTCGCTGTCATCAGATGCATAAGTGCACCGATTGCTTCACGGAACGGAACGCTTGTTGTTGTCGGCTTGTCACCTGGAACAAGTCGAGTGCTTGGATCCGCCGGGCTTACAATGAGCTTGCTGTCGTGCATGCCAAAGCGCTTGAGTATGTCTTCGATGTAGCGCCGCTGGCACACTGTCACACTGCCGTCAGGATGTTTTACCAGCTCCATACCCAGGACGAAGATGCATTCACCGCTGTCCGTCATCTCGAAGCGCGTCTTCAAGTCATTCTTGGTTCGCGCGATAAGGTCGGTCGAGCTTCCTGTAACGAGTACATCGTCGACGTAAGCCAGAAGTAGTACGCTGTGGACACCCAAAATCTTGATGTACAGACAGGGATAAATAGCTGAAACTTGGAAGCCGATGGAGCACACGAACTCATTGAAGGTCTCGTTCCAAACTCGCGAAGCTTGCTTGAGTCCATAGATGGCCTTTACCAGCTCGAGACAGTTGAAGTCATCATCGAGCTCAACTCCTCTCGGCGTTGCGCAAAACACGTGCTCCTTCATGACGCCGTACAAGAATGCTGTCACCACATCCAGTTGGTCAAGAGGCCAGTCGAAAAACTTGCGATCGCAATGACCATACGCAAAGTCACGTACTTGATAACAGGCGAGAATGTCTCCGTGTAGTCGATGCCGTACTTTTGCTTGAACCCCTTTGCAACGAGACGCGCTTTATACTTCTCAATCGATCCATCAGCTTTGCGCTTGATCTTGAATATCCATTTGGTTCCAATGGCGCGTTGTCCATTCGGCAGTTTTGCCGCTCGAAAGACTCCACGAAGTCGCATCGACCTAAGCTCGCCTTGAATAGCTTTGCGCCAGTGCACCTGTTCCGGCCCATTAACTGCGTCTTGATATGTCGTTGGCTCGGAAAGGTCAGTAATCTCCACAGCGTTGGCGCCTGCTCGCCAGGATCCATCCGCTGGAGACGTGCCATCTTTGTGAACTTGGCCGTCTTTTTCTTCTTCATCCACCATAGTGGGCATGCCTGGTCGGCGTATAGCTTGAGGCTGAATGGGATCATCGGGGGCACTTGCTTTTTCCAAATCGATGTTTTGACTCGTTGAGCACGTATTTGAGATCCTGTTGCGCGAGCTTAAGTGGTTGGGCTTGCGCTTTCCTGTGTGCTTGAAATCCGTCGGTCCCGAGTCGTCGATATCGAGGGAGTCGAAGTCGAACAGCGAATCATGGTCGTCATCGTCTGAGCGTTCCGCAAAGTTACCAAAGCTTGATTCGTCGAAGTTGACGTCGCGACTGATCACCACCTTCCCTGCTTCGATGTCAAAGACGCGGTATGCCTTAGAGCGTTCCTCGTAGCCGATAAAAATTCCCTCACGAGCCTTAGCGTCCCACTTGAGTCGTTTTTCTCCTGGTGGTAGGATGAAAGCCTTGCACCCAAATACTCGCATGTGTTTGACGCTTGGCTTGGTCTTGTACACAATTTCGTAAGGCGTTTTGGCGGGAACTTTCGGAGACGGTAGTCGATTCTTGATGAAGATCGCTGTCATTGCCACTTCAGCCCAAAACGCTTTGTCCAAACCAGCGTGATGTAACATGCTGCGTAACGATAGTCCGGTTGGCTCGCTCTGCAGTGCCGTTTGTCTGGTGCGTGTAGCGGACTGTGGGCCGCACCTCGATACCATGATCGTCAAAGAAATTCAATAGGGAGTTGGTTGCAAACTCCTTGGCCCCTTCATGACGCACAATCTTGACCTTGGCACTGAAATGATTCTCAACCTTGAGATTGTACTTGCGCAGACAGTCTTCACTTTTCGCCTTGGCGCGCAAACAGAATCCAGCCATAAACCCACTTGCCTCGTCCGTGATGATCAACAAATATCTGCTGCCAACAAGCGACTCGTGCTCCATTGGACCGCAGATGTCGAAGTGTAGAAACTTAAACGGGGCATAGTCAGGCTTTCTTGGATTGCTCGGGAATGGTTTTTGGACCATCTTTCCTTGCTGGCATCTTCGGCACAGACCAGGTGACTTAGAGGGTGGCTTGGCGTCCTTGATCATGTCACTGTTAATCATTTTGCGAAGAACATCAACTGGAGCATGACCCATGCGAGCGTGCAAGTCCTCACCGCTACCTTGCACGACTGTATTGGCACAGCGTTGCGGCGTTCGAAATCAGTAGAGTCCGTTGATGAGATCCGCAGTCGCAACAACTTGCTTGGACTTCTTGCGAGCAACGTGCATCTTGGACCCGTCAAATACAACCTGAAACTGTCCACTCTTGTTGATCTGCGGAATCGACAGCAGATTCTTGCTTATGCTTGGCACGTATAGCGCATCCTTTATTTCGATTTCACGCTCGTTGCCATTGGGTAGAATCACCCGTTCGATGATGGTCCCTACGCCCTTGATTTCAGCCTTATTACCGTCGGCAACAGACAATTCGCCTTCGTGGTCTTCATGAAGCACGGCGAACTTGGTCTTGTCGTTGCATATGTGGTGCGTGGCACCACTATCAATGGCACAGAGTCCCGATGCGTTGCAAGTCGTTGACATGCCGCATTCCAGCGAGACTGCGAAGGCGACTCGATCGTCGTAGTCGCTGTAGTCGTTACGCCACTGGACATTGTTGGTCACGCGTCCACGGTTGCTGCCGCCGCGCTTAGAGCCTCGATTCTCGTCCTTCTGCTTGGTCCAGCACCGCTCAGCCGAATGCCTCAATTTTCCGCAGTACATGCACCGATGAGGCTCCCGATCAGTGCTAAACGCACGCGCCGCGTCTTCAGTCTTGATCGCCAGAGTCTTCTCGCCCTGCCGCTTGATATGCTCTTTCGTGAGCACCTTGACAACGTCTTGCGTTCTCAGCTCCGCAGTGCTCATCTCCAGGCTCAACACCACGTTCTTGTAGCTCTTGGGGAGACTGCGCAGCAAGCAGATCGCCACGTCCTCGTCCTCCATCTTGGCGCCGATGCTGCTGAGCTTGGCGCTGATGTTGGAGACTTCGTTGCAATGTTGTAGCACATTGTCGCCTTCTGACATCTTCAGTGGAAGGAAGCCTGTGACTCGGAGGTTAACTCCCTGCATAAGAATCAAACTTGGGAGATTGTGCCATTGCCAAAAGGACGCAAGGCGATTGGATGCAGATGGGTTTTTTGTGTGAAAGAGAATCAATATGATGAAACGTTTGCACCGGTGGCGAAGTTTACATCGATTCGGATCTTGCTTAGTCTTGCTGCCAAATACAGCCTTACACTGCATTAAATGGACGTCAAGACAGCGTTCCTTAACGGACTGTTGGATGAAGACATATACATGGAGCAACCGGAATTTGTTTGCAAGCTCAAGAGGTCACTATACGGCCTGAAACAGTCACCTTGCATGTGAAACAAGACCATCGAAGAGTTCATGCTTAAGCTTGGGTTCATGAAGTGTGAGTCAGACCACTGCATTTCTTTGATGCGAAACAACCAAGCCATGATCTTTGTGGCTCTTTACGTTGATGATTTAGTGCTCGCAAGCAGCAGTGTCAAGATTCTTCATGATACCGAGCAAGCATTTAGTGATCGATTCGAGACGACTGATATGGGCCAACTCAAATTTTTCTCGAAATTGAAATTGAGCAAGACAAGACAAGTGAAGCTATTTTGATGCGACAGAATAAGTTTGCAAAAGACAGTTTGCACAATTTTAAGATGGATGCCAGTAATCCGGTCAAGACACCTCAAGATCCGGGCCTCAAACTGACAAAGAATATGTGTGAGGACGGTTGTAAGCACGACGTGACCATGGCTGGAGTCCCCTATCGAAATGCAGTAGGGTGCATCATGTATGTACTCGACCAGACCTCGCAGCAGCAGTGGGAGTACTCAGCCAATTTGGGGCAGATCCATGTCTTGCTCATTGACAAGCGCTCAAGCGGGTCTTCAGGTACATTCAAAGGACAAGAACACATTGTATTGAATTCCAACCGGGCTGCGATGATGGATTTCGAGGGTTTACGGATGCAGATTGGGCTGGAGATATTGCAACAAGAAGAAACACGAGCGGCTATGCGTTTATGGTGAACGGCGAATGCATCAGCTGGGGAAGCAAGAAGCAGCGTACGGTGGCGCTGTCATCTACTGAAGCTGAATACATGGCGTTGTCGGAGGCAACACAAGATGCTATATGGCTAAAGGCTTTCTTGTGCGAATTGGGTGAGTTGACAACTGATGAAGCGGTTACAGTTTACGAGGACAATTAAGGCTCCATTGATTGGCCAAGAACCCGGAAATTCACAAGTGCACCAAGCACATCGACATTCGTTATCTTTTTGTTCGTGAAAAGGTAGAAGATGGCCAAGTGGTGTTGCAGTATTGCTCAACAAAAGACATGATGGCCGACATGATGACCAAGCCAATCAGCGCTGTGCAGTTTCAAAATCTCCGGAACAAGTTGGGCATCAAGTCGCCAAGTGCTGACGAGTAGAGTGGAAGTGTTGAAGAATCGACGCCTCGACCAGCAACTACATATCGGTAAGTACCGGTATCTGCAATTAGTTGATGACTACTTAAAGGTAGCACTTAGAAATATATTTACTTTTGCATTTTGCTAATTAGTGCCCAAGTAACTTTTTCGATTATATGTAGTTGCTGGTCGAGGCGTTTCTTCGCCAGCACTGCGACAACACTCCCACACGACTCGACAGCCTTTTCTGCTTAAATACCGAGCATGCTCCAGGGTTTGCAGAATTGCGTAGCTGAAATAGACTTTGTCATGATGTCGGCCAGCATATCTTGAGTTGGACAGTACCCAAGCACCACTTGATTGGCTTCAGCCTTCTCGCGCACAGAGTGGTATCGAATGTCGATGTGCTTAGGCCAGCGCGATCGAGCCTTGATTGTCTTCATAGATCTTTATCGCATCGTTGTTACAGGTACATGCTGACCAATGTGTACATTGTACCACATTGTACCCATTAACCGGTTAGCATGAACCGGTCCAATACGACCACACGTTGATTAGACGAGTAGGCTGATTGGACGAGTAAGGAATGTTTGTGATTAGATGCACTTAGTGATAGGATGCGCTACTGCGTGTCTATGCAGCAACCAAACTAACTCCAATAAATCAATCACTTCTGAATTTCCATTGAAACCCCCAAGTGCCTTCTCCGCTTCGAATTCCTCGCCTCCGTCTTCTACTTAGTGCTCAAAGTCACATTCCATCAGGTTATGAGCCCAAGCACGATGTCCTCTGTCCAAGATACCAAAATTTCCATCGACAAGCTTAATGGCGACAACTACGCCACGTGGAGCCGCTACATGCGTGGCGTGTTCCTGACCAAGTCGGTGTGGAGTGTGGTGAACCGCGAGACAATGCCAAGCTTCACGGATCTCCGGGCTAAGGACGACTATGTCAAGTCAAGCAACATCGCGTTCGGCTTGATGTTGCTCCACATGGACGCCGACTACCACCATGCGCTTGACAACTGCGAAGAAGCCTGGGTCGCGTGGACGCGCTTGCGTACGCTGTACGGTGGGTCGCAAAAGGCTGGACGGATCTAATTGAAACGTCAGATTTTCAGCATGGAGATGGCGGAAGGCGGCAATGTGCTTGGTCATTGTAATGAAGTCCTCAACATTAGCGCGAAACTCAGCAGTATTGGCGCCAAGATGGAGGACGAAGACGCCGCGATCTGCCTGCTTCGTAGTCTTCCCAAGAGCTACGAGAATGTGGTGCTCAATTTGGAAATGAGCACCGCAGAGCTGAAGACGCAGGACGTGGTAAAGGTGCTCACAAACGACCGTATCAAGCGACAAGGCGAGAAGACTGCGTCTGTCAAGGTCGAAGAAGCAGCAAAGGCTTTCAACGCCGAACGCGAAGCGCATCGCTGCACGTACTGCGGGAAATTGGGGCACGTCATCGACAAGTGCTGGACCAAGCAGAAAGAAGAAAACCGAGGAGGAGCACGACGCGGCTGAAGTGGTCGCGGTGCCAACAACACGGAGAGACTGGCGTGACGTAGACGATTTCGACGCGGTCGCATTTGCGGTCTCTATGGAGTGCGGCGTGTTGACGGGCAAGAAGTTCCAAGGAACGTGGACCATCGACAGTGGCGCCACGCACCACATTTGCAACGACAAGGCCAAGTTTGTCGAAATCAAGGAGTGCGGCGACGGAGAATTGACCGTGGCAAACCGGCACACCACCAAGATTTTGAGTGTGTGGACTGTGGTGAAACAAGTCTCTCTGCCCAACGGCAACACGCGCAACATCAGGATCGAAGACGCGCTCTACGTCCCAAGCATGAACAAGAATCTGCTGTCGGTGCCCCAAATAATCAGCAGCGGATAGTTCATGGTGATCTTCGACGGTGCTGAAATGCACATTGCGCGGAAGAAATCGCGACAAGTCGTTGCCGCCGCAGATCTCGTCGACGGCCTGTACTGGCTCCGCGTGCCACGCGCAAGCGCCAACTCCGTGTCCAATGTTTCGATCAACGGAGTCGATCTCCATGCGCGAATGGGCCACGCTCCAAATGACGTGCTCCGCAAGATGGTGTCAGGCGGCATGGTGACAGGTGCCAAGATGCCTCCGACGTCGAAGAACTTGAGCAAGTGCAGTGGGTGCCAGCAGGGCAAGATGGTGCAAAACCATTCCCGAGCAATCCAAAGAAGCCCAAGTACAAGCCGTTCGAGTTCCTGCATTTCGACAACTGCGGGCCAATGGAGCAAGAATCGCTTAGAGGCAGCAGGCATTTGCTACTCGTTACCGACGAGGCCTCCGGCTGCTTGACCGACTTCTGCATTTGCGTCCGCTCAGAAAGTGAAAGCTGTCTCCGTAGCTTTATTGCAAAAGTGGAGCGCCAGATTAACGCCAAAGTCAAGTACGTGCGTCACGATGGGGCCAAGGAGTTCAAAACAAGATCGTTTGTGGCCTTCTACGAAGAGCATGGCATCGAAGTGAAGCCAACCGTTCGGTACGCACACCAGATCAACGGTACTGCTGAGCGTGCGAACAGGACCATTGTGACGATCGGCCGCAGCATGCTCCACCACGCCGGCGTGGTCAAGCGTTTTTGGGCTGAAGCAGCGATGACAGCTATCTACAAAAAGAATCGACTGCCGTCCCCCAAAATCCCCGGTAAAATGCCGTACATGATTGTATACAAGTCCAAGCCCAACGTGAAGCACATGCGAGTCTTCGGGTGCAAGGCCTACGTTTTGACGCCGAAGGGAAAGCGACACAAGTGGGACCCAAAAGCTCGTGAAGGCATTTTCATGGGCTACGAGGAACGGTCCAAGGCGTATCGCGTATATGACATCGAGGCGGGGATGGTCGTGATCTCTCGCGATGTCACATTCGACGAAACAAGCTTTAACACGAGCTCGGTCGACAAAATTTCTAATGTCGAAGAAGCCATCGAGTACCTGGACGACCTCGAGCTCTCTGACTATGAAGGAGCACGCGTCTTTAAGCAGGCGGGAATGCGAAAAGCGAACTTCGAGCCGGACAAGCATCAACATTCAAGTGGCCCGCGCCGTCGAATTGGACTTGAGGAAGCAAGCGCACCTGCCAATGACTCGGACGATCAAGATCAAGAGGCCTCGGTCCAAGAAGCGAAAACGGAATATGAAGGTGACAGCGACTCCACTCCGCCTATGTTTTGAAGAGCAAGTGCAAACGCAGTGGAAGCAAGCGACAGCACTGAACCGAAGACCTTCCAAGATGCCGTGAGCGGACCCGATCAAGTTCACTGGCGCAAGGCGATTCGTGCGGAACTCAAGTCAATGCGTCTTCGTGGAGTGTTTCGTGCTGTCAAGTCACCCAATAATCAACGCGCAGTCGGGACCAAGTGGGTCTTTAAGATCAAGCGTAAAGCAAATGGATCCATCGAGAAGTACAAGGCTCGACTCGTCGCGAAGGGCTTCGCACAGAAGTATGGCATTGATTACACGGAGACGTTTTCTCCGGTCGTGAAGTACGTGACACTTCGCACGATTATCGCCATTATCAAGCTCCTCGGATGGCCCCTGGATCAACTTGACGTCGTCACTGCCTTCCTATACGGTTTGATGAAAGAGAAGGTGCTTTGCTGCGTGCCCGAGGGTGTTGAGCTGGACAATGGATTTGACTGCGTGGAGCTTTTGAAGGCGATCTACGGTCTTAAGCAAGCTTCGCGAGTATGGAAAGAGACTTTTGATGAGTACGTTCGCTCACTCGCTCACTTGGTTTTCGCGCCTCAAGCTACGATCCGTGCCTCTACATCAAGGTTGTCAACGGCGAACGCATTTTCCTGTTGTTATATGTCGACGACGTCCTTATCACCGAAGGCTCCAGGACACTGAACGATAAATTCAGCGCCAGCTCAAGGATCGATTCAAGATGACCGACAGTGGCAAGTGTTGCTTTATTCTCGGCATCGAAGTCATCAACAACAAGGACGGGAGCGTGACGTACGATATTTTGGAGCTTAGGCATGCAAAAATGCAAACCTGTTGCGAGTCCCGTTGATCTCAGCATGCGACTTGTTCCAAGTGATGCCTTGACCAAGCTGGACGCTCCGTTTCGTGAAGCTGTCGGTGCACTTATGCACCCGATGACCTCGACTCGCCCGGACATTGCCTTTGCAATCGGATACATATCGCGCTTTATGGAGAACCCACAAGTGGAACACTGGACGGCCGTCAAGAGGATTTTTCGCTATCTTCAAGGCACCAAGTCGCACGGAATTTGCTTTGTTCCAAACAAAGGCGTGGACTTTCGCGGCTACTCCGATGCTGACTGGGCTGACGACTATGGTAACCGTAAGTCGACTTCCGTTTACTTATCTCAAGTCCTTGGCGGACCAGTGTCGTGGGGTTCCAAGAAGCAGTCCAGCGTATCGCTACCCACGAGCAAAGCCGAATACATCGCGCAAAGTTTGGCGATCGAAGAGGGCAAGTGGATTTACAAGCTACTGTGTGAGATTTTGGCGGCTGCGGGCGAAGACACTCCAGACTTGGAGATCCTCGAGGACAACCAGTCGTGCATTAAGATGACCAAGAACCCTGTCAACCATCGCCGCGCCAAGCACATCGACATCAAGTACCATCACATCCGCGATAAAGTGAAGCGTGGGGAAGTTCTCGTCGAGTACTGCGAAACTGCGACCATGCTAGCGGACATCATGACAAAGGGACTCGGCGGACATCGTCACAAGGACTTGACGATGACTCTCGGCATCCACGCGTGTTCGCATTGAGGGAGCGTGTAACAGGTACATGCTGACCAATGTGTACATTGTACCACATTGTACCCATTAACCGGTTAGCATGAACCGGTCCAATACGACCACACGTTGATTAGACGAGTGGGCTGATTGGACGAGTAAGGAATGTTTGTGATTAGATGCACTTAGTGATAGGATGCACTACTGCGTGTCTATGCAGCAACCAAACTAACTCCAATAAATCAATTACTTCTGAATTTCCATTTAATACCCCCAAGTGCCTCCTCCGCTTCGAATTCCTTGCGTAGGTCTTCTACTTAGTGCTCAAAGTCACATTCCATCAATCGTCGTTCCTTATTTTGCCGAGTTCGCACATAAAGGTCTTAAGCCACACTGCTTCTTGTGTAGCCTCTGAAAGTGCCATGTATTCGGCCTCCTTCGATGAAATTGCCACTGTCCACTGTTTCTTGCTTCGCCAGCTAACACATCCGCCGTTTAGCTTGAACAAACATCCGCTTGTGCTTCCGCGAGACTCAATGTCTCCAGCCCAATCTGCATCTGAATAGCCCATTAGCTAAGCGGTGCCGTTGCGCGTAAATTCGAGTCCGTATGTTGGTGTTGCTTTAAGATGCCGCAGTACGCGCTTGAGAGCTTGCCAGTGTGTTGGACAGGGATCCGATGCAAATTGACTGAAAACAATCACTGCCGCAGCTAGGTCCGGACGCGTCGCCACCATTAAGTACATGATTGCTTTGACAGCACTCCGGTAAGGCACGTTCTCCATTATTTCTTCATGTTTGCAGCCGCCTTTGCACATGTTCTTCTTCTACTTAAGTCCAGGGTCTTGTGGAGTCCTCACCGGCTTACTATGCCAAACTTGATCAATATCGACTTCAGCAAAATTTGTTTGTCGCATCGTCACTTGGCCAGCTTTGTAGTCGCCCTTGATCTCGACACCGAGAAAATACTTGAGTTAACCGAGATCTGTCATCTCAAACCGATCACTCAGCATACGCTTAGTCGACTCGAGGAACTCTTCGTTGCCACTTGCGATGATAAGGTCATCAACGTAAAGAACCACAAAAATTATGTCACCATTACCACTCCGCTTGACGTACACACAATGGTCTGAGTCGCACTCGCAAAAACCAATCTTGAGTATGAAATCATCAATAGTTTGATTCCACATGCGAGGTGACTGTTTTAAGCCGTACAACGATCGCTTTAACTTGCATACGTAGTCGGGGTAAGCTGCGTCAACGTATCCGTCCGGCTGTGCCATAAAAATGTCTTCTTAGGGCATACCGTTCAAAAACGCTGTCTCTAAATCCATTTGGTGCAGCGAAAGATTGAACCTGACTGCCAGACTCAATATAATCCGAATCGAGGTGAACTTGGCCACAGGTGCGAAAGTTTCCTCATAGTCGATGCCAAACTTCTGCGAAAAACCCTTTGCAACCAGTCGAGCCTTGTATCGCTCAACTCGACCATCCTGGTTTTCTTTGACACGAAACACCCATCTGCAGCCGATTGCTTTGCGTCCTTTTGGCAGTTGCACGATACCCCAGGTGTCATTTTTAGACAGCGAGTTGATCTCCGAGTCACATGCTGCTTTCCATTTGCTTGCGTTCTTGAATTCCATAGCCGACTTGTACGTAGTTGGCATATCTCCCCCTGAGTCCATGACGTATGCAAATTCAAAGCTTGAGCCCTCTTGAGCTGCTGCTGACATCTCATCAAGGCGTTGGTTTCTGCTATGCCGAGCGTCAAACTTGCTGCACTTTTCCTTCGGAATCGTGACAAAAGCATGGCATCCATAAACCTTTAAATTCGTCAGCACAGGTCTTCTTTTCGTCCAAACTTGGTATGGCGATTTATTCATAGCAATACCTCGCGTCGGGCAACGATTGCGAAGGAAGGCGGAGGTCATAACAGCCTCACCCCAATACGTCTTTGACAGTCCAGAGTGCTCAATCATACATCTTGCACATTCCACCAGTTTCCGGTTCATGCGTTCAGCCACTCCATTAAGCTGTGGTGTAGAAGGTGGCGTAAACTTCTGCTCGATACCACGTCGCTTGTAGAACTTGGCCATGTCACCCGATGTGTACTCACCACCATTATCGCAGCGAAGTGCTTTGACAACTTTGCCAGTCTGAGTTTCGGCAAGCGCAACAAACTCGGCGAATTTGGTGGCAACTTTAGACTTGTTTCGCAGCAAAAATACCGTTGTAAAGTGCGAGTACTCGTATGTGAAAGTGACAAAATACCGCTTGCCACTTATAGTCGTCGACTGCATAGGTCCACACACATCACTGTGAATTACTTCCAGTAGTTTCTTTGCATGATGAGGCGCTTTGACATAAAACTCAATCGCGTTTGTTTGCCAAGTGCACGACCATCACACAGCTCCCACTGTTTGACGGAAGCAAGGTCAATGCCAACACCATAGTTTTCTTGACGATAGCTTAAGACCACTATGTCCAATGTGCCCAAGTCGAAGGTGCCAGAGGTACGAAGTGGTGTTCCCATGACACCCCGACGAGCTTGTCACATTGGCTTCGTTAGTGCTGACAGACTTCATACACAGTTTAGATAGCCCTTTGCCCTCGCGGGCTCCAAGCTTCCACTGCATCCCCTTTTATTAAAAGTAACCGGTTTCCCTCAGTTTTATTCCGGTTTCCAAGGCTGTCCAATACGAGCGGCTGTCCGACGTTCAAACAAAGATGACGTCATGGATAGACACATGGACAGGCGCACTCAAGATGATTGCGCCCGGATGGTAAGTTCTTCTGATTGGCTTAGATATATGAATGGCTTAGATGTAGCAAGGAGTTGTAAACTAAGGACCAAATAGATAAACTCACTTCCAAATATTCCTTCTCCAGCCCAAGTGTCTTCGCACCGGTTCTTCCCGCGCAGACTCTTCGCATCTTCTTCTTCGTCCTCTTCATCTCTTTCAACAGATTATGAGCCCAAGCACGATGTCCTCTGTCCAAGATACCTCTACCAAGATCTCAATTGACAAGTTTGATGGGGACAACTACGCGACATAAAGCCGCTACATGCGTGGCGTTTTTCTGACCAAGTCGACGTGGCACGTGGTCAACCGGGAAACCACCCCAACATTCGCTGACTCTCGCGCTATGGAAGAGTACGTTATGCTGAGCAACATTGCGTTCGGTTTAATGTTGCTTCACATGAGCGCGGATTATCATCACGTAGTAGACGACTGCGAAGAAGCATGGATCGCATGGAAAAGGATGAAAACTCTTTACGGTGGATCGCAGAAAATGGAGTGGATCTTCCTGAAGCGACAGCTGTTCAGCATGGAGATGGCGGAAGGCGGCAATGTGATGCAACATTGCAATGAAGTCCTCAACATCAGCGCCAAGCTCAGCAGCATTGGCGCTAAGATGGGGGACGAGGACGTAGTGATTTGCTTGTTGCGCAGCCAACCCAAGAGCTACGAGAACGTCGTTCTCAACTTGGAGATGAGCATCGGGGAACTGCGATCGCAAGACGTCGTGAAAGTGCTTACGAATGAGCATATCAAGAGACAAGGAAACAAGACCACGCTGGTGAAAACTGAGGAAGCAACCAAGGCCCTCAGTACCGAGCGTGAGTTTCGTCAGTGTACATTCTGCGGAAAATTGGGGTACACGGTAGAACGGTGCTGGACCAAGCAGAAGGAAGAAAATCGTGAGCTCGACGCGGCGGTAATGCCCGTGGACGCGGAGCAAATCAAGTTCAGTGGCAAGGCTACAGCGGCAGCTACAACGGGGAATACGATCGAGTGGCGTTTGCTGTTTCGTTGGAATGTAGACTTTCAACGATCAAAACCATGTGTGGAATGTGGGCGATTGACAGTGGGGCGACGCATCACATTTGTCATGACAAGTCCAAGTTTGATGTTTTGGACGAGCGCAATGAAGGCGAAGTGTTGGTCGCAGATGGCAACAAGGCTGCAATCAACGGCGTGGGGACTATTATCGAAAAAGCCGTTCTTTGCAACGGTGAAGAGCGCGAAATTGAAATCAAGAACGCACTTTATGTCCCAAGCATGAGCAAGAATCTTCTTTTAATACCGCAGATCAACAAAAGCATGAAGTTTCAAATTTTATTTGATGGTGCCGAAAGGCACTCAACAACTGGTGGCGATTGCGGATCTTGTGGATGGACTCTACTGGCTTCGTACAGCACAAAAATCGGTTAATACTGCCTCACAATCAAGATTCGAAAATCTTCATGCACGTATGGGCCACGCACCAGTAGAGGTCTTACGTGTTGTCGAAGATGCGCGCGCAGAAACGCCTCGACCAGCGGCTATATATCCGTAAGTACGGGTATCTGCAATCAATTGATGACTGACTGGATGAGCGGGTTCAAGATGGGCAAAAGATCGGTTTCAGGATGGGAAGATGATTGCGCCCGGATGGGAAGATGATTGCGCCACAATTGTAAGTCTCTCTGATTGGTTTAGATAGATCATTGGCTTAGAGGTAGCATGTAGTTGCGAACTAAGGACCTTTTTAAATATATTCACTTTGCATTTTGCCATCTACACCACAAGTGCTTCTTACAACAGTTTATGAGCCCAAGCTCCGCCAACTCTGCCCCCGACACCGACTACACTTTCGCTATGGACATCGCCGCCGCCACCAACTCACGCATCAACAAGTTCGATGGAACAAACTTCCACACATGGAAGTTCAAGATGCAGATGGTGCTTGAGGAGTGGGACCTATCGGAGGTAGCGAGTGGGGAAGTCAAGATGGAGGACTTGACAACGGCTTTGGACCCCCTGGCGTTTAAGCGCAAGTCAAGAAAGGCGCTTGCGATCATCTGTCTCGCGATGGAAGATTCGCAGCTGCCTCTTGTGCGCTCGGCAACTGGAGCGCATGATGCATGGTCACGGCTCGAAGGCCACTTCGAAAAGAAGAGCTTAGCAAACAAGCTTTTTATTCGTCGTCGTTTCTTCACGGCCAAGATGGACGAAGGTGATGATGTGCTCGCGCATATCAACAAGATGAATACTCTGGCGGAACAGCTCGACGCAGTGGGTGCTTCGTAACAGAGCATGACTTGGTGATCACGCTTCTTGGGAGTTTGAGTGAGTCATTTTCATTTCTTATAACAGCTTTGGAGTCGAGATCGGACGCGCTGTCGTGGGAGCTTGTGACATCTCGACTATTGCATGAAGACATGAAACGAAAGGAACAAGGTATTGGGGCCGATGGAGCTGCGCATGGTCAAGGGCAAGCGCTTTCGGCGAATGACTACAGCAAGCGTAAGGGTGGGCGACCAGTGCAAAAGGTCAGCGCGTGCCACTACTGTGGGGAACAAAGACATTGGATTGCCAAGTGTCCTGTTCGACTTCGCGAGAATGGTGAGCGACAGAAATCACAACGAGCGAATATCGCGCAAGTCGATGATGACAATGGCGATTTTCTCTTTTCGGCTGGAGACAGCATTCCCAAATCGGGTGAATTGTGGCTGATTGACTCTGGAGCGACGCAGCACATGACAAGTTCCAAGAAATTCATGCGAAATTTCAAGACAATTACGCCGAGGAACGTGCACCTTGCAGACGATGGAGTGGTGCAAGCGATTGGGTCCGGCGACATCGTGATGTCAATGCACACTCCACATGGTATAAAGAAGGGACTGCTTACTGGTGTGTGGTATATCCCAAAGCTTTCTCAAAATTAATTTCAGTCGGCCGATTTACGAAGGATGTTGGCGCCGTGACGTTTGAACATGTAGGTTGTTTTGCTATGACAAGAGGCCTCAAGTGGAAGCTTGGTGCTCGCGAAGGCAAAGGCCTGTTCAAGCTCTGCATGACGCCACTTCTTCCGGATGAGGATAATGTGATAACTTCGTCGGGATGCCATGGGGACACCAATTCGTACCTCTGGCACCTTCGATTTGGTCATATAAGCTATGGTGGTCTCGACACTATGATAAAGAAAAAGATCGGCTACGGACTTGACACGGGTTCAGTCAAACAGTGGGAGAAGTGTGACGGGTGCTCACTCGGTAAGCAAACGAGAGTGAGTTTCTCAAATTTGTCACCAAGCCGTTAAAAGTAACTGCTTGAGATAATTCACAGCAATGTGTGTGGGCCGATGCAGACATCGACTTTTGGTGGAAAGCGTTACTTTGTCACATTTATTGATGACAAGTCACACTTTTGCATGGTTTACTAACTGCGAAACAAGTCGGAAGTAGCCGCGAAATTCGCAAATTTTGTCGTTCTTGCCGAGAACCAAACAGGAAAGCGATTGAAAACGCTTCGCAGTGATAATGGCGGAGAGTACACTTCGAGCGAAATGGCCAAGTTCTGCAGCAATCATGGAATCGAGCAGAAATTTACGCCGCCCTACACTCCTCAGCTTAACGGAGTTGCGAAGCGAATGAACAGATCATTGGTGGAATGTGCACGCTGCATGATGGAGCATGCTGGATTGACGGAGGTGTACTGGGGTAAAGCAGTCATGACGGCTATGTTTCTTCAAAATCGGTGTCCAACGCGTGCTCTAAAATAAGAAGTTTTGCCATATCAAGCTTGGACGGGAAAGAAGCCATTGTTTGCGAATCTGAAAGTCTCTGGCTGCCATGCGTATGTGACGGTGCCTAAAGAAAAGCGCGCAGTGTTTGATGCCCGATCGGTTCGCTGTCGATTTGTCGGATATTCGGATCATGAAAAAGCGTATCGGTCCGAGGAAATCAAGAGTGGTCGTGTGCTGGTAAGCCGAGACGCGCAATTCATGGAAGACGTTTTCGACATTGGAAAGCGTGATTATCGTCAAGAGGAAGTCTACATACATGATGAAAATACAACGGATGAGGACTCGCAGCATGAGGACCAATTTCATAACGATGATGCGGAAATGGAAGAAAGCGATGAAAGTGGTAACAAGAGACACCAGCGAACGGATTCGCTGGAGAAGGCTACTGAGACAAGAAGTGCCAAGCGGTTCGCACAGCACAAGACGCACTCTACTCGGTATAGCAGAAACCAAGGCCTTGATGAGATGTCAGCAGCAGCTCAAGATGGCTCAAGCTTTGAAGCTGCTTACGTCATGGATTCAGGGGGAGATATGCCAACTACGTACAAGTCGGCTATGGAATTCAAGAACGCAAGCAAATGGAAAGCAGCATGTGACTCGGAGATCAACTCGCTGTCTAAAAATGACACCTGGGGTATCGTGCAACTGCCAAAAGGACGCAAAGCAATCGGCTGCAGATGGGTGTTTCGTGTCAAAAAAAAACCAGGATGGTCGAATTGAGCGATACAAGGCTCGACTGGTTGCAAAGGGTTTTTCGCAGAAGTTTGGCATCGACTATGAGGAAACTTTCGCACCTGTGGCCAAGTTCACCTCGATTCGGATCGTGCTGATTTTGGCAGCCAGGTACAATCTTTTGCTTCACCAAATGGATGTGAAGACAGCTTTTCCTGAACGGTATGCTTGATGAAGACATCTATATGACACAGCCGGACGGATATGTTGACGCAGCTCACCCCGACTACGTTTGCAAGCTTAAATGATCGTTGTACGGCTTAAAACAGTCACCTCGCATGTGGAACCAAACCATTGATGAATTTCTGCTCAAGATTGGTTTTATCAAGTGCGAATCAGACCATTGTGTGTACGTCAGACGGAATAGTTATGGTGACATGGCTTTTGTGGTTCTGTACGTTGACGATCTTATCATCGCAAGTGGCAACGAAGAGCTCCTCGAGTCGACTAAGCGTACGCTGAGTGATCGGTTTGAGATGACAGATCTCGGTGAACTTATTGAAGGTAACCGGTTTCCCTCAGTTATATTCCGGTTTCCGAGGCTGTCCAATACGAGCGGCTGTCCGACGGTTCAAACAAACAACGATGGCGTCATAAATCGACACATGGACAGGCGCACTCAAGATGATTGCGCCCGGATGGTAAGTTCTCCTGATTGGCTAAATAAATGAATGGCTTAGATGTAGCAAATAGTTGTGAACTAATGACCAAAGGAATACACTCACTTTGAAATCTTCTTTCTTCCTCACAAGTGTCTCCGCTCGGTTCTCCCTCGCGCAGACTCTTCACTAAACGCTTCAACTCTTTGCCTTCGCTCCGCTCGCCTTTCTAACAGGTTATGAGCCCAATCGTGACCTCGGTGCATGATGTCTCGGCCAAGGTCGCAATCGACAAATTCAACGGCGACAACTATGCAACGTGGAACCGCTACATGCGTGGCGTGTTTCTTACCAAGGCCGTGTGGCATGTTGTCAACCGCGAGGTGACTCCGGCGTTTGTTGACCCTTGTGCGTCGGACGAATATGTCAGGACAAGCAACATTGCTTTTGGACTGATGCTGCTCCATATGGATGCGGACTATCATCACGTCGTTGACGACTGCGAGGAAGCGTGGGTTGCGTGGGCGCGTATTAAGACGCTGTACGGCGGTCGCATCTACTTGAAGCGACAACTTTTCAGCATGGAGATGGCCGAAGGTAGTAATGTCTTGCATCACTGCAATGAAGTCCTAAATATCAGCGCAAAGCTTTCCAGTATCGGCGCGAAAATGGAGGACGAAGACGTTGCAATCTGCCTTTTGCGTAGTCTACTCAAGAGCTATGAGAATGTCGTGCTCAACTTGGAGATTAGCAATGCAGAGTTGAAGACTCAGGATGTGGTTAAAGTGCTGACAAACGAGCACATTAAGCGTCAAGGGTCGAAAACTACGACAGTTAAGACTGAGAAAGTGGCAAAGGCGTTTTGTACGGAGCGACAATATCGCCAGTGCGCATACTGCGGAAAATTGGGGCATTCAGCGGAGCGATGCTGGACCAAGCAGAAGGATGAGAATCGAAATGCTCGACGCGGCGGCCAAGCTCGTGGACGCGGAGCAAACAATGTTCACTATAGACCCAGCGAACAATACGACTACGACCGAGTTGCGTTTGCGGTCTCGCTGAAGTGTGGACTTTCAACAACGAAAAATGTGCCTGGAATATGGGCAATTGACAGTGGTGCAACGCATCATATATGCAACAACAAGGACAAGTTTGCAAGACTCGAAGAGCACAACTTTGGTGAACTCTCGGTCGCTGACGGAAACAAAACTGCAATCAAGGGTGGCGGGACCATCAGCGCGTGGTCTTGCCCGATGGTATTGAGTCCGACATCGAAATCAAGGACGTTTTGTTCGTGCCAGCGATGAACAAGAATTTGCTTTCGGTGCCACAGATCAACAAGAGTGGCAAGTTTCAGGTGGTGTTTGATGGCCCACGCATAGACATTGCGCGCAAAGTCTTACACCAAGTTGTGGCTACAGCAGACCTTGTGGATGGTCTCTACTGGCTTCGTACTCCTCAGTATTTAGCAAATTCGGCGGTACGAGGTCAAAACACCAATCTGCATGCAAGAATGGGTCACGCTCCAATCGACGTGCTTCGCAAGATGGTCAATGGCAGAATGATCAAGGCCGCAAATGTGCCACTGGGTTCAAGCGATCAAGGCATGTGTCGAGGATGTCAGTTAGGGAAGATGGTTCAAAAACCATTCTCTAGCACTCAAGACAAGCGTCAATATGACACATTTGAGCTTCTTCACTTCGACATATGCGGTCCAATGGAACAAGACTCTTTGGGTGGAAGCAGGTACTTGCTCCCCATTGTCGACGAAGCCAGTGGATGCATGAAGGGCTTTTGCTTATGTGCCAAATCTGAATCCGAAGAATGTCTCACAAGCTACATCCTCAAGGCTCGAACGCAATTCGGCAAGCAAGTCAAGTTTGTGAGACATGATGGAGCGCGAGAATTCGCAACAAATTCGCTCAAGATCTTCTATGGCGATCAAGGTATTGAGCAGCAAGTCACGATTTCATACGCGCATCAAACAAATGAGACAGCTGAGCGGGCCATCAGAACTATCGTTACGATTGGCCGCGCTTTACTGCATTATGCAAAACTTGACAAGTGCTTTTGGGGTGAAGCGGCAATGACGGCAATTTATATCAAGAATCGCCTGCCTTGACCCAAGATTGCAAGCAAAACCCCGTTTGAAATTGTGTACACGTCCAAGCCAAGTGTAAAGCATCTGCGTGTATTCGGCTGCCGAACATTTACAATCACACCAAAAGAAAAGCGACTCAAGTGGGATCCAAAAGCTCGCGCCGGCATTTTTATGGGCTATCAAGAGTCATCGAAGGCTTATTGGATTTTTGACATTAAGGCAGGAAAAATCAATGTCAGTCGCGACGTCAATTTTGATGAATCAAGACTTGGCTTCGCGTCAATGTGGCCACCAGCTCCTGACAGTGATGACGATGACATTAGTCTTAATCCGCTCACCAGCAATAACAATGACCCAGTTTACCGAATGAATTTCAAGACGTCCGGAAAGCGCAAGAACCGATCAGGCGCATGTGACACAAACAATGAGTCAGCTCTTCCACGCTACGAGTATCACGAGAATGAACTTGAGGAATCAAGTGCGCCTGAAAGTCTTGATGAGCGACGAGCCAAACGCAGATCGGTCGAGCGCATGACCGGTAATCAAGACAGTGAAGAAGAAAAGAGCGACACAAACGATCATTCGGTGCCACGCGATTTTTGGCATGCAAGCGCTAATGCAGTCGAAGCTACCGACCTTTCATAACCTTCAATTATCAAGATGCAGTTAGCGGACTAGATCAAGTACATTGGCGAAAAGCGGTGCGTGCCGAATTGGATTCGATGCGAATTCGCAATGTATTTCGAGCGGCCAAACTTCCAGCAGGACAACATGCTATTGGAACTTAGTGGGTTTTCAAGATCAAGCGCAAAGCCGACGGATCAATTGAAAAGTATAAGGCGCGTCTCGTCGCAAAAGGATTTAAGCAGCAATACGGCATTGACTACACTGAAACGTTTTCGCCTGTGGTCAAGTACGTCACACTGCGTATGGTGATCAGCTTGACAAAGTATCTTGAATGGATCCTTGACCAGCTTGATGTTGTTACGGCATTTCTCTACGGTGTAATGAAAGAAGTTGTTTACTGTGTGGTACCAGAGGGAGTGGAGATCGAAGGTAATTTCGATTGCTTGGAACTGTTGAAAGCAATTTATGGCCTAAAACAAGCATGCCGAGTTTGAAACGAGACCTTTGATGAGTTATTATGCTCCATTGGCTTCTGTGTTCCTGCTTTCGACCCGTGCCTCTATATCAAGAATGTCGACGGCCATTGCATATTGCTACTGGTTTATGTGGACGATGTTCTCATCACTGGCAGTTCGGCCAAGCTCATCGCGGAAACTAAAGACAGTCTCAAGTCACGCTTCGAGAAGACGGACGGTGGAAAATGTGCTTTTGTTCTGGGTACCGAACTTGTAGATAACGCCGACGGCAGCATCACACTTTGCCAAAAACGCTATGTCGACGACATTTTCAAGCGATTCGGCATGGGTGACTGCAAGGCAGTAATAAGTCCGACCGACTTAAGCTTACGACTCGTGCCAAGTGCTGCAAAAACAAAGATCGACGTTCCATTTCGTGAAGCTGTGGGTGCCTTGATGCATCTGACAACTGCAACACGTCCAGACATTGCTTTTGCTGTTAGATATGTATCACGTTTTATGGAGAACCCACAAGCTGAACACTGGGTTGCAATAAAAAGAGTTCTTCGCTACCTTTAAGGAAACAAGTCGCACGGCATCACATTTAAGGCTAGTGATCATGTGGATTTCCGGGGATGTTCGGATGCAGATTGGGCTGGCGATCATGCGGACCGCAAGTCAACCTCTGGCTATGCATTTATGTTGATGGGGGCACCTGTGAGTTGGAGGAGCAAGAAACAATCAAGCGTTTCACTGTCGACCAGCGAAGCTGAATATATTGCACTTAGCCTGGCGATACAAGAAGGCAAGTGGGTACATCGTCTTCTTTGTGAAATTTTAGGTGCAGCTGGTGAAGACAAACCAGAGCTGAAGATATTTGAAGATAATTAATCATGTATCAAGATGACGAAGAGTCCGGTCAACCATGGTCGAGCCAAGCACATTAATTTCAAGTATCATCACATCCGTGACGAAGTCAAACGCGGTGAAGTCAAGCTTGTATATTGCGAAACCTCGGCAATGCTGGCAGACATAATGACGAAGGCACTTCCAGGACCACGTCATGCCGACCTAATGAGGGCTCTCGGAATTCACGCGTGCTCGTATTGAGGGGGGGTATTAAAGGTAACCGGTTTCCCTCAGTTTTATTCCGGTTTCCAAGGCTGTCCAATACGAGCGGCTGTCCGACGTTTCAAGCAAACAACGATGACGTCATGAATAGACACATGGACAGGCGCACTCAAGATGATTGCGCCCGGATGGGAAGATGCTTGCGCCCGGATGGTAAGTTCTTCTGATTGGCTTAGATAAATGAATGGCTTAGATGTAGCAAGGAGTTGTGAATTAAGGACCTTTTTAAATATATTCACTTTGTATTTTGCCAACTAGTGCTCACTTTGGCTTTTTCAACAGGTTATGAGCCCAAGCCCCGCCGACTCTGCCTCCCCCTTCTCTGACTCTGCCTTCGCCACCATGGACGCGTCTATGCCAAGTCGAATCAACAAGTTCGACGGCACCAACTTTTACACCTGGAAGTTCAAGATGCGGATGGTGCTGGAGGAGAGGGACCTGTGGGAAGTCGCAAGTGGTGAGATCAAGCTGGAGCACTGCACGAATGCGATGGATCATTCGACTTACAAGAGGAAGTCTCGGAAAGCGCTAGCGATAATCTGTCTTGCGATGAAAGAATCGCAATTGCCACTGGTCCGGTCGTCAAGTGGTGCGCATGATGCATGGTCGCGACTGGAAGGACACTTTGAGAAGAGGAGCCTCGCAAACAAGCTCTTTCTTCGTCGACGGTTTTTCACGACAATGATGGAAGAAGGTGATGATGTTCTGGAGCACATCAACAAGCTCAAGACGCTAGCGGAGCAGCTCGATGCTGTAGGTACCCCGGTGAGCGAGGACGACTTGGTCATCACGCTTCTTGGGAGTTTTAATGACTCGTACCAGTTTCTCAGTACTGCATTGGAGTCTCGTGCAGACACTTTGACCTGCGAAAATTTTGAAATGTGCCAAATCGACGTGGGTGTAAAAGATTCGACGCCTCGAGTAGCAGTAATGTACCAGTATGTTGAAGAAAAGCACTTGAGCTGTAGATGGCAAAAGGCAAAGTGAATATATCTAAAAGGTCCTTAGTTCGCAGCTACATGCTACCTCTTAGCCAATGATTTTTCTAAGCAATCACAGACTGACACATCGATGCTCATCAAAACGTTTATCATGACACGACGATTCCCATCCTAAAATCGATATTATGCCCATCTTGGGTCCGCTCCTTCAAGCAATTATCAACTGATTGCAGATATCGGTACCTTCCGATATGTGGTCGCTGGTCGAGGCGTTTCTTCGCCAGCATCTTCGACAATACTTCCCACTCGACTCGACAGTCGTTGGGGCTTCAATACCGAGCATGCTCCGAAGTTTGCAGAATGGCGTAGCTGGAATAGACTTCGTCATGATATCGGCCAGCATATCTTGAGGTGGACAGTACTCGAGCACCACTGGATTGGCTTCAACTTTTTCGCGCACAAGGTGGTATCAAGCGTCAATGTGCTGAGTGCGCTTATGAAATTCCGAGTTCTTGGCCAGCGCGATCGAGACTTGGTTCGCAGATCTTGATCGCATCGTCGCTCCTAGATCCGCCGAGTTTGCACAGAAAAATCTTTAGCCTCACTCCTTCTTGTATAGCCTCTGAAAGTGCCATGTATTCAGCTTTTGTCGATGAAAGTGCCATCGTGCGCTGTTTCTTACTACACCAGCTGATACATCCGCTGTTTAGCTTAAACAAATATCCGCTTGTGCTTGTGTGAGACTTAATATCCCCAGCTTAATGTACATCTGAACAGCCCATAAGCTTAGCGGTGCCATCACGTGTAAGCTCGAGTCCATATGTTGGTGTTGCTTATGGATACCGCAGTACGCGTTTGAGAGCTTGCCAGTGTGATGAACAGGGATCAGACGCAAATTGACTGGGAACACCCTAGTATTATGAGTGACTTAATGCGTCTGCTTTAAAATGACACTATGAGGTCGAAGTGAACACTAGATGGTAAATTGCAAAGTAAACATTTTGAAGATTCTTAGTTCGCAACTGCTTGCTACCTTTGAGCCAATCATTATCGAAGCCAAACAGAGCGACTTACCATCCGGGCGCAATCATCTTGCGTGCGTCTGTACACCCGTCTATTCATGATGTAACTGTTGCTTGGTCGCAACGTTGGCCGGTATCAGTACCGGTAGCTTATCGATACATCACTGCTAGTCGTGTCTTCAACATCTCCACTCGAATCGTCAGCACTTAGTGACTTAGCGCCCAACTTGTTCCGAAGGTTCCGAAACTGGACAGTAGTAATTGGCTTGGTCATGATGTCAGCAAGTCTCTCGTGCGTTGGACAATACTGCAGCATAATTTGACCATCTCATACTCTCTCACGCACGAAGTGGTAGCGGATGCCGATAAGCTTGGTGCTCTTGTGTTCAGGGCTCCAGTCAATACAATGTAACCTGCTTGTCCTCGTAGGTATTTACCGCTTTTTTCTCACCATCTCGCCAAGCTCACATAGCAGCACTTCGAGCTATACCGCCTCTTGTGTTGCGTCCGAAAGCGCCGTGTACTCAGCCTCTGTCGACAATAGCGTCACTGTCCGCTGTTTCTTGCTCCTCCAGCTGACGCACCCGCCGCTCTAATGAATGCACCGCCACTTGTACATCGCCTCGATCCGGTATCCCCGGCCCAGTCTGCATCTGAGTAATTTTGGAGACCTTTATCGTAGCTTGCTCGAGACTCAATGCCGTGCGTCTTTGTTCCTCGGATGTAGCAAAATAAGCTTGCCAATGTGTCGGGCACGGGTCCGCAGCAAATTTGCTAAGCACTCCCACTGCTACTGCAAGGTCCGGACGTGTGCCGACCATAAGATACATGGAGCAGCTCACAGCGTTCCAGTACGGCACACCCGCCATTGTCACATCGTGTTTGCAGCCACCTTTACAAATTGACTTGTCAGCTTGAGGCCTGGATCTTGTGGCGTCCGTACGGGCTTGCTGTTGTCCATCTTGAAATTCTGGAAAATGTCGTTCGAAAACTTGGTCTGTTGCATCGTGACTGTCCCGCTTTTGGTGTCCTGCATGACTCCATTCCAAGAAAGGAGCTGAGCTTGCCCATGTCGGTCATTTTGAACCGTTTGCTGAGCGCTCGCATGGTGTCTTGGAGCATCTTGTCGCAGCTGCTTGCAAGAATCAAGTCGTCGACGTAAAGCGCAACGAAAATCATATCTTGACTGTCACGCTTCATATAGACGCAGCGGTCCGACTCGCACTTCTTGAAGTCCGGTCCAAGCATGAAATCGTCGATTGTCTTGTTTCACATTCGAGGCGAATGCTTGAGTCCATACAATGATCGCTGAAGCTTGCACACATAGTCCTGGTGATTGTCGTTGCTATATCCATTCGGCTGCACCATGTAAATGTCTTCATCAAGCAAGCCATTGAGGAAAGCCGTTTTCACATCCATTTAATCAAGGGCGAGATTGTACTTGGCCGTCAAACTGATCAGAATCCTGATCGAAGTAACTTGGCAAGGGGTGCAAAAATCTCCTCGTAGTCAAAGTCATGCTTTTGTGAAAAACCTTTTGCCACCAGACGTGCCTTGTACCGCTCGATTTGGCCAGCCTGAGTGATCTTGACCTGAAAATTTCATCTACTGCCAATCGGTTTACGTCCCTGAAGCAGCTACACAAGCGTCCAGGTATTGCTATTTCAAAGCGACTCCATTTCCGATCTGCAGGCTTCTTTCCACTTAGCTACTTCGCTTGATTCCATCGCAAACTTGAACGTGTTCGGCATTTCTCTCACTGATATCGACATGAGCAGCCTCAAAATCATGAGCCGTTTCAGACATCTCATCCAGCGACTGGTTTCTTCTAAAGCGCTTGGGTCGCGGAATGTCTGCAGCTTGCTCTAGCAACTGAGTTCGTTGATGTCGCTTGCTGCCTGGCTCAAACCTATCATCTTGGGCCGTCTCTTCATTTTCGTAGTCGATTTTGTTGACGACGATGCTAAGAAGCGCCTCGACTAGCGATCACATATCGGTAAGTACCGGTATCTTCAATCAATTGATGACTGCTAGAAGAAGCAGATTGTATAAGATCGATTTTAGGATAGGATTCGTCGTGTCATGATCAATTTTTGGGATTAGAAACGACGTGTCAATCTGTGATTGGCTTAGATAAAGCATTGGCTAAGAGGTAGCATGTAGTTGCGAACTAGCCTTATACTTTGCAAATTAACCTTATAAATATATTCACTTTGCATTTTGCCAACTAGTTTTTACTTCAAGATTTCTAACAGATTTGTGAGCCCAACTCCCGCCGACTCTGCCTCCGCCACCATGGACGCGTCTGCACCGAATCGAATTTACACGTTCGACGGCTCCAACTTGCACACATTGCGCGTCTTTAAGGACAGAAAGGACGTATCAGATGGTGCTGAAGGAGAGGGACCGGTGGGAAGTTGTAAGTGGTGAAATCAAGCTGGAGCACTGCGCGAATGCGATGGACCAGTCGACTTACAAGAGGAAGCCTCGGAAGGCGCTGGCGATATTCTGTCTTGCGATGGAGAGCTCGCAGCTGCCGGTGGTTCGCTCGGCCAAGGATGCGTACGATGCGTGGTCGAGGGTGGAGGGACACTACGAGAAGAGGAGCCTGGCAAACAAGCTCTTCCTTCGCCGCAGGTTCTTCACGACAATGATGGTGAATGGAGACGGTGTGCTCGAGCACATCAACAAGCTCAAGACGCTTGCGGAGCAGCTGACGCGGTGGGAGTACCGGTGAGTGAGGACGATCTGGTAACCACGCTTCTTGAAAGTCTGAGTGATTCTTACTAGTTTCTCATCACGACTCTGGAGTCGCCTTCTGACACGCTGACATGGGTGTTTTGACGTCTAAATTTCTCCATAAAGATATGAAGCGCAAGGAGCAG
The DNA here is from genome assembly GCA_001695595.3 of Plasmopara viticola. NCBI lineage: Eukaryota > Oomycota > Peronosporomycetes > Peronosporales > Peronosporaceae > Plasmopara > Plasmopara viticola. Next base: position 340,221 of record MBPM02000054.1, read on the forward strand.
GGTGGCGATGGAGCTGCACCTGGCCAAGCGTTCACGATGAAGGATGCGAAGCGCAAAGGACCACCGGTGAAGAAGACTGGTGCGTGCCATAATTGCGGTAATGAATCGCAGTTTGCCCCTCGCGAGTTCAGAATAATGCTGAGCGATATCGATCGCAGCGGGCAAACGTCGCACAGATTGAAAGTTCTGGTGACTTTTTTTTCGGTTGGTGGTAGACGTGGCTCTGTCAAGCCGAATGATGTATGGCGACTCGGGGGCGACTCAGCATACGACAAGCTCCAAGAAGTTCATGAGGAGCTACAAGGCTTTTTGCCCTATCGACGTCATCTGGCAGACGACGGCATCGTACTAGCTATGACATTGTGATGGCTATCATGTCGTCGCACGGAAAAAAGAAGGGTGTGTTGACAAATGTGTGGCCCATTCCCAAGTTGTCGAGAAATTTGTTTTCATTTGGTCGCTTCACTAAAGACCTTGGGCCTGTTTTATTCGACAAGAAAGGATGCTTTGCCGAAACAAAAGGTGTCATGTGGAAAATCGGTGCGCGCGAAGGAAAAGGACTGTTTCGGCTGCACATGACTCCAGTTGCTCGGGAAGAAGCAAATACGGTCAAGTCTTTGGCAAGTAACGAGGACGCCTCATATTTGTGGCATCTTCGACTTGGTCATATTGGACATGACGGGCTGAACTCAATCGTGGATAAGGATCTTGCCGTTGGTATCGACATGACGCCTATGAACAAGTGGGAGATTTGTTATGGCCGTGCACTGGGGAAGCAGACTCGTGTACGGTTCCGATCGACGTCGACGGATCGAGCGAACGAGCTTTTAGAAGTTATACACAGCGATGTGTGCGGCCCCGCGCAGACCTCAACGTTTGGTGGCAAGCGCTACTTCGTGACGTTCATCGACGACAAGTCAAGATATTGCGTCGTCTACCTGATTAAGAGCAAGTCAGAAGTCGTGGACAAGTTCGCCAATTTTGTGGCATTTGCAGAAAAGCAGACCGGCAAACGCGTAAAATCTCTTCGCACTTATTAAAGGTAACCGGTTTCCCTCAGTTTTATCCCGGTTTCCAAGGCTGTCCAATACGAGCGGCTGTCCGACGTTTCAAGTAAACAACGATGACGTCATGAATAGACACATGGATAGGCGCACTCAAGATGATCGCGCCCGGATGGGAAGATGCTTGCGCCCGGACGGTAAGTTCTTCTGATTGGCTTAGATAAATGAATGGCTTAGATGTTGCAAAGAGTTGTGAACTAAGGACCAAATTAATAAACTCACTTTCGAATCTTCATTCAACACCGCAAGTGCCTTCTTCGCTCTTCGCTCACCGCAAGCTTCGCTCCTCCACTCCTCCACTTCAAAAATTCCAACAGTTTATGAGCCCAAGTACCATGTCCACTGCGCAAGACGTCTCCACCAAAGTCTCCATCGACAAATTTAACGGAGACAACTACGTGACGTGGAGCCGCTACTTGCGTGGCGTGTTCCAGACCAAGTCAACGTGGCATGTGGTGAATCGCCAGACGACTCCTACCTTCACCGACTCTCGTGCCAAGGATGAGTATGTCAAGCTTAACAATATCGCCTTCGGACTCATGCTGCTCCACATGGACGCGGACTACCATCACGTCGTGGATGACTGCGAGGAAGCATGGGTCGCATGGACGCGTGTGAAGACACTTTACGGTGGATCCCAGAAGGCTGGTCGCATCTATCTCAAGCGACAGCTCTTCAGCATGGAGATGTCGGAAGACGGCAATGTGCTACAACATTGCAATGAGGTCCCCACTCTGGCGATCAAGACTGAAGACACGGCACGTGCATTCAGCACTGATCGGGAGCCTCGCCAGTGCACGTACTGCGGAAAATCGGGGCACTCGGCTGAGCGGTGCTGGACCAAGCAGAAGGACGATAATCGGGGCTCTAAGCGTGGCGGCAACAACCGTGGACGCGTGGCCAACAATGTCCAGTGGCGCAACGACTATGACGATCGAGTTGCCTTTGCAGTCTCGCTGGAATGCGGCATGTCATCGACTAGCAACGCACCGGGACTCTGGGCCATTGACAGTGGTGCCACGCATCACATATGCAACGACAAGACCAAATTCGCCATGCTTCATGAAGATCACGAAGGCGAATTGTCTGTTGCCAACGGTAACAAGACTGAAATCAAGGGCGTAGGGACCATCATCGAACGGGTGGTACTTCCCAACGGCAACGAACGTGAAATCGAGATAAAGGATGCGCTATACGTACCAAGCATGAGCAAGAATCTACTAACGATTCCGCAAATCAGCAAAAGTGGCCAGTTCCAGGTTGTGTTTGACGGGATCAAGATGCGCGTTGCTCGCAAGAAGTCCAAACAAGTTGTTGCGACTGTGGATCTTATCAACGGACTCTACTGGCTTCGAACGCCACAGCGCTGTGCCAATGCAGTCGTGCAAGGTAGCGGTGTGGACTTGCACGCTCGCATGGGTCATGCCCCGGTTGATGTACTTCGCAAATTGATCGACAGCAACATGATCAAAGACGCCAAGCCACCCTCTAAGTCATCTGGTTTGTGCCGAGGATGCCAGCAAGGAAAGATGGTCCAGAAACCATTTCCGAGCAATCCAAGCAAGCCCAAGTATGTCCCGCTTGAGTTTTTACACTTCGACAACTGTGGGCCAATGGAGTACGAGTCACTTGGTGGCAGCAGATACTTGCTGATCATCACGGACGAGGCAAGTGGGTGTATGGCTGGATTCTGTTTGCGCGCCAAGTCGGAAAGTGAAGACTGTCTACGAAAGTACATTCTCAAGGTTGAGAAGCAGTTCGGTGACAAGGTCAAGTTCGTGCGTCATGATGGGGCCAAGGAGTTCGCAACCAACTTCCTACTCAGTTTTTACGACGATCATGGCATCGAGGTGCAGCCCACGGTCCGCTACGCGCACCAGACAAACGGCACTGCAGAGCGAGCCAACCGGACTATCGTCACGATCGGTCGCAGCATGTTACATCACGCTGGTTTGGACAAAACGTTTTGGGCTGAGGCGGCAATGGCAGCGATCTACATCAAGAACCGACTGCCTTCTCTGAAGATTCCCGCTAAAACACCTAATGAGATTGTGTACAAGACCAAGCCAAGCGTCAAACACATGCGAGTATTTGGGTGCAAGGCTTTCATTCTGACACCAAGAGAAAAACGACTCAAGTGGGATGCTAAAGCTCGCGAGGGAATTTTCATCGGCTACGAGGAACGTTCTAAGGCATACCGCGTCTTCGACATCAAAGCAGGGAAGGTGGTGATCAGTCGCGACGTCAACTTTGACTAATTAAGCTTCGGCACCTTTGCGGAATGCTCAGACGATGACGACAACGACTCGCTATTCGACTTCGACACCCTCGATATCGACGACTCAGGACCGACGGAGTTCAAGTACACATGAAAGCGCAAGCCCAATTACTCAAGCTCGCGCAACAGAACTTCAAATACGCGCTCAAATAGTCAAAACGCTGGTTTGGAAGAAGCAAGTGCCCCCAAATATCCCGTCCAGTCTCAAGCTAAACGCCGACCAGGCGTGCCCACTACGGCGGATGAAGAAGAAAAGGACGGCCAAGTTCACGAAGATGGCACGTCTCCAGCGGATGGATCATGGCGAGCAAGCGCCAACGCTGCGGAAATTGCTGACCTTTCCGAGCCAACGATGTATCAAGACGCAGTTAATGGACCGGAACAGGTGCACTGGCCCAAAGCCATTCAAAGAGAGCTGGAGTCGATGCGACTTCGTGGTGTATTTTGAGCGGCGAAACTTTCGATTGGACAACGTGCCATTGGCACCAAATGGGTATTTAAGATCAAGCGGAGAGCTGATGGATCGATTGAGAAGTATAAAGCGCGCCTCGTTGCAAAAGGGTTCAAGCAAAAGCACGGCATCGACTACACGGAGACGTTTTCGCCTGTTATCAAGTATGTGACCTTGCGAATGGTCATAGCGATCGCCAAGTACTTCGACTGGCCTCTTGACCAACTGGATGTGGTGACAGCATTCTTGTACGGCGTCATGAAGGAGCAAATGTTTTGCGCGACGCCGGAAGGAGTTGAGCTCGATGACAATTGCGACTGTCTCGAGCTGATTAAGGCGATTTATGGACTCAAGCAAGCCTCGCGAGTTTAGAACGAGACTTTCGACGGATTTGTGTGCTCCATCGGCTTTCAAGTTTTAGCTTATGATCCCTGTCTATACATTAAGATTGTGGGTGTCCACTGCGTACTGCTTCTGGTTTACGTCGACGATGTACTCGTCACAGGAAGCTCAACCGACCTTATCGCGCGCATCAAGAATGACCTGAAGACGCGCTTCGAGATGACGGACAGTGGTGAATGCGTCTTCGTCCTGGGTATGGAACTGGTAAAGAACCCTGACGGCAATGTAACAGTGTGCCAGCGACGCTACATTGAAGACATTCTCAAGCGCTTTGGCATGCACGATAGCAAGCCCGTTGTGAGCCCGGCGGATCCAAGTACTCGACTTTTTCCAAGTGACAAGTCGACAGCAACAAATGTTCCGTTTCGTGAAGCAGTCGGTGCACTGATGCATCTAATGATAGCGACTCGCCCTGACATCGCTTTTGCCGTCGGATATGCGTCGCGGTTTATGGAAAATCCTCAAGATGAGCATTGGACTGCAGTCAAGAGAATTCTTCGCTACCTACAAGGAACCAAGTCGCATGGACTTTGTTTAGGCCCGGGACCATGTTGACTTTCGCGCATACTCGGACGCAGACTGGGCATGCGACCACTCCGACCGCAAGTCGACTTCGGGCTACGCATTCATATTGATGGGAGCATCCATCAGTTGGGAAAGCAAGAAGCAATCAAGCGTATCGCTTTCTACCAGTGAAGCGGAGTACATGGCTTTAGGTCTGGCTATACAAGAAGGCAAGTGGATCCATCATCTTCTGTACGAGATTCTGACGGCTGCTACTGAGACCACGCCGGAATTCAAGATATTCGAAGACAATCAGTCATGCATCAAGATGACAAAGAATCCAGTAAACCATGGACGTGCCAAGCACATCGACATCAAGTACCATCACATCCGCGATGAAGTCAAACGCGATGAAGTCAAGCTGGAGTACTGCGAGATAGCCGTCATGTTGGCAGACATAATGACGAAGGCACTTCCAGGACCACGTCGTGGCGACCTAATGAGGGCTCTCGGAATTCGCGCGTGCTCGTACTGAGGGGGAGTATTAAAGGTAACCGGTTTCCCTCAGTTTGATTCCGGTTTCCAAGGCTGTCCAATACGTGCGGCTGTCCGACGTTTCGAGCAATAACGATGACGTCATGAATAGACACATGGACAGGCGCACTCAAGATGATTGCGCCCGGATGGGAAGATGCTTGCGCCCGGATGGTAAGTTCTTCTGATTGGCTTAGATAAATGAATGGCTTAGATATAGCAAGGAGTTGTGAACTAAAGACCAAATTAATAAACTCACTTTCGAATCTTCATTCAACACCGCAAGTGCCTTCTTCGCTCTTCGCTCACCGCAAGCTTCGCTCCTCCACTCCTCCACTTCAAAAATTCCAACAGCAGTGACAACGGTGGCGAGTATGCATCCGCAAAAATGGCCAAGTTTTGCTCGGATAATGGAATTGTGCTCAAGTATACGCCGCCGTACACACCACAGCTTAACGGAGTTATGGAGCGTATGAATCGGACGCTTGTGGAATGCGCAAGGTGCATGTTGAAGCACGCGGGTCTCGTCAAACACTACTGGGGAGAAGCAATTATGACGGCTATGTTTCTTCGAAATCGGTGTCCATCGCGTGCTATCGAGCACCAAACGTCACCTTTCGAGCTTTGGACAGCCAAGATACCGCTATTAGCCAACTTGAAAGTGTTTGGTTGTCACGCGTTCGTGTATGTTCCGAAAGAAAAGCGCTCGAAACTGGATGCGAAAGCAATATTGTGTCGATTTTTGGGCTACTCGGAGCACCAAAAGACGTATCGCGTTGAAGAATTGTCGACTGGTCGAATCGTTATGAGTCGTGATGCTCAGTTCAAAGAAGACACTTTCGATAGTGGAAGAACGACTTTCAAAAATAAAAGCACTATTGTCGAGATTCATGATGAGGATGAAGGAATATCAACGGACGACGAAAACGAGGTTTGAGCAAGAGCAGGATGAGACACAAGACGCAAGTTGTCGAAGATGCTGGCGCAGAAACGCCTCGACCAGCGGCTATATATCGGTAAGTACGGGTATCTGCAATCAATTGATGACTGACTGAATGAGCGGGTTCAAGATGGGCAAAAGTTCGGTTTCAGGATGGGAAGATGATTGCACCCGGATGGGGAGATGATTGCGCCACGATTGTAAGCCTCTCTGATTGGCTTAGATAAATCATTGGCTTAGAGGTAGCATGTAGTTGCGAACTAAGGACCTTTTAAATATGTTCACTTTGCATTTTGCCATCTACAGCACAAGTGCTTCTTACAACAGGTTATGAGCCCAAGCTCCGCCAACGCTGCCACCGACTACACTTTCGCTATGGACATCGCCGCCGCCACCAACTCACGCATCAACAAGTTCGATGGAACAAACTTCCACACATGGAAGTTGAAGATGCAGATGGTGCTTGAGGAGCGGGACCTATGGGAGGTAGCGAGTGGGGAAGTCAAGATGGAGGACTTGACAACGGCCTTGGACCAGCTGACGTTTAAGCGCAAGTCAAGAAAGGCGCTTGCGATCATCTGTCTCGCGATGGAAGATTCGCAGCTGCCTCTTGTGCGCTCGGCAATTGGAGCGCACGATGCATGGTCACGGCTCGAAGGCCACTTCGAGAAGAAGAGCTTAGCGAACAAGCTCTTTCTTCGTCGTCGTTTCTTCACGGCCAAGATGGACGAAGGTGATGATGTGCTCGCGCATATCAACAAGATGAAGACTCTGGCGGAATAGCTCGACGCAGTGGGCGCTCCGGTTACAGAGGATGACTTGGTGATCACGCTTCTTGGGAGTTTGGGTGAGTCATTTTCATTTCTTATAACAGCTTTAGAGTCGAGATCGGACTCGCTGTCGTGGGAGCTCGTGACATCTCGACTATTGCATGAAGACATGAAACGAAAGGAACAAGGTATTGGGGCCGATAAAGCTGCGCATGGTCAAGGGCAAGCGCTTTTGGCGAATGACTACAGCAAGCGTAAGGGTGGGCGACCAGTGCAAAAGGTCAGCGCGTACTATTACTGTGGGGATCAAGGACATTGGATTGCCAAGTGTCCTGTTCGAATTCGCGAGAATGGTGAGCGACAGAAATCGCAACGAGCGAAAATAGCGCAAGTCGATGATGACAATGGCGATTTTCTCTTTTCGGCTGGAGACAGCATTCCCAAATCGGGTGAAGTGTGGCTGATTGATTCTGGAGCGACGCAGCACATGACAAGTTCCAAGAAATTCATGCGAAATTTCAAGACAATTACGCCGAGGGATATGCACCATGCAGACGATGGAGTGGTGCAAGCGACTGGGTCCGGCGACATCGTGATGTCAATGCACACTCCACATGGTATAAAGAAGGGATTGCTTACTGGTGTGTGGTATATTCCAAAGCTTTCTCGAAATCTATTTTCCGTCGGCCGATTCACGAAGGATGTCGGCGCCGTGACGTTTGAAAATGTAGGTTGTTTTGCCATGACAAAGGATCTCAAGTGGAAGCTTGGTGCTCGCGAAGGCAAAGGTCTGTTCAAGCTCTGCATGACGCCACTTCTTCCGGATATGACGAATGTGATAACTTCGTCGGGATGCCATGGGGACACCAATTCGTACCTCTGGCACGTTCGATTTGGTCATATAAGCTATGGTGGTCTCGACACTATGATAAAGAAAAAGATCGGCTACGGACTTGACATGGGTTCAGTCAAACAGTGGGAGAAGTGAGACGGGTGTTCACTCGGTAAGCAAACGAGAGTGGGTTTCTCAAATTTGTCACCAAGCCGTTCAAAGCAACTGCTTCGGGTAATTCAAAGCGATGTGTGTGGGCCGATGCAGACATCGACTTTTGGTGGAAAGCGTTACTTTGTCACATTTATTGATGACAAGTCACACTTTTGCATGGTTTACTTGCTGCGAAACAAGTCGGAAGTAGCCGCGAAACTCGCAAATTTTGTCGCTCTTGCCGAGAACTAAACAGGAAAGCGAGTGAAAACGCTTCGCAGTGATAATGGCGGAGAGTACACTTCGAGCGAAATGGCCAAGTTTTGCAGCAATCATGATATCGTGCAGAAATTTACGCCGCCCTACACTCCTCAGCTTAACGGAGTGGCGGAGCGAATGAACAGAACATTGGTGAAATGTGCACGCTGCATGATGGAGCATGCTGGATTGACGAAGGTGTACTGGGGTGAAGCAGTCATGACGGCTATGTTTCTTTGAAATCGGCGTCAAACGCGTGCTCTCAATCAAGACATTTCGCCATATCAAGCTTGGACGGGAAAGAAGCCATTGCTTGCGAATCTGAAAGTCTTTGGCTGCCATGCGTATGTGACGGTGCCTAAAGAAAACCGCGCAAAGTTTGATGCCCGAACGGTTCGCCGTCGATTTATCGAATATTCGGATCATGAAAAAGCGTATCGGTTCGAGGAAATCAAGAGTGGTCGTGTGCTGGTAAGCCGAGACGCGCAATTCATGGAAGACGTTTTCGACATTGGAAAACGTGATTATCGTCAGGAGGAAGTCTACACACGTGATGAACAAACAACGGATGAGGACTCGCAGCATGAGGACCAAATTTATAACGATGATGCGGAAATGAAAGAAAGCGATGAAAGTGGTAACAAGAGACACCAGCGAGCGGATTCATTGGAGAAGGCTACTGATACAAGAAGTGCTAAGCGGTTCGCACAGCACAAGACGCACTCTACTCGGTGAAGCAGAAACCAAGGCCTTGATGAGATATCAGCAGCAGCTCAAGATGGCTCAAGCTTTGAAGCTGCTTACGTCATGGATTCAGGGGGAGATATGCCAACTAAGTACAAGTCGGCTATGGAATTCAAGAACGCAAGCAAATGGGAATCAGCATGTGACTCGGAGATCAACTCGCTGTCTAAAAATGACACCTGGGATATCGTGCAACTGCCAAAAGGACGCAAAGCAATCGGCTGCAGATGGGTGTTTTGTGTCAAAGAAAACCAGGATTGTCGAGTTGAGCGATACAAGGCTCGACTGGTTGCGAAGGGTTTTTCGCAGAAGTTTGGCATCGACTATGAGGAAACTTTCGCACCTGTGGCCAAGTTCACCTCGATTCGGATCGTGCTGATTTTGGCAGCCAGGTACAATCTTTTGCTTCACCAAATGGATGTGAAGACAGCGTTTCTGAACGGTATGCTCGATGAAGACATCTATATGACACAGCCGGACGGATACGTTGACACAACTCACCCCGACTACGTTTGCAAGCTTAAGCGATCGTTATACGGCTTAAAACAGTCACCTCGCATGTGGAACCAGACCATTGATGATTTTTGCGTGTACGTCAAACGGAATGGTAATGGTGACATGGCTTTTGTGGTTCTTTACGTTGACGACCTTATCATCGCAAGCGGCAACGAAGAGCTCATTAAATCGACTAAGCGCATGCTGAGCAATCGGTTTGAGATGACAGATCTTGGTGAAGTCAGGTATTTTCTCGGTGTTGAGATCAAGGTCGACTACAAGGCTGGCCAAGCGACGATGCGGCAAACAAATTTCCTGAAGTCAATATTAATCAAGTTTGGCATGCAAGAAAGTAAGCCTGTGAGGACGCCTCAAGACCCTGGACTTAAGTTGAAGAAGAATATGTGCGAGGGCGACTGCAAACATGAAGAAACCATGAAGAATGTGCCTTACCGAAGTGCTGTCGGAGTGATCATGTAATTGATGGTGGCGACGCGTCCGGACCTCTCTGCGGCAGTAGGTGCCCTCAGCCAATCTGCGTCGGATCCCTGTCCAACACACTGGCAAGCTCTCAAGCGCGTATTGCGGTATCTTCAAGCAACACCAACATATGGACTCGAATTTACGCGTAACGGCACCGCCAAGCTAATAGGCTATTCAGATGCAGATTGGGCTGGAGACATTGAGTCTCGCAGAAGCACAAGCGGATATTTGTTCAAGCCAAATGGCGGATGTATCAGCTGGCGAAGCAAGAAACAGCGGACGGTGGCGCTTTCATCGACCGAAGCCGAATACATGGCCCATTCGGAGGCTACACAAGAAGCAGTGTGGCTAAAGACTTCTCTATGCGAACTCGGCGAAATAAGCAACGACGATGCGATCAAGATTTATGAAGACAACCAAGGCTCGATCGCGCTGGCCAAGAACCCGGAGTTTCACAAGCGCACTAAGCACATCGACATTCGATACCATTTCGTGCGCAAGAAGGTTGAAGCCAATCAAGTGGTGCTCGAGTACTGTCCAACTCAGGATATGCTGGCCGATATCATGACGAAGTCAATTCCAGGTACGCAATTCTGCAAACTTCGAAGCATGCTCGGCATTCAAGCACAAAAGGCTGTCGAGTCGAGTGGAAGTGTTGTCGAAGATGCTGGCGCAGAAACGCCTCGACCAGCGACTACCTATCGGGAAGTGCCGGTATCTGCAATCAGTTGATGACTGACTGAGGGAGCGGGTTCAAGATGGGCAAAAGATCGGTTTCGGGATGGGAAGATGATTGCGCCCGGATGGGAAGATGATTGCACCCGTATGGTGAGTCGTTCTGACTGGCTTAGATAAATCATTTGTTGACGATACGACTCTTGTCGAAGATGTTGGCGGACAAACGCGTCGAACAGCGACTACATATCGGGAAGGGTCGGTATCTGCAATCAGTTGATGACTGACTGAGGGAGCGGGTTCAAGATGGGCAAAAGATCGGTATCGGGATGGGAAGATGATTGCGCCCGGATGGGAAGATGATTGCGCCCAGATGATGAGTTGTTCTGATTGGCTTAGATAAATCATTGGCTTAGAGGTAGCATGTAGTTGTGAACTAAGGATCTTTTAAATATATTCACTTTGCATTTAACCAACTAGTGCACTATCGAGCTTCTTCAGGTTATGAGCCCAAGCTCCGTCTTCCCTGACACCGACACCGACTTCGCCCTCGCCATGGATGCCTCCACCACCAACCGCATTAACAAGTCCGATGGAACGAACTTTCACACTTGGAAGTTTAAGATGCAGATGGTGCTGGAGGAGCGTGACTTATGGGAAGTGGTGAGCGGGGAGATCAAGCTGGAACACCTGACTACTGCGCTGGACCAGAACACGTTCAAGCGCAAGTCGAGGAAGGCGCTCGCGATCATCTCTCTTGCGATGGAGGACTCGCAGCTGCCGTTGGTTCGTTCGGCGAGTGGGGCACACGATGCATGGTCGCGGCTTGAGGGACATTTCGAAAAGAAGAGCCTTGCGAATAAGCTCTTTCTTCGTCGTCGCTTCTTCACGGTCAAGATGGATGAAGGGGAAGATGTGCTCGGGCACATTAACAAGATGAAGACGCTGGCGGAGCAGCTCGACGCTGTGGGTGCTTAGCGAGGACGACCTTGTGATCACGCTATTGGCAAGTCTCAGCGAGTCGTACGTTTTTCTTATCACGGCACTCGAGTCAAGAGCCGACTCTTTATCGTGGGAACTCGTCACGTCTCCGCTGCTACACGAAGATTTAAAGCGCAAAGAGCAAGGTGGCGGCGTCGATGGAGCCGCGCACGGCCAAGGTCAAGCATTTGCAATGGCGGACAATGGACGACGCAAGGGACGACAAGCGTCAGTGAAGGCAAGCAGCACTTGCCACTATTGTGGAGAGCATGGGCATTGGATTGCCACGTGCCCGGCTCGAATTCGTGACAATGCGGAACGACAGCGACCGCAGCGTGCTAGTGTCGCGCAGAGCAACGATGACGACTCTGGCGACTATCTTTTCTCGGTTGGTGAAGCTGCCTATTCCACCAAGTCGAGCTGTGTGTGGCTAGTTGACTCGGGGGCCACTCAACACATGACATACTCGAAAGAGTACATGAAAAACTACAAGAGAATCGACCCAGTGGATGTGCATCTCGCGGATGATGGCGTGGTACAAGCTGTGGGAACGGGTGACATTGTTATGTCGATGTTTACGCCTCGCGGAATGAAGAAGGGTGTTCTCACTTCGGTTTGGCACATTCCGAAACTTTCGCGCAATTTATTCTCCGTTGGACGCTTTACAAAGGATGTTGGTCCTGCTACGTTTAAGCGCGACGGCTGCTTTGCTGAAGCGAAAGGTCTTCGCTGGAAGTTGGGCGCTCGTGAGGGAAAGGGACTGCTCAAGCTCTGCATGAAGCCAATTGTTGAAGACGAGGCCAATTTGACTAGCTCGTTGGGATGCCATGGGAACACCACGTCGTACCTCTGGCACCTTCGACTAGGCCACATTAGTCACGGTGGTCTTTCGACTATTGTTGCAAAAGGCTGTGGAGCAGGTATTGACCTGAAGTGTGTTAACAAGTGGGAGCTGTGCAATGTGCTCTTGGCAAACAGACGCGGGTAAGCTTCATGAAGTCTTCACCCAATCGGGCAAAGAAAGTTCTTGAAGTCATTCACAGCGATGTGTGTGGACCCATTCAAACGGCGACATTCAGTGGCAAGCGCTATTTTGCTACTTTCATCGACGAGAAGTCGCATTACTGTGCTGTGTACTTGCTACGAAACAAGTCCGAGGTTGCCGACAAATTTGCTACTTTCGTTGCGATGGCTGATATCAGACGAACATGCGCGTTAAATCACTCTGTTGTGATAATGGTGGCGAGTGCACTTCTGGAGCAATGGCAAAGTTTTGTGCAGAGCGTGGCATCATACACAAGTTTACGCCACCATACACGCCACAACTGAATGGAGTCGCAGAACGCATGAATCGTACACTTGTTGAATGTGGACGGTGTATGCTAGAGCACGCTGGTTTGTCAAAAACTTATTGGTGGAAGCTGTTTTAACTGCTGCGTTTCTTCGCAACCGATGTCCGACACGAGCTGTTGATCATGATGCGACGCCGTTTCAACTGTGGACTGGCAAGAAGCCTTTGTTGGCAAATCTAAAGGTATTCGGCTTTAATGCTTACGTCTCAGTTCCCAAAGAGAAACGATCCAAGTTTGATGCTCGTTCGACTCGGTGCCGTTTTCTTGGCTATTCAGAACATGAAAAGGCGTACAGGTTTGAAGAAATCGGTAGCGGTCGCGTTCTATTGAGTCGGGACGCAAATTTCATGGAAGATACTTTCGGCGACAAGATACCAAGTACCGAGTCATCAGAAGCTGTATTTGACGAGACCGAAACATCTAATTTTGACCGCTCAGAAAATGAAAATGCTATGCAAGATCAGGACATGGAGCCTGAAAAGAAGCAGCACGCAGGCACTTAGCCTATTGTGGACTTGGATTTTGAGCCTGGCAGCAAACGACACCAGCGGAACCAATCGCTTGAAAAAGCAGCGAATATTCCAACAGCAAAGAGGCCAAGTCGCTATCAGTCCCTGGAGGAAATGTCTGCATCGGCCCAAGATTTCAAAGCGGCCTTTGTTGTGGATTCAGTGGGAAAAATGCCGACAACTTTCAAGTCGGCAATGGAATCCAGCAACGCGGCCGAATGGAAAGAGGCGTGTGATGCCGAAGTGAGCTCTCTTCGCAAGAACAAGACCTGGGACTTAGTACCTTTGCCGAAAGGTCGCCAGGCTATCGGCTGTAGATGGGTCTTCCGGATCAAAGAAAATCAAGCCGGAAAGATCGAGCGGTTCAAAGCACGACTCGTGGCCAAAGGCTTTTCTCAGAAGCATGGAGTCGACTACGAAGAGACTTTCGCTCCAGTGGCCAAGTTTACTTCGATCAGGATTCTACAAAGTCTGTCGGCCAAGCACAATTTGATGCTGCATCAGATGGACGTAAAGACAGCCTTTCTCAATGGCACTTTGGACGAGGACATTTACGTGGCGCAACCGGACGGATATGTCAACGACGTATACCCAAATTACGTCTGTCAGCTAAAGCGCTCCCTTTATGGTTTGAAGCAGTCGCCACGGATGTGGAACCAGACAATTGACGCGTTCATGCTGGAAATGAAGTTTACAAAGTTTGATGCCGACCATTGCATTTACGTCAAGCGCAATGACGAAGAATTGATCCTCGTGGCACTTTACGTTGATGACCTGGTGCTAGCATGCAGCAACGACTTGCTGCTGAAGAGGACTAAGAAAGCACTCAGTGAGCGATTCGAAATGACGGATCTTGGTCGACTCAAGTTCTTTTTGGGCATGGAGATTCATCAAGAAACTTTGAGTGGTAGCGTGTCCATTCGCCACACAAAATTCGCGAGTGACATCTTGAAAAAGTTTGGCATGGAAAACAGCAATCCCGTCAGGACGCCTCAAGATCCAGGACTCAAGTTGACCAAGGCCATGTGCAAAGAAGGGTGTTGTCATGAAAAGACAATGGCAAAAGTCCCATATCGAAATGCCGTTGGTTGTCTTATGTACTTGATGGTAGGGACTCGCCCGGACTTAGCAGCCGCAGTGGGAGTTCTCAGCCAATTTGCATCGGACCCATGTCCAACTCACTGGCAGGCACTCAAAAGGGTCTTCCGATACGTACAAGGAACAAAGACGCATGGCATTACGTTTCAAACTCAAGACCAAGAAGGACTTCGAGGCTATTCCGATGCAGATTGGGCAGGCGATTTGGAAACCCGAAGAAGCACAAGCGGCTATGCGTTCATGATGAATGGAGGTTGCATCAGCTGGAGAAGCAAGAAACAACGGACAGTGGTACTTTCTTCTACAGAGGCAGAGTACATGGCTTTGACAGAAGCAGCTTAAGAGGCAACTTGGTTAAAAACCTTTCTGTGCGAGCTTGGTGAAATATCAAGAAGTCAAGCGATCAAGATCTACGAGGACAATCAAGGTTCCATCGCTTTGGCCAAGAATCCAGAGTTTCACAAGCGCACCAAGCATATCGACATTCGGTACCACTTTGTCCGGGAGAAAGTAGAAGACGGTCAAGTCATGCTGCAGTATTGTTTGACGCACGACATGCTCGCTGACATCATGACCAAGCCAATAATTGCGGTCCAATTTCAAAATCTTCGGAACAAATTGGGCATCAAGTCTCCAAGCGCTGACGAGTCGAGTGGGAGTGTTGAGTATACGACTCTTGTCGAAGATGTTGGCGGACAAACGCCTCGAACAGCGACTACATATCGGTAAGTATGGGTATCTGCAATCAGTTGATGACTGACTGAGGGAGCGGGTTCAAGATGGGCAAAAGATCGGTTTCGGGATGGGAAGATGATTGCGCCCGGATGGTGATTCGTTCTGATTGGTTTAGATAAATCATTGGCTTAGAGGTAGCGTGTAGTTGTGAACTAAGGACCTCTTAAATATATTCACTTTGCATTTTACCAACTAGTGCACACTCGAGCTCCTTCATCATTGGCTTAGAGGTAGCATGTAGTTGTAAAGTAAATACCTTTTTAAATATATTCACTTTGCATTTTGCCAACTAGTGCTCACTTCGACCTTTTCAACAGGCATGACGTGGTCCTGGAAGTGCCTTCGTCATTATGTCTGCCAACATGACGGCTATCTCGCAGTACTCCAGCTTGACTTCATCGCGTTTGACTTCATCGCGGATGTGATGGTACTTGATGTCGATGTGCTTGGCACGTCCATGGTTTACTGAATTCTTCGTCATCTTGATGCATGACTGATTGTCTTCGAATTTCTTGAATTCCGGCGTGGTCTCAGTAGCAGCCGTCAGAATCTCGTACAGAAGATGATGGATCCACTTGCCTTCTTGTATAGCCGGGCTCAAAGCGATGTACTCCGCTTCGCTGGTAGAAAGCGATACGCTTGATTGCCTCTTGCTTCCCCAACTGATGGGTGCTCCCATCAATATGAATGCGTAGCCCGAAGTCGACTTGCGGTCGGAGTGGTCGCCTGCCCAGTCTGCGTCCGAGTATGCGCGAAAGTCAACTTGGTCCCGGGCCTAAAACAGAGTCCATGCGAATTGGTTCCTTGTAGGTAGCGAAGAATTCTCTTGACTGCAGTCCAATGCTCATCTTGAGGATTTTCCATAAACCGCGACGCATATTCGACGGCAAAAGCGATGTCAGGGCGAGGCGCTATCATTAGATGCATCAGTGCACCGACTGCTTCACGAAACGGAACATTTGTTGCTGTCGACTTGTCACTTGGAAAAAGTCGAGTACTTGGATCCGCCGGGCTCACAACGGGCTTGCTATCGTGCATGCCGAAGCGCTTGAGAATGTCTTCAATGTAGCGTCGCTGGCACACTGTTACACTGCCGTCAGGGTTCTTTACCAATTCCATACCCAGGACGAAGACGCATTCACCACTGTCCGTTGTTGACAAGAATGCGCCTCGACAAGATACTGGTGTTGTCAAGGAAGCGTCTGGACTGTTTGGTGTCAATCGGTAAGTATCGGTATCTGCAATCAGTTGATGACTGACTGAGGGAGAGCGTTCAAGATGGGCAAAAGATCGGTTTTGGGATGGGAAGATGATTGCGCCAGGATGTGAAGATGATTGCGTTCGGATGGTGAGTCGTTCTGATTGGCTTAGACAATTCATTGGCTTAGAGGTAGATTGTAGTTGCGAACTAAGGACCTTATAAATATATTCACTTTGCATTTTGCCAACGACCGCTCAAGTGACCTTTCCATTAGGTTATGAGCCCAAGCCCCGCAACCTCTGCCCCAGACACCAACTACACCTTCGCAATGGACGCCGCCTCAGCTACGACCTCTCGCATCAACAAGTTCGACGGAACGAATTTCCACACGTGGAAGTTCAAGATGCAGATGGTGTTGGAGGAACGCGATCTGTGGGAGGTGGTCAGCGGAGAGACCAAGCTGGAACATTTTGTTACGCCGTCGGATCAGAACAATTTCAAGCGCAGGTCTCGCAAGGCGATGGCAATCATCTGCCTTGCGATGGAGGATTCGCAATTGCCGTTGGTTCGCTCGTCGAGTGGTGCGCACGATGCATGGTCAAGGCTCGAGGGACATTTCGAGAAGAAGAGTTTGGCCAATAAGCTCTTTCTTCGTCGTCATTTCTTCACGTCCAAGTGGAAGAAGGTGAGGATGTGCTCGCACATATCAACAAGATGAAGACTCTAGCGGAGCAACTCGACGCGGTTGATGCTCCAGAAAGCGAGGACGACTTGGTGATCACGCTTCTTGCAAGTCTCAGTGAGTCGTTCGCATTTTTCATTACAGCATTAAAGTCAAGAGCCGACTCGCTGTCTTGGGAGCTTGTGACGTCTCGGCTGCTTCATGAGGATATGAAGCCCAAGGAACACGATGACGGCGTCGATGGAGCCGTGCACGGTCAGGTGCAAGCATTCGTGTCAGCGGACAATGGACGGCGCAAGGGACGACAAGTCTCAATGAAGCCCACGAGTACCTGCCACTACTGTGGCGAGCAAGGGCACTGGATCGCAAAATGTCCGGCTCGAATTCGAGAGAATGGAGAGCGTCAAAGGACGCAACGCGCTAATGTCGCGCAGAGTGAGGATTACTCTGGCGAATTTTTGTTTTCGGTTGATGGGAGTACCACCAAGTCAAGTTCTGTGTGGCTGGTCGACTCGGGTGCGACGCAGCACATGACGTACTCGCGAGAGTACATGAAAAACTACAAGAGAATCGACCCAGTGGATGTGCATCTCGTGGATGATGGCGTGGTACAAGCTGTGGGAACAGGTGACATTGTTATGTCGATGTTTACGCCTCGCGGAATGAAGAAGGGTGTTCTCACTTCGGTTTGGCACATTCCGAAACTTTCGCGCAATTTATTCTCCGTGGGACGCTTTACAAAGGATGCTGGTCCAGTCACGTTTGAGCACGACGGCTGCTTTGCTAAAGCGAAAGGTCTTCGCTGGAAGTTGGGCGCTCGTGAGGGAAAGGGACTGCTCAAGCTCTGCATGAAGCCAATTGTTGAAGACGAGGCCAATTTGACTAGCTCGTTGGGATGCCATGCGGACACCACGTCGTACCTCTGGCACCTTCGACTTGGTCACATTGGTCACGGTGGTCTTTTCACTATTGTTTCAAAAGGCTGTGGAGCAGGTATTGACCTGAAGTGTATTAACAAGTGGGAGCTGTGCAAAGGATGTGCTCTTGGCAAACAGACGCGGGTAAGCTTCATGAAGTCTTCACCCAATCGGGCAAAGAAAGTTCTTGAAGTCATTCACAGCGATGTGTGTGGATCCATTCAAACGGCGACATTCAGTGGCAAGCGCTGTTTTGCTACTTTTATCGACGAGAAGTCGCATTACTGTGCTGTGTACTTGCTACGAAACAAGTCCGAGGTTGTCGACAAGTTTGCTACTTTCGTTGCGATGGCTGAAAATTAGACGAACATGCGCGTTAAATCACTCTGTTGTGATAATGGTGGCGAGTGCACTTCTGGAGCAATGGCAAAGTTTTGTGCAGAGCGTGGCATCATACACAAGTTTACGCCACCATACACGCCACAACTGAATGGAGTCGCAGAACGCATGAATCGTACACTTGTTGAATGTGGACGGTATATGCTAGAGCACGCTGGTCTGCCAAAAACTTATTGGGGTGAAGCTGTTTTAACTGCTGCGTTTCTTCGCAGCCGATGTCGGACACGAGCTGTTGATCATGATGCGACGCCGTTTCAACTGTGGACTGGCAAGAAGCCTTTGTTGGCAAATCTAAAGGTATTCGGCTGCCATGCTTACGTCTCAGTTTTCAAAGAGAAACGATCCAAGTTTGATGCTCGAAGTACCGAGTCATCAGAAGCTGTATTTGACGAGACCGAAACATCTAATTTTGACCGCTCAGAAAATGAAAATGCTATGCAAGATCAGGACATGGAGCCTGGAAAGAAGCAGCACGCAGGCACTCAGCCTATTGTGGACTTGGATTTTGAGCCTGGCAGCAAACGACACCAGCGGAACCAACTGCTTGAAAAAGCAGCGAACATTCCAACAGCAGAGAGGCCAAGTCGCTATCAGTCCCTGGAGGAAATGTCTGCATCGGCCCAAGATTTCAAAGCGGCCTTTGTTGTGGATTCAGTGGGAAAAATGCCGACAACTTTCAAGTCGGCAATGGAATCCAGCAACGCGGCCGAATGGAAAGAGGCGTGTGATGCCGAAGTGAGCTCTCTTCGCAAGAACAAGACCTGGGACTTAGTACCTTTGCCGAAAGGTCGCCAGGCTATCGGCTGTAGATGGGTCTTCCGGATCAAAGAAAATCAAGCCGGAAAGATCGAGCGGTTCAAAGCACGACTCGTGGCCAAAGGCTTTTCTCAGAAGTATGGAGTCGACTATGAAGAGACTTTCGCTCCAGTGGCCAAGTTTACTTCGATCAGGATTCTACTAAGGCTGTCGGCCAAGCACAATTTGATGCTGCATCAGATGGACGTAAAGACAGCCTTTCTCAGTGGCACTTTGGACGAGGACATTTACGTGGCGCAACCGGACGGATATGTCAACGACGTATACCCAAATTACGTCTGTCAGCAAAAACGCTCCCTTTATGGTTTGAAGCAGTCGCCACGGATGTGGAACCAGACAATTGACGAGTTCATGCTGGAAATGAAGTTTACAAAGTGTGATGCCGACCATTGCATTTACGTCAAGCGCAATGACGAAGAATTGATCCTCGTGGCACTTTACGTTGATTTCCTGGTGCTAGCATGCAGCAACGACTTGCTGCTGAAGAGGACTAAGAAAGCACTCACCGAGTGATTCGAAATGACGGATCTTGGTCGACTCAAGTTCTTTTTGGGCATGGAGATTCATCAAGAAACTTTGAGTGGTAGCGTGTCCATTCGCCACACAAAATTCGCGAGTGACATCTTGAAAAAGTTTGGCATGGAAAACAGCAATCTTATCAGGACGCCGCAAGATCCAGGACTCAAGTTGATTAAGGCCATGTGCAAAGAAGGGTGTTGTCATGAAAAGACAATGGCAAAAGTCCCATATCGAAATGCCGTTGGTTGTCTTATGTACTTGATGGTAGGGACTCGCCCGGACCTAGCAGCCGCAGTGGGAGTTCTCAGCCAATTTGCATCGGACCCATGTCCAACTCACTGGCAGGCACTCAAAAGGGTCTTCCGATACGTACAAGGAACAAAGACGCATGGCATTACGTTTCAAACTCAAGACCAAGAAGGACTTCGAGGCTATCCCGATGTAGATTGGGCAGGCGATTTGGAAACCCGAAGAAGCACAAGCGGCTATGCGTTCATGATGAATGGAGGTTGTATCAGCTGGAGAAGCAAGAAACAACGGACAGTGGCACTTTCTTCTACAGAGGCAGAGTACATGGCTTTGACAGAAGCAGCTTAAGAGGCAACTTGGTTAAAAACCTTTCTGTGCGAGCTTGGTGAAATATCAAGAAGTCAAGCGATCAAGATCTACGAGGACAATCAAGGTTCCATCGCTTTGGCCAAGAATCCAGAGTTTCACAAGCGCACCAAGCATATCGACATTCGGTACCACTTTGTGCGGGAGAAAGTAGAAGACGGTCAAGTCATGCTGCAGTATTGTTCGACGCACGACATGCTCGCTGACATCATGACCAAGCCAATAACTGCGGTCCAATTTCAAAATCTTCGGAACAAATTAAGCATCAAGTCTCCAAGCGCTGACGAGTCGAGTGGGAGTGTTGAGGATACGACTCTTGTCGAAGATGTTGGCGGACAAACGCCTCAACCAGCGACTACATATCGGTAAGTATCGGTATCTGCAATCAGTTGATGACTGACTGAGGGAGAGCGTTCAAGATGGGCAAAAGATCGGTTTTGGGATGGGAAGATGATTGCGCCAGGATGTGAAGATGATTGCGTTCGGATGGTGAGTCGTTCTGATTGGCTTAGACAATTCATTGGCTTAGAGGTAGATTGTAGTTGCGAACTAAGGACCTTATAAATATATTCACTTTGCATTTTGCCAACGACCGCTCAAGTGACCTTTCCATTAGGTTATGAGCCCAAGCCCCGCAACCTCTGCCCCAGACACCAACTACACCTTCGCAATGGACGCCGCCTCAGCTACGACCTCTCGCATCAACAAGTTCGACGGAACGAATTTCCACACGTGGAAGTTCAAGATGCAGATGGTGTTGGAGGAACGCGATCTGTGGGAGGTGGTCAGCGGAGAGACCAAGCTGGAACATTTTGTTACGCCGTCGGATCAGAACAATTTCAAGCGCAGGTCTCGCAAGGCGATGGCAATCATCTGCCTTGCGATGGAGGATTCGCAATTGCCGTTGGTTCGCTGGTCGAGTGGTGCGCACGATGCATGGTCAAGGCTCGAGGGACATTTCGAGAAGAAGAGTTTGGCCAATAAGCTCTTTCTTCGTCGTCGTTTCTTCACGGCCAAGATGGAAGAAGGTGAGGATGTGCTCGCGCATATCAACAAGATGAAGACTCTAGCGGAGCAACTCGACGCGGTTGGTGCTCCAGTAAACAAGGACGACTTGGTGATCACGCTTCTTGCAAGTCTCAGTGAGTCGTTCGCATTTTTCATTACAGCATTGGAGTCAAGAGCCGACTCGCTGTCTTGGGAGCTTGTGACGTCTTGGCTGCTTCACGAGGATATGAAGCGCAAGGAACATGATGACGGCGTCGATGGAGCCGTGCACGGTCAGGTGCAAGCATTTGTGTCGGCGGACAATGGACGGCGCAAGGAACGACAAGTCTCAATGAAGCCCACGAGTACCTGCCACTACTGTGGCGAGCAAGGGCACTGGATCGCAAAATGTCCGGCTCGAATTCGAGAGAATGGAGAGCGTCAAAGGACGCAACGCGCTAATGTCGCGCAGAGTGAGGATTACTCTGGCGAATTTTTGTTTTCGCTTGGTGGGGGTACCACCAAGTCAAGTTCTGTGTGGCTGGTCAACTCGGGTGCGACTGGTCAACTCAGGTGCGACGCAGCACATGACGTACTCGCGAGAGTACATGAAGAATTACAAGACAATCTCACCGATGGGCGTGCATCTTGCAGATGATGGAGTGGATCAGGCAGTGGGCACGGGTGACATTGTTATGTCTATGGCTACTCCGCGCAGACTCAAGAAGGGTGTGCTTACTACAGTGTGGCACATCCCAAAGCTTTCGCGCAATCTTTTTTTCCGTTGGACGCTTTACGAAGGATGTTGGCCCGGTCACGTTTGAGCGCGATGGATGTTTTGCCGAAGCTAAAGGTGTCCGTTGGAAGCTTGGTGCTCGCGAAGGCAAGGGTTTGTTCAGGCTCTGCATGACGCCTGTCAATGTTGACGCAGCCAATGTGACAAGTTCGTCGGGATGCCATGGGGACACCACGTCGTACCTCTGGCACCTTCGACTTGGTCACATTGGTTACGGCGGTCTAGATGCCATTGTCAAGAAGAAGTATGGAATTGGTATCAACCTCAAGACAGCTACTCAGTGGGAAACATGCGAGGGCTGTGCGCTGGGCAAACAGACGCGGGTGAGCTTTATGAACTCCTCCCCAAGTCGTGCCAAACACGTGTTGGAGACTATTCACAGCGACGTGTGCGGTCCCATGCAATCACCAACGTTTGGAGGCAAGCGCTATTTCTTTACATTTGTTGACGAAAAGTCGCATTTTTGCGTTGTCTTCTTGCTCAGAAACAAGTCTGAAGTATCCGACAAGTTTGCAGAATTTATTGCGCTAGCGGAAAACCAAACTTGCCGCCGCGTCAAGACACTTCGTTGCGATAATGGCGGAGAATACGTGAACGGCGCCATGACGAAGTTCTGTGCAGAGCGTGGTATTGTACAGTAATTGACACCGCCGTACACACCCCAGCTAAATGGCGTTGCAGAGCGAATGAATCGGACGCTTGTGGAATGTGCTTGCTGTATGCTAGAGCACGCCAACTTGCCGAAGTCTTACTGGGGTGAAGCCGTCATGACTGCCACTTTTCTACGGAATCGGTGCCCAACGCGCGCCATCAAGTCCGACATGTCACCTCATCAAATTTGGACCGGCAAGAAACCGCTTCTGGCAAACCTTAAGGTTTTTGGTTGCCACGCGTACGTTCAAGTGCCGAAGGAAAAACGGACCAAGTTTGATGCTCGATCGGTGCGGTGCCGATTTCTTGGTTACTCGGATCACGAAAAAGCGTACCGCTTTGAAGAAATTGTGAGTGGTCGAGTACTTGTGAGCCGCGACGCACAGTTCATGGAGGATGTCTTCGACAGTGGGAGACGAAGTTATGACAGCAATGAAGTGATTATTCAAGATGATGCAAGCGATTGTTCGGCAGGATCTAATGGGACTGACTGTGAGCAAGAAGAAGTTTCGGCTCCGGATGTGGAGGTCGAACCAGGAAGCAAGCGTATTCAGCGGTCGCGATCGCTAGAGAAGGTTGCAGACTCCCCAAGGCCCAAGCGCCAAAGCCGACCACAGATGTCACTGGACGAGATGTCAGCAGTGGCTCACGGGGATGGCGATTTTGAAGCGGCCTTTGTTGTAGATTCAGTGGGAGAAGTGCCAACTACGTACAAGTCGGCAATGGAATCTAGCAACGCGGCCAAGTGGAAAGAGGCATGCGACTCGGAAATCGACTCCCTCAGCAAAAACAAGACGTGGTCGTTGGTGCCGTTGTCTCAAGGACGAAAAGCTATTGGCTGTCGATGGGTGTTTCTGTTGTCGAAGATGCTGGCCAAAAGACGCCTCGACCAGCGACTGCCTATCGGTAAGTACCGGTATCTGCAATCAGTTGATGACTGCTTGAAGGAGCGGGTTCAAGATGGGCAAAAGATCGACTTTGGGATGGGAAGATGATTGCGCCCGGATGGTGAGTCGTTCTGATTGGCTTAGATAAATCATTGGCTTAGAGGTAGCATGTAGTTGCGAACTAAGGACCTTTAAATATATTCACTTTGCATTCTACCATCTAGTGCTCACTTCGACCTTTCTTTAGGTTATGAGCCCAAGCCCTGCAACCTCTGCCCCCGACTACGACTCCGCCTTCGCAATGGACATCTCTGCCTCCAGTCGAATCAACAAATTCGATGGAGCCAACTTCCACACGTGGAAGTTCAAGATGCAGATGGTGCTCGAGGAACACGACTTGTGATAGGTCGTTTCCGGGGAAGTCAAGCTTGAGCACTGCCTCACCACGCTGGACCAAGCCACGTTTAAGAGAAAATCGCGCAAGGCCATGGCGATCATCTGTCTCGCAATGGAAGATTCGCAACTGCCTTTGGTCCGGTCGGCTGATGGTGCGCACGATGCATGGTCGCGTCTGACGTCGCATTTCGAGAAGAGGAGTTTGGCCAACAAGCTCTTTCTTCGTCGACGCTTCTTCACGACAATGATGAGTGAAGGTGATGATGTGTTGGGGCACATTAACAAGATCAAGACACTGGCGGAACAGCTCGACGCGGTGGGCGCTCCGGTCAGCGAATACGACTTGGTCATCACGCTTCTGGCAAGTTTGAATGAATCGTTTGCGTTCCTGATTACGGCATTGGAGTCTCGATCAGATTCGCTAACATGGGAACTCGTAACGTCTCGACTTCTACATGAGGACATGAAACGCAAGGAACAAGGTAGTGACGTCGATGGAGCGATACACACGCAAGGCCAAGCGTTTATGTCAAGTGACAGCGGACGGCGTAAGGGTCGTCAACCACCGATGAAGGCCAACAGCGCCTGTCATTATTGCGGTGAAAGTGGACACTGGATTGCCAAGTGTCCTGTAAGGATCCGCGAAAACGCGGAGCGGCAGCGACCGCAGCGAGCGAATATCGCGCAGCTTGAAGAAGACGCTGGCGATTTCCTATTCTCGGCTGGTGGAGACATGAGTGCGGCTAAGGATAGCAGTGTGTGGCTTGTAGACTCGGGTGCAACGCAGCACATGACGTACTCCAAAGAGTACATGAAGAATTACAAGGTTATCTCCCCAGTGGACGTGCATCTTGCTGACGACGGTGTCGTTCAAGCAGTTGGCACGGGTGACATTGTCATGACTATGACAACTCCACGTGGGATTAAGAAAGGCTTGCTTACGAACGTGTGGCATATCCCCAAGCTTTCGCGCAATTTGTTTTCCGTCGGCCAATTCACTAAGGATGTCAGCCCCGTAACGTTTGAGAGCGATGGATGCTACGCGCAGGCAAAGGGCTTTCGTTGGAAACTTGGCTCCCGAGAAGGCAAAGGACTGTTCAAGTTGTGCATGAGGTCAATTGTGACGCACGAGACAAATCTGACAAGTTCGTCGGGATGCCACGGGGACACCACATCGTACCTCTGGCACCTTCGACTTGGTCACATTGGCCATGCTGGCCTAGATGCCATTATTAAAAAAGGCTATGGCACTGGAATCGACTTGACTTCGGTAAGCCAGTGGGAGCTCTGCAACGGTTGTGCGCTCGGTAAACAGACAAGGGTGAGCTTTATGAAGTCATCCCCAGGTCGCGCCAAAGAAGTGCTGGAAGTCATACATAGTGACGTTTGTGGGCCAATGCAAGCACCAACATTCGGCGGCAAGCGTTATTTCGTCACATTTATCAACGAAAAAGCGCACTTTTGCGTCGTTTATCTGCTGAAGAGCAAATCTGAGGTGGTCGACAAGTTCGTCAAATTCGTTGCGTTGGCCGAAACGCAGACAAACAAGCGTGTCAAGACACTTCGATGCGACAACGGTGGCGAATATACTTCTGGCTCGATGACCAAGTTCTGTGCAAAACGTGGCATTCTTCAGAAATTTGCGCCTCCGTACACGCCTCAGCTGAATGGGGTAGCCGAACGGATGAACCGTACGCTTGTGGAATGCGCCCGCTGCATGATGGAACATGCCGGCTTATCCAAGTCATACTGGGGCGAAGCAGTGATGACAGCTACATTCCTTCGAAACCGGTGTCCAACGCGTGCTGTAAATCATGACAAGTCACCGCACCAAGTTCGGACAGGCAAGAAACCACTGCTAGCGAATCTCAAGGTATTCGGCTGCCACGCGTACGTTCAAGTTTCAAAAGAAAAGCGGTCCAAATTGGACGCTCGATCGGTACGCTGTCTGTTTCTCGGATATTCAGAGCATAAAAAGGCGTATCGTTTTCAGGAAGTGGACAGCGGTCGATTGTTAATTAGCCGCGATGCACAATTTATAAAGGACGTCTTTGATGGTGGAAGACAAAAGTCCAAGAGTGAAGTTGTCGCGCAAGATGATGAAGTCGGTAATGAGTCTTCGCAGCCCATTGACACCGACAACGAAAATGAAGAGATGACTCAAGATAATGAGTTCGAGCCAGGCAGCAAGCGTCATCAACGAACTCAGTCGTTAGAGAAAGCTGCAGACATCCCACGACCCAAGCGTTTCAACCGCTATCAGTCGCTGGATGAAATGTCTGCGACGGCAGAAGACTTTGAGGCTGCTTTCGTCGTAAATTCAGTGGGAGAAACGCCGACCACGTACAAGTCGGCGATGGAATCAAGCGAAGCAGCCAAGTGGAAAGAAGCCTGCAGATCGGGAATGGAGTCGCTGCGAAAGAGCAATACCTGGACGCTTGTGCCGCTGCCTCAAGGATGCAAACCGATTGGCAGTAGATGGGTGTTTCGAGTCAAGACAAATCAGGCTGGCCAAATCGAGCGGTACAAGGCGCGTCTGGTGGCAAAAGGCTTCTCACAAAAACATGGCATAGACTACGAGGAGACATTCGCGCCTGTTGCCAAGTTCACTTCAATCAGGATTTTGCTCAGTTTGGCGGCCAAGTACAATCTCACCGTTCATCAAATGGATGTGAAAACGGCTTTTCTCAATGGTCTGCTTGACGAAGACATCTACATGGTGCAGCCGGATGGATTCAGCGACGACAACCACCCGGACTACGTGTGCAAGCTTCAGCGATCATTGTACGGGCTCAAGCAGTCGCCTCGAATGTGGAACAAGACAATCGACGATTTCATGCTAGGACTGGATTTCAAGAAGTGCGAGTCAGACCACTACGTCTATATGAAGCGTGACAGTCAAAACATGATGTTTGTGGCGCTTTACGTCGACGACTTGATTCTCGCAAGCAGCAGCGACAAGATGCTCCAAGACACCAAGCGAGCGCTCAGCAAACGTTTCGAAATGACCGACATGGGCAAGCTCAGCCACTTTCTTGGAATAGAAATTATGCAAGACACCGAAAGCGGGACAGTCATGATGCAACAGACCAAGTTTACGAACGACATCCTTCAGAAATTCAAGATGGACAGCAGCAAGCCAGTACGAACGCCACAAGATCCAGGCCTCAAGCTGACAAGTCAATTTGTAAAGGTGGCTGCAAACACGATGTGACAATGGCGGGTGTGCCGTACCGAAATGCTGTGGGCTGCCTTATGTATCTTATGGTCGGCACCCGCCCGGACCTTGCAGCAGCAGTGGGAGTGCTTAGCCAGTTTGCTGTGGACCCGTGTCCAACACATTGGCAAGCTCTTAAAAGGGTCTTTCGCTACATCCGAGGAACCAAGACGCACGGTATCGAGTTTCGAGCAAGCTTCGATAAAGGTCTCCAAGGTTACTCGGATGCGGACTGGGCCGGGGATACCGGATCAAGACGAAGTACCAGTGGCTATGCATTCATGATGAGCGGAGGATGTGTCAGCTGGAAGAGCAAGAAAGAGCGGACGGTGTATTGAAGGTAACCGGTTTCCCTCCGCTTTATTCGGGTTTCCAAGGCTGTCCAATACGAGCGGCTGTCCGACGGTTCAAACATACAACGATGACGCCATGGATCGACACACGGACAGGCGCACTCAGGATGATTGCGCCCGGATGGGAAGATGATTGCGTCCAGATGGTGAGCTCTTTTGATTGGCTTAGATAATTGAATGGCTTAGATGTAGCAAGGAGTTGTGAACTAAGGACCAAATTAATAAACTCACTTCCAAATATTCCTTCTCCTGCTCAAGTGTCTCCGCTCCGGTCCTCCTCCACGCAGACTCTTCGCCTCTTCTCTTCGTTCCCTTCAGCTCATTCAACAGGTTATGAGCCCAAGCACGATGTCCTCTGTCCAAGATACCAAGATCTCAATTGACAAGTTCGATGGGGACAACTACGCGACATGGAGCCGCTACATGCGTGGCGTTTTTCTGACCAAGTCGACGTGGCACGTGGTCAACCGGGAAACCACCCCCACCTTCGCTGACTCTCGCGCTATGGAGGAGTACGTTAAGCTGAGCAACATCGCGTTCGGTTTGATGTTGCTTCACATGAGCGCGGATTATCATCACGTAGTTGACGACTGCGAAGATGCATGGGTCGCATGGGCACGATTGAAAACTCTTTACGGTGGATCACAGAAAATGGGACGGATCTTCCTGAAGCGACAACTGTTCAGCATGGAGATGGCGGAAGGCGGCAATGTGATGCATCATTGCAATGAAGTCCTCAACATCAGCGCCAAGCTTAGCAGCATCGGCGCTAAGATGGAGGACGAGGACGTGGCGATTTGCTTGTTGCGCAGCCTACCCAAGAGCTACGAGAACGTCGTTCTCAAACTGGAGATGAGCAGCGGGGAACTGCGATCGCAAGACGTCGTGAAAGTGCTTACGAATGAGCATATCAAGAGACAAGGAAACAAGACGACGCTGGTGAAAACTGAGGAAGCAACCAAGGCCTTCAGTACCGAGCGTGAATTTCGTCAATGTACATTCTGCGGAAAATTAGGGCACACAGTAGAGCGGTGCTGGACCAAGCAGAAGGAAGAAAATCGTGGAGCTCGACGCGGCGGTAATGCCCGTGGACGCGGAGCAAATCAAGTTCAGTGGCAAGGCTACAGCGGCAACTACAACGGGGAATACGATCGAGTGGCGTTTGCTGTCTCGTTGGAATGTGGACTTTCGACGACCAAAACCATGTGTGGAATGTGGGCGATTGACAGTGGGGCAACGCATAACATTTGTCATGACAAGTCCAAGTTTAAAGTTTTGGACGAGCGCAATGAAGGCGAAGTGCTAGTCGCAGATGGCAACAAGGCTGCAATCAACGGTGTCGGGACTATTATCGAAAAAGTGGTTTTTTGCAACGGTGAAGAGCGTGAAATTGAAATTAAGAACGCACTTTATGTCCCAAGTATGAGCAAGAATCTTTTTTCAATACCGCAGATCAACAAAAGCGGCAACTTTCAAGTTTTGTTTGATGGTGCCGAGATGAAAATCTCGCGAAAAGGCACTCAATAACTGGTGGCGATTGCAGATCTTGTGGATGGACTCTACTGGCTTCGTACAGCACAAAAGTCAGTTAACACTGCTTCACAATCAAGATTTGAAAATCTTTATGCGCGTATGGGCCACGCACCAGTAGATGTCTTATGCAGGATGGTCTTTAAGGGCATGATCAAGGATGTCAAGATGCCAGCAATTTCTAGCGGATCAAGCGTATGCCGTGGTTGTCAAGAAGGAAATTGGTGCAAAGACCATTTCCAAGCAATCTAACCAAGCGTCACTATCATCCATTTGAGTTGCTGCACATTGACACTTGTGGCCCGATGGAAGTTCACTCGCTGGGCGGAAGCAAGTATTTGCTGCTGATTGTTGATGAAGGCAGTGGATGCATGAAGGGTTTTAGCTTGCGCACCAATTCCGAAAGTGGAGAATGCATCAAGAAGTACATCATAGCAGTGCAGACTCAGTTCGACTATACAGTCAAGTTTGTTCGACACGATGGTGCACGTGAATTCGCGACGACATCGCTCAAGGCATTTTATGATGATCATGGAATAGAGCAGCAGGTTACCGTTTCGTATGCGCACCAGACTAATGGCACGGCGGAACGCGCAATTCGCACAATCGTAACAATCGGCCGCAGCATGCTTCATTACGCCAAGTTGGACAAATGCTTTTGGGCTGAAGCGGCCATGACAGCGATTTACATCAAAAATCGACTGCCGTCGCCTAAGTCCCAAGATCAAACACCGCTCGAGATCATCTACGGATCTCAACCAAGTGTGAAGCACATGCGGGTTTTTGGCTGCCGAGCCTTTGTGCTGACGCCCAAAGAAAAGCGATCGAAATGGGACCCGAAGGCTCGTGAAGGACTATTCATGGGGTATGAAGAAAAATCCAAGGCTTATTGCGCTTACGACATTGAGGCGGATCAAGTTGTGATTACACGTGATGTCACCTTTGACGAGTCAACGTTTGGATATTTGCCCACACCGCCGCAAGAACTCGCAGATGAAACGGAGCTGGATTTCGATCTATTGAATATCACCAGCAACGAGTCTCGCACTATGCAGTTCAAACAGACCGGAAAGCGCAAAAGTCGTGCGGAGAACCAAGAGCAAGCTACTCGACAGAATCGTCCAGCTCATTGTGGGGCCGGTTTAGAAGAAGCAAGTGCGCCAAATGAACATGACCTACACCGAGCTAAGCGACGATCAAGCACCCAAGCCAATCTGGATGAAGAGTGCAAAGCGAGTGACGAGGAGGATATTGATGCAACACCTCAAGTTTTTTGGCGAGCAAGTGCCAACGCAGTTGAGAGTGCTGACTTTTCTGAGCCGACAACGTTCGAAGAAGCTGTTCGTGGTCCGGATCAGGTGCATTGGCGTCAAGCAATTTGTGCTGAGTTAGCGTCGATGAAGCTTCGGAATGTGTTTTGAGCGACCAAATTGCCAACTGGACAACACACTATTGGGACAAAGTGGGTGTTCAAGATCAAGCGCAAAGCTTATGGGTCAATTGAGAAGTACAAGGCACGCCTCGTGGCAAAAGGTTTCAAGCAAAATTATGGTATTGACTACACGGAGACGTTCTCACCAGTAGTCAAATACGTGACACTGCGCATGGTGATTGCAATAACGAAGTACTTTGACTGGCCACTGGACCAACTGGACGTAGTCACAGCTTTCCTAGATGGTGAAATGAAGGAAAAGGTGTTTTGCGCGGTCCCTGAAGGTGTTGAAGTCGATGAAGGGTTTGACTGTTTTGAGCTAGTGAAAGCAATTTATGGCCTGAAACAAGCTTCACGAGTATGGAATGAGACTTTTCATGAGTTCGTCTGCTCTATTGGATTTCAAGTATCCAGTTTTGACCCGTGTCTCTTCCTTAAAGTGTCGATTGAAGATTGCGTGCTACTGCTGGTTTATGTCGACGATGTGTTAGTAACTGGCAACTCGGCAAAATTGATCGCGCGTACAAAGGATGACTTGAAGGCGCGTTTCGAAATGACTGATAGCGGGAAGTGCGCGTTCGTATTGGGAATCGAGCTCGTCGACAATGACAACGATAGTGTGACACTGTCTCAGCGACGCTACATTGACGATGTCCTTAAGCGTTTTGGCATGGCCGACTGCAAAGCTGTCATCAGCCCGACGGACATCAGCACTCGACTCACACCAAGCAACGCAACGACTAAAATCGACGCTCCATTTCGTGAAGCCGTAGGTGC
The DNA here is from genome assembly GCA_001695595.3 of Plasmopara viticola. Lineage (NCBI taxonomy): Eukaryota > Oomycota > Peronosporomycetes > Peronosporales > Peronosporaceae > Plasmopara > Plasmopara viticola. Next base: position 371,654 of record MBPM02000054.1, read on the forward strand.
CTTAATGCACTTGATGACTGCGACTCGACCAGATATCGCTTTTGCCGTGGGCTACGTTTCGCTTCATGGAAAACCCACAAGTCGAACACTGGATGGCGGTCAAGCGTATCCTTCGATACTTGCAAGGGACCAAGTCACTCGGCATCTGCTTTAAGCCCGGCGACAAGCTAGACTTTTGCGGGTATTCAGACGCAGACTGGGCCGGTGATCATGCAGACCGAAAATCGACTTCAGGCTATGTGTTTATCCTCATGGGCGCTCCGGTTAGTTGGGGGAGCAAGAAACAGTCAAATGTGTCGCTATCAACCAGTGAAGCAGAGTACATTGCGCTAAGTTTGGCGATTCAAGAAGGTAAGTGGGTCCACCGCTTGCTATGCAAAATCATGAATGCCGCAGCCAAGAAGTCTGGACCTAAGCTCAAGATCATGGAAGATAACCAGTCATGCATCAAGATGACGAAGAATCCAGTAAATCACGGTCGTGCTAAACACATTGACATCAAGTTCCATCACATTCGTGATGAAGTCAAACGCGGTGAAGTCAAGCTGGAGTACTTCGAGACAGCTGTGATGCTGGCAGACATCATGACGAAGGCACTTCCAGGACCACGTCATGCCGACCTAATGAAGGCTCTCGGAATTCACGCGTGCTCGTATTGAGGGGGAGTATTGAAGGTAACCGGTTTCCCTCCGTTTTATTCCGGTTTCCAAGGCTGTCCAATACGAGCGGCTGTCCGACGGTTCAAACATACAACGATGACGCCATGGATAATCACACGGACAGGCGCACTCAGGATGATTGCGCCCGGATGGGAAGATGATTGCGCCCACATGGTTAGCTCTTTTGATTGGCTTAGATAATCGAATGGCTTAAATGTAGCAAGGAGTTGTGAACTATGGACCAAATAAATAAACTCACTTTCAAAGATTCCTTCTCCTGCTCAAGTGTCTCCGCTCCGGTCCTCCTCCACGCAGACTCTTCGCCTCTTCTCTTCGTTCCTTTCAGCTCATTCAACACGGTGGCCCTTTCATCGACGGAAGCCGAATACATGGCGCTTTCGAAGGCTACACAAGAAGCAGTGTGGCTTAAGACTTTTCTTTGTGAACTCGGCGAAATAAGGAGCGACGATGCGATCAAGATTTATGCAGATAAACAAGAATCAATCGCGCTGGCCAAGAACCCGGAGTTTCATAAGCGCACCAAGCATATCGACATTCTGTACCACTTTGTGCGCGAGAAGGTTGAAGCAAATCAAGTGGTGCTCGAGTACTGTCCGACTCAAGATATGCTGGCCGACATCATGACGAAGCCTATTTCAGCTACACAATTCTGCAAACTTCGGAGCATGCTCGGCATTCAAGGACAAAAGGCTGTCGAGTCGAGTGGGAGTGTTGTCGAAGATGCTGGCGAAAAGACGCCTCGACCAGCGACTGCCTATCGGTAAATACCGGTATCTGCAATCAGTTGATGACTGCTTGAAGGAGCGGATTCAAGATGGGCAAAAGATCGACTTTGGGATGGGAAGATGATTGCGCCCGGATGGGAAGATGATTGCGCCCGGATGGTGAGTCGTTCTGATTGGCTTAGATAAATCATTGGCTTAGAGGTAGCATGTAGTTGCGAACTAAGGACCTTTAAATATATTCACTTTGCATCCTACCATCTAGTGCTCACTTCGACCTTTCTTTAGTTTCGAGTCAAGGAGAATCAAGCAGGAGGGATCGAGCGATTCAAGGCTCGACTTGTCGCCAAGGATTTTCGCAAAAGCACGGTATCGACTATGATGAAACATTTGCACCGGTGGCCAAGTCAACTTCAATTCGGATTCTCCTCAGTTTGACAGCCAAGTATGGACTTAAAGTGCACCAGATGGATGTCAAGACAGCTTTCTTAAACGGGTCTCTCGATGAAGACATTTACATGGTTCAGCCACAAGGTTACGAGGACGAACGCCAGCCAGATCATGTTTGTCAGCTCAAGCGGTCGCTTTACGGATTAAAACAGTCACCTCGTATGTGGAATCAGACGATTGACAAGTTCACGATTATGCTGGGATTCAAGAAGTGCGAAGCCGATCATTGTGTGTACGTGAAGCGAGATGACCAGCACATGATTTTTGTGGCTCTTTACGTTGATGATTTGGTTCTCGCGAGCAGTGACGACAGGATGCTCAAGTCAACTAAGCAAGCATTAAGCGAGCGTTTCGACATGACTGACTTAGGTGATCTCAAGTATTTTCTGGGCATCGAAATTGAACAGGATCGTTCTGCTGGTATTGTGGCAATGCGTCAGACCAAGTTCGCCAAAGACATTTTGACGAAGTTCGGCATGGTGAACAGCAACCCGGTCAAGACACCCCAAGAACCTGGCCTCAAGCTGACGAAGACAATGTGCGAGGGCGGCTGCCAGCACAGTACAACGATGGCAAATGTTCCGTACCGAAATGCGGTTGAGTGCCTCATGTATCTCATGGTCGGGACGCGGCCGGACCTCGCCGCTGCAGTGGGAGTTCTTTCTCAATTTGCTGCTGATCCATGCCCTACGCATTGGCAAGCTCTCAAGCGCGTGTTTCGGTACATTGAAGGCATGACTACACATGGAATCAAGTTCGACAAATCAAGCAAGGACAAGCTGCAAGGTTTTTCTGACGCGGACTGGGCTGGCGATGCTGATACTCGACGAAGTACAAGTGGTTACGCGTTTACAATGAATTCAGGGTGCATCAGCTGGAGAAGCAAGAAACAAAGGGCGGTTGCGCTCTCGTCAACGGAGGCAGAGTACATGGCGCTGACAGAAGCTGTTCAAGAGGCGATTTGGCTTAAAGCATTCCTGTGCGAGCTTGGTGAAATGAAGAGCAACGAGCCTGTCAAGATTTACGAAGACAATCAAGGCTCGATTGCGCTTGCCAAGAACCCCGAGTTCCACAAGCGTACCAAGCACATCGACATTCGCTATCACTTTGTTCGAGAGAAGGTTGAAGATGGTCAAGTGGTCCTGCAATACTGTTCGACTAAAGACATGAAGGCGGACATGATGACCAAGCCAATCCCAGCTGTGCAGTTCGAGTTTCTTCGCAACATGCTTGGGATACAAGGTTCAAGGACTGCCGAGTCGAGTGGGAGTGTTGACAAGAATGCGCCTCGACAAGATACTGATGTTGTCGAAGATGCCGTGAAAGTAACGCCTCGACCAGCGACTTCATACCGGTAAGTACCGGTATCTGCAATCAGTTGATGACGGACTTAGGGAGCGGGTTCAAGATGGGCAAAAGATCGGTTTCGTGATGGGAAGATGATTGCGTTAGGATGGTGAGTCATTCTGATTGGCTTAGATAAATCATTGGCTTAGAGGTAGCATGTAGTTGCGAACTAAGGACCATTAAATATATTTACTTTGCATTTCGCCAACTAGTGCTCACTTCGACCTTTTCAACACATCTTTCCTTGCTGGCATCCTCGGCACAGACCAGATGACTTAGAGGGTGGCTCGGCGTCCTTGATCATGTTGCTGTCGATCAATTTGCGAAGGACTGTTAAGGGTAACCGGTTTATGGTACAATGTTCCAGTTGCACCCACTAACCGGTTAGCCCGAACCGGTCCAATACGATCGCACGTTGATTAGACGAGTAGGATGATTGGACGAGTAAGGAATGATTGTGATTAGACGAACTAGATGATAGGAAGAGCTAGTGCATCTCTCATCAGCTAGAACTAACATTAAATGAATCACTTTCGAATCTTCTTTCAACAGCTCAAGTGCCTTCTTCGCTCTTCGCTCCCCCCACGCTTCGCTCTCCACTCCTTCGCTTCAGAAATCCAACAGGTTATGAGCCCAACTATCATGTCCACCGCGCAAGACGTTTCCACCAAAGTCTCCATCGACAAATTCAACGGAGACAACTACGTGACGTGGAGCCGCTACATGCGTGGCGTGTTCCTGACTAAGTCAACGTGTCATGTGGTGAATCGCCAGACGACTCCTACCTTCACCGACTCTCGTGCCAAGGATGAGTACGTCAAGCTCAACAACATCGCCTTCGGACTTATGCTGCTCCACATAGACGCGGATTATCATCACGTTGTCGATGACTGCGAGGAAGCATGGGTCGCATGGGTGCGTGTGAAGACACTTTACGGTGGGTCCCAGAAGGCTGGTCGCATCTATCTCAAGCGACAGCTCTTCAGCATGGAGATGTCGGAAGGGGGCAATGTGCTACAACATCGCAACGAGGTCCTCAACATCAGCGCCAAGTTCAGCAGCATCGGCGCCAAGATGAAGGACGAGAACGTGGCGATCTGCTTGCTGCGCTGTCTTCCCGAGAGCTACGAGAACGTGGTTCTAAACTTGGAGATGAGCACTGCGGAGCTGAAAACGCAAGACGTTGTCAAGGTGCTCACGAACGAGCATATCAAGCGGCAGGGCGAGAAGACTCTGGCGATCAAGACTGAAGACGCGGCACGTGCATTCAGCACTGATCGGGAGCCTCGCCAGTGCACGTACTGCGGTAAATTGGGGCACTCGGCTGAGCGGTGCTGGACCAAGCAGAAGGATGAGAATCGAGGCCCTAAGCGCGGCGGCAACAACCGTGGACGCGTGGCCAACAATGTCCAGTGGCGTAATGACTACAACGACTACGACGATCGAGTCGCCTTCGCTGTCTCGCTGGAATGCGGCATATCAACGACTAGCAACGCATCGGGACTCTGGGCCATTGATAGTGGTGCCACGCACCACATATGCAACGACAAGACCAAGTTCGCCGTGCTTCATGAAGACCACGAAGGCGAATTGTCTGTTGCCGACGGTAACAAGGCTGAAATCAAGGGCGTAGGGAACATCATCGAACGGGTGATTCTACCCAATGGCAACGAGCGTGAAATCGAAATAAAGGATGCGCTATACGTACCAAGCATAAGCAAGAATCTGCTGTCGATTCCGCAGATCAACAAGAGTGGCCAATTTCAGGTTGTATTTGACGGGTCCAAGATGCACGTTGCTCGCAAGAAGTCCAAGCAAGTTGTTGCGACTGCAGATCTCATCAACGGACTCTATTGGCTTCGAACGCCGCAACGCTGTGCCAATGCAGTCATGCAAGGTAGCGGTGAAGACTTGCACGCTCGCATGGGTCATGCTCCGTTTGATGTTCTTCGCAAAATGATCAACAGCGACATGATCAAGGACGCCAAGCCACCCTCTAAGTCACCTGGTCTGTGCCGAGGATGCCAGCAAGGGAAGATGGTTCAAAAACCATTCCCGAGCAATATAAGCAAGCCTAAGTATGCCCGTTTGAGTTTCTACACTTCGACAATTGCGGTCCAATGGAGCACGAGTCGCTTGATGGCAGCAGACTTTTGCTGATCATCACGGACGAGGCAAGTGGGTGTATGGCTGGATTCTATTTGCGCGCCAAGTCGGAAAGTGAAGACTGTCTGCGCAAGTACATTCTCAAGGTTGGGAAACAGTTCAATGCCAAGGTCAAGTTTGTGCGTCATGACGGGGCCAAGGAGCTTGCAACCAACTCCCTATTGAATTTCTACGACGATCATGGAATCGAGGTGCAGCCCACAGTTCGCTACGCGCACCAGACAAACGGCACTGCAGAGCGAGCCAACCGGACTATCGTGACGATCGGTCGCACCATGTTACATCGCGCTGGTTTGGACAAAACGTTTTGGGCTGAAGCGGCAATGACAGCGATCTACATCAAGAATCGACTCCCTTCTCCAAAAATTCCCGCCAAAACGCCTTACGAAATTGTGTACAAGACCAAACCGAGCGTCAAACACATGCGAGTGTTTGGGTGCAAGGCTTTCATCCTAACATCAGGAGAAAAACGACTCAAGTGGGACGCTAAGGCTCGTGAGGGAATTTTCATCGGCTACGAGGAACGTTCTAAGGCATATCGCGTCTTTGACATCGAAGCAGGGAAGGTGGTGATCAGTCGCGACGTCAACTTCGACGAATCCAGCTTCGGTAACTTTGTGGAACCCTTTGACGATGACGACCATAATTCGCTGTTCGACTTCGACTCCCTCGATATCGACGACTCGGGACCAACGGAGTTCAAACACACAGGAAAGCGCAAGCCCAACCACTCAAGCTCGCGTAACAGGATCTCAAATACGCGCTCAACGAGTCAAAACATCGGTTTGGAAGAAGCAAGTGCCCCCGAAGATCTCGTTCAGCCTCAAGCCAAACGCCGACCAGGCATGCCCACTATGGTGGATGAAGAAGAAAAAGACGGCCAAGTTCACGAAGACGGCACGTCTCCAGCGGATGAATCATGGCGAGCAAGCGCCAATGCTGTGGAAATTACTGACCTTTCCGAGCCAACGACATATCAAGATGCAGTTAATGGACCGGAACAGGTGCATTGGCGCAAAGCCATTCAAGGCGAGCTTGAGTCGATGCGGCTTCGTGGAGTATTTCGAGCGGCAAAACTCCCGAATGGACAACGTGCCATTGGAACCAAATGGGTATTCAAGATCAAGCGTAAAGCTGATGGATTGATTGAGAAGTATAAAGCGCGCCAGGTTGCGAAGGGGTTCAAGCAAAAGTACGGCATCGACTACACGGAGACATTCTCACCTGTTATCAAGTACGTAACCTTACGAATGGTCATTGCAATTGCCAAGTACTTCGACTGGCCTCTCGACCAACTGGATGTGGTGACGGCATTTTTGTACGGCGTCATGAAGGAGCAAGTGTTTTGCGCAACGCCAGAAGGAGTTGAGCTCGATGATGACTTCGACTGTCTCGAGCTGGTTAAGGCTATCTATGGACTCAAGCAAGCCTCGCGAGTTTGGAACGAGACCTTCGACGAGTTTGTTTGCTCCATCGGCTTCCAAGTTTCGGCTTTCGATCCCTGCCTGTACATCAAGATTGTGGATGTCCACTGCGTACTGCTTCTGGTTTACGTCGACGATGTACTCGTCACAGGAAGCTCGACCGACCGCATCGCGCGCACCAAGAATGACTTGAAGACGCGCTTCGAGATGACGGACAGCGGTGAATGCGTCTTCGTCCTGGGTATGGAGCTGGTAAAACATCCTGACGGCAGTGTGACAGCGTGCCAGCGGCGCTACATCGAAAACATACTCAAGCGCTTCGGCATGCACGACAGCAAGCCCGTTGTAAGCCCGGCGGATCCAAGCACTCGACTTGTGCCAAGTGACAAGCCGACAGCAACAAGCGTTCCGTTCCGTGAAGCAGTCGGTGCACCTATGCATCTAATGACAGCGACTCGCCCGGATATCGCCTTTGCCGTTGGATATGCGTCGCGATTCATGGAAAACCCTCGAGACGAGCATTGGACTGCAGTCAATAGAATTCTTCGCTACCCGGTTTATGGTACAATGTACCAGTTGCACCCATTAATCGGTTAGCCCGAACCGGTCCAATACGATCGCACGTTGATTAGACGAGTAGGATGATTGGACGAGTAAGGAATGATTGTGATTAGACGAACTAAATGATAGGAAGAGCTAATGCATGTCTCATCAGCTAGAACTAACATTAAATGAATCACTTTCGAATCTTCTTTCAACAGCTCAAGTGCCTTCTTCGCTCTTCGCTCCCCCCAAGCTTCGCTCCCCACTCCTTCGCTTCCGAAATCCGACAAGGACACTAACCGGAGCATGACCCATGCGAGCATGCAAGTCCACACCGCTACCTTGCACGAATGCATTGGCACAGCGCTGTGGCGTTCGAAGCCAGTAGAGTCCGTTGATAAGATCCGCAGTCGCAACAACTTGTTTGGACTTTTTACGAGCAACGTGCATCTTGAATCCGTCAAACACAACCTGGAAGTGGCCACTTTTGCTGATTTGCGGAATCGATATGTTGGATTTCTGAAGCGAAGGAGTGGGGAGCGAAGCTTGCGGGGAGCGAAGAGCGAAGAAGGCACTTGAGCTGTTGAAGGAAGATTCGAAAGTGATTCATTTAATGTTAGTTCTAGCTGATGAGACATGCACTAGCTCTTCCTATCATTTAGTATGTCTAATCGCAATCATTCCTTACTCGTCCAATCATCCTACTCGTCTAATCAACGTGCGATCGTATTGGACCGGTTCGGGCTAACCGGTTAGTGGGTGCAACTGGTACATTGTACCATAAACCGGTTACCCTTAACACGCCCCCTCAATGCGAACACGCGTGGATGCCGAGAGCTGTCGTCATGTCCTTGTGACGTGGTCCTGGAAGAGCCTTGGTCATGATGTCCGCGAGCATGATGGCTGTCTCGCAGTACTCCAGCTTGACTTCACCGCGTTTGACTTCATCACGGATGTAATGGTACTTGATGTCGATGTGCTAGGCACGTCCATGGTTCACTGGATTCTTCGTCATCTTGATACATGACTGATTGTCCTCAAAGATCTTGAGTTCCGGCGTGGTCTCATTCGCAGCCGTCAAAATCTCGTGCAGGAGATGATGGATCCACTTGCCTTCTTGTATAGCCAGACTCAAAGCGATGTACTCTGCTTCGCTGGTGGAGAGCGACACACTTGACTACTTCTTGCTTCCCCAATATGGGTGCGTTCATTAATATGAACGCGTAGCCCGAAGTCGACTTGCGGTCCGTGTGGTCGCCTGCCCAGTCCGCGTCCGAGTATGCGCGGAAGTCCACTTTGTTTCCGGGCTTAAAACAGAGTTTATGCGACTTGGTTCCTTGGAGGTAGCGAAGAATTCTCTTGACTGCAGTCCATTGCTCGTCTCGAGGGTCTTCCATGAATCGCGACGCATATCCAACGGCAAAGGCGATATCCGGGCGAGTCGCTGTCATTAGATGCATAGGTACACCGACTGCTTCACGGAACGGAACGCTTGTTGCTGTCGGCTTGTCACTTGGCACAAGTCGAGTGCTTGGATCCGCCGGGCTTACAACGGGCTTGCTGTCGTGCATGCCGAAGCGCTTGAGTATGTCTTCGATGTAGCGCCGCTGGCACACTGTCACACTGCCGTCAGGATGCTTTACCAGCTCCATACCCAGGACGAAGACGCATTCACCGCTGTCCGTCATCTCGAAGCGCGTCTTCAAGTCATTCTTGGTGCGCGCGATGCGGTCGGTCGAGCTTCCTGTGACGAGTACATCGTCGACGTAAACCAGAAGCAGTACGCAGTGGACATCCACAATCTTGATGTACAGGCAGGGATCGAAAGCCGAAACTTGGAAGCCGATGGAGCAAACAAACTCGTCGAAGGTCTCGTTCCAAACTCGCGAGGCTTGCTTGAGTCCATAGATAGGCTTAACCAGCTCGAGACAGTCGAAGTCATCATCGAGCTCAACTCCTTCTGGCGTTGCGCAAAACACTTGCTCCTTCATGACGCCGTACAAAAATGCCGTCACCACATCCAGTTGGTCGAGAGGCCAGTCGAAGTACTTGGCAATTGCAATGACCATTCGTAAGGTTACGTACTTGATAACAGGTGAGAATGTCTCCGTGTAGTCGATGCCGTACTTTTGCTTGAACCCCTTCGCAACCTGGCGCGCTTTATACTTCTCAATCAATCCATCAGCTTTACGCTTGATCTTGAATACCCATTTGGTTCCAATGGCACGTTGTCCATTCGGGAGTTTTGCCGCTCGAAATACTCCACGAAGCCGCATCGACTCAAGCTCGCCTTGAATGGCTTTGCGCCAGTGCACCTGTTCCGGTCCATTAACTGCATCTTGATATGTCGTTGGCTCGGAAAGGTCAGTAATTTCCACAGCGTTGGCGCTTGCTCGCCATGATCCATCCGCTGGAGACGTGCCGTCTTCGTGAACTTGGCCGTCTTTTTCTTCTTCATCCACCATAGTGGGCATGCCTGGTCGGCGTTTGGCTTGAGGCTGAACGAGATCTTCGGGGGCACTTACTTCTTCCAAACCGATGTTTTGACTCGTTGAGCGCGTATTTGAGATCCTGTTACGCGAGCTTGAGTGGTTGGGCTTGCGCTTTCCTGTGTGTTTGAACTCCGTTGGTCCCGAGTCGTCGATATCGAGGGAGTCGAAGTCGAACAGCGAATTATAGTCGTCATCGTCTAAGCGTTCCACAAAGTTACCGAAGCTGGATTCGTCGAAGTTGACGTCGCGACTGATCACCACCTTCCCTGCTTCGATGTCAAAGACGCGGTATGCCTTAGAACGTTCCTCGTAGCCGATGAAAATTCCCTCACGAGCCTTAGCGTCCCACCTGAGTCGTTTTTCTCCTGATGTTAGGATGAAAGCCTTGCACCCAAATACTCGCATGTTGTTGAATGAGCTGAAGGAGACGAAGGGAAGAAGCGAAGAGTCTGCGCGGAGGAGGACCGGAGCGAAAACACTTAAGCAGGAGAAGGAATATTTGGAAGTGATTGATTTATTGGGTCTTACACTTTCACTTCTCGTAACCACTCATTCTACATAACGTAATTACCTTAAACCGTAAATAGTAAAAACTATGTTGAACCTATTGAAGGTAGCCGGTTTCCCTCAGTTTTATTCCGGTTTCCAAGGCTGTCCAATACGAGCGGCTGTCCGACGGTTCAAACAAACAACGATGGCGTCATGGATAGACACATGGACAGGCGCACTCAAGATGATTGCGCCCGGATGGGAAGATGATTGCGCCCTGATGGTAAATGCTTCTGATTGGCTTAGAAATATGAATGGCTTAGATGTAGCAAAGAGTTGTGAACTAAGGACCAAATGAATACACTCACTTTGAAATCTTCTTTCTTCCTCACAAGTGTCTTCGCTCGGTTCTCCCTCGCGCAGACTCTTCACCACACGCCTCAAACTCTTCGCCTTCGCTCCGCTCACCCTTCCAACACAAGTCAAGTTTGTGAGACATGATGGAGCGCGAGAATTCGCAACAAATTCGCTCAAGATCTTCTATGGCGATCAAGGTATTGAGCAGCAGGTCACGGTTCCATACGCGCATCAAACAAATGGGACAGCTGAGCGGGCCATCAGAACTATTGTTACGATTGGCCGCGCTTTACTGCACTATGCAAATCTTGACAAGTGCTTTTGGGGTGAAGCGGCAATGACGGCAATTTATATCAAGAATCGACTGCCTTCACCCAAGATTTCAAGCAAAACCCCGTTTGAGATTGTGTACAAGTCCAAGCCAAGTGTAAAGCACCTGCGTGTATTCGGCTGCCGAACATTTACACTGACACCAAAAGAAAAGCGACTCAAGTGGGATCCAAAAGCTCGCGCCGGCATTTTTATGGGCTATCAAGAGTCATCAAAGGCCTATCGAATTTTTGACATCGAGGCAGGACAAATAATTGTTAGTCGTGACGTCAACTTTGATGAATCAAGGCTCGGTCTTGCATCTACAGGGCCACCAGCTCCTGACAGTGATGACGATGACCTCAATCTTGATCCGCTCACCATAGATGACAGTAATCCAGTGTACTGAATGAATTTCAAGTCGTCCGGAAAGCGCAAGAACCGATCAGGCGCATATGACGCGAACAATGATTCAGCTCTCCCACGCTACGAGTATCACGAGAATGGACTCGAGGAATCAAGTGCGCCTGAAAGTCTTGATGAGCGACGAGCCAAACGCAGATCGGTCGAGCGCATGACCAGTAATCAGGAAAATGAAGACGAAAAGAGCGAGACAAATGATCACTCGGTGCCACGCGATTTTTGGCATGCAAGCGCTAATGCAGTCGAAGCTATCGACCTTTCTGAACCATCGAGTTATCAAGATACCGTTAGCGGACCAGATCAAGTACGTTGGCGAAAAGCAGTGCGTGCAGAATTGGATTCTATGCGAATTCGCAACGTGTTTCGAGCGGCCAAACTCCCAGCAGGACAACATGCTATTGGAACGAAGTGGGTTTTCAAGATCAAGCGCAAAGCCGACGGATCAATTGAAAAATACAAGGCGCGTCTCGTCGCAAAAGGATTTAAACAGCAATACGGCATTGACTACACGGAAACGTTTTCGCCTGTGGTCAAGTACGTCACACTGCGCATGGTGATCAGCTTGACAAAGTATCTTGGATGGCCCCTTGACCAGCTTGATGTTGTTACGGCATTTCTCTACGGTGTAATGAAAGAAGTCGTTTACTGTGTGGTACCAGAGGGAGTGGAAATCGAAGGTAATTTCGATTGCTTGGAACTGTTGAAAGCAATTTACGGCCTAAAACAAGCATCCCAAGTTTGGAACGAGACCTTTGATGAGTTTGTGTGCTCCATTGGTTTCTGTGTTTCTGCTTTCGACCCATGCCTCTACATCAAGAATGTCGACGGCCATTGCATATTGCTACTGGTGTATGTAGACGATGTACTCATAACTGGCAGCTCGGCCAAGCTCATCGCGGAAACTAAAAGCAGTCTCAAGGTCCTTAGTTCGCAACTACGTGCTACCTCTAAGCCAATGATTTATCTAAGCCAATCAGAACGACTCACCATCCGGGCGCAATCATCTTCCCATCCCAAAGTCGATCTTTTGCCCATCTTGAACCTGTTGTCGAAGATGCTGGTGCAGAAACGCCTCGACCAGCGGCTATATATCGGTAAGTACGGGTATCTGCAATCAATTGATGACTGACTGAATGAGCGGGTTCAAGATGGGCAAAAGTTCGGTTTCAGGATGGGAAGATGATTGCACCCGGATGGGGAGATGATTGCGCCACGATTGTAAGCCTCTCTGATTGGCTTAGATAAATCATTGGCTTAGAGGTAGCATGTAGTTGCGAACTAAGGACCTTTTAAATATGTTCACTTTGCATTTTGCCATCTACAGCACAAGTGCTTCTTACAACAGGTTATGAGCCCAAGCTCCGCCAACTCTGCCCCCGACACCGACTACGCTTTCGCTATGGACATCGCCGCCGCCACCAACTCACGCATCAACAAGTTCGATGGAACAAACATCCACACATGGAAGTTCAAGATGCAGATGGTGCTTGAGGAGCGGGACCTATGGGAGGTAGCGAGTGGGGAAGTCAAGATGGAGGACTTGACAACGGCCTTGGACCAACTGACGTTTAAGCGCAAGTCAAGAAAGGCGCTTGCGATCATCTGTCTCTCGATGGAAGATTCGCAGCTGCCTCTTGTGCGCTCGGCAACTGGAGCGCATGATGCATGGTCACGGCTCGAAGGCCACTTCGAGAAGAAGAGCTTAGCGAACAAGCTCTTTCTTCGTCGTCGTTTCTTCACGGCCAAGATGGACGAAGGTGATGATGTGCTCGCGCATATCAACAAGATGAAGACTCTGGCGGAACAGCTCGACGCAGTGGGTGCTCCGGTAACAGAGGATGACTTGGTGATCACGCTTCTTGGGAGTTTGAGTGAGTCATTTTCATTTCTTATAACAGCTTTGGAGTCGAGATCGGACTCGCTGTCGTGGGAGCTCGTGACATCTCGACTATTGCATGAAGACATGAAACGAAAGGAACAAGGTATTGGGGCCGATGGAGCTGCGCATGGTCAAGGGCAAGCGTTTTTGGCGAATGACTACAGCAAGCGTAAGGGTGGGCGACCAGTGCAAAAGGTCAGCGCGTGCCACTACTGTGGGGAACAAGGACATTGGATTGCCAAGTGTCCAGTTCGAATTCGCGAGAATGGTGAACGACAGAAATCGCAACGAGCGAATATCGCGCAAGTCGATGATGACAATGGCGATTTTCTCTTTTCGGCTGGAGACAGCATTCCCAAATCGGGTGAAGTGTGGCTGATTGACTCTGGAGCGACGCAGCACATGACGAGTTCCAAGAAATTCATGCGAAATTTCAAGACAATTACGCCGAGGGATGTGCATCTTGCAGACGATGGAGTGGTGCAAGCGATTGGGTCCGGCGACATCGTGATGTCAATGCACACTCTACATGGTATAAAGAAGGGACTGCTTACTGGTGTGTGGTGTATCCCAAAGCTTTCTCGAAATTTATTTTCAGTCGGCCGGTTTACGAAGGATGTTGGCGCCGTGACGTTTGAACATGAAGGTTGTTTTGCTATGACAAAGGGCCTCAAGTGGAAGCTTGGTGCTCGCAAAGGCAAAGGCCTGTTCAAGCTCTGCATGACGCCACTTCTTCCGGATGAGGCTTATGTGATAACTTCGTCGGGATGCCATGGGGACACCAATTCGTACCTCTGGCAACTTCGATTTGGTCATATTAGCTATGGTGGTCTCGACACTATGATAAAGAAAAAGATCGGCTACGGACTTGACATGGGTTCAGTCAAACAGTGGGAGAAGTGTGACGGGTGCTCACTCGGTAAACAAACGAGAGTGAGTTTCTCAAATTTGTCACCAAGCCGTTCAAAGCAACTGCTTGAGGTTATTCACAGCGATGTGTGTGGGCCGATGCAGACATCGACTTTTGGTGGAAAGCGTTACTTTGTCACATTTATTGATGACAAGTCACATTTTTGCATGGTCTACTTGCTGCGAAACAAGTCGGAAGTAGCCGCGAAATTCGCAAATTTTGTCGTTCTTGCCGAAAACCAAACAGGAAAGCGAGTGAAAATGCTTCGCAGTGATAATGGCGGAGAGTACACTTCGAGCGAAATGGCCAAGTTTTGCAGCAATCATGGAATCGTGCAGAAATTTACGCCGCCCTACACTCCTCAGCTTAACGGAGTGGCGGAGCGAATGAACCGAACATTGGTGGAATGTGCACGCTGCATGATGGAGCATGCTGGATTGACGAAGGTGTACTGGGGTGAAGCAGTCATGACGGCTATGTTTCTTCGAAATAGGTGTCCAACGCGTGCTCTCAATCAAGACATTTCGCCATATCAAGCTTGGACGGGAAAGAAGCCATTGCTTGCGAATCTGAAAGTGTTTGGCTGTCATGCGTATGTGAGTTTGATGCCCGATCGGTTCGCTGTCGATTTATCGGATATTCGGATCATGAAAAAGCGTATCGGTTCGAGGAAATCAAGAGTGGTCGTGTGCTGGTAAGCCGAGATGCGCAATTCATGGAAGACGTTTTCGACATTGGAAAGCGTGATTATCGTCAAGAGGAAGTCTACATACATGATGAAAATACAACGGATGAGGACTCGCAGCATGAGGACCAAGTTCAAAACGATGATGCGGAAATGGAAGAAAGCGATGAAAGTGGTAACAAGAGACACCAGCGAACGGATTCGTTGGAGAAGGCTACTGAGACAAGAAATGCCAAGTGGTTCGCACAGCACAACACGCACTCTACTCGGTATAGCAGAAACCAAGGCCTTGATGAGATGTCAGCAGCAGCTCAAGATGGCTCAAGCTTTGAAGCTGCTTACGTCATGGTGTCAGGGGGAGATATGCCAACTACGTTCGAGTCGGCTATGGAATTCAAGATGGCAAGCAAATGGAAAGGAGCATGTGACTCGGAGATCGACTCGTTGTTTAAAAATGACACTTGGGATATCGTGCAACTGCCAAAAGGACGCAAAGCAATCGGCTGCAGATGGGTGTTTCGTGTCAAAGAATACCAGGATGGTCGAGTTGAGCGATACAAGGCTCGACTGGTTGCAAAAGGTTTTTCGCAGAAGTTTGGCATCGACTATGAGGAAACTTTCGCACCTGTGGCCAAGTTCACCTCGATTCGGATCGTGCTGAGTTTTGCAGCCAGGTACAATCTTTTGCTTCACCAAATGGATGTGAAGACAGAGTTTCTGAACCGTATGCTCGATGAAGACATCTATATGACACAGCCGGACGGATACGTTGACGCAACTCACCCCGACTACGTTTGCAAGCTTAAGCGATCGTTGTACGGCTTAAAACAGTCACCTCGCATGTGGAACCAAACCATTGATGATTTCTGTTGACAAGAATGCGCCTCGACAAGATACTGGTGTTGTCGAAGATGCCGTGAAAGAAACGCCTCGACCAGCGACTTCATACCGGTAAGTACCGGTATCTGCAATAAGTTGATGACTGACTTAGGGAGCGGGTTCAAGATGGGCAAAAGATCGGTTTCGTGATAGAAGATGATTGCGCCCGGATGGTGAGTCATTCTGATTGGCTTAGATAAATCATTGGCTTAGAGGTAGCATGTAGTTGCGAACTAAGGACCATTAAATATATTTACTTTGCATTTTGCCAACTAGTGCTCACTTCGACCTTTTCAACAGGTTATGAGCCCAAGCCCCGCCGACTCTGCCTCCCCCTTCTCTGACTCTGCCTTCGCCACCATGGACGCGTCTATGCCAAGTCGAATCAACAAGTTCGACGGCACCAACTTTCACACCTGGAAGTTCAAGATGCAGATGGTGCTGGAGGAGGGGGACCTGTGGGATGTCGCAAGTGGTGAGATCAAGCTGGAGCACTGCACGAATGCGATGGATCAGTCGACTTACAAGAGGAAGTCTCGGAAAGCGCTAGCGATAATCTGTCTTGCGATGGAAGACTCGCAGCTGCCACTGGTCCGGTCGTCAAGTGGTGCGCATGATGCATGGTCAAGGCTCGAGGGACATTTCGAGAAGAAGAGTTTGGCCAATAAGCTCTTTCTTCGTCGTCGTTTCTTCACGGCCAAGATGGAAGAAGGTGAGGATGTGCTCGCGCATATCAACAAGATGAAGACTCTAGCGGAGCAACTCGACGCGGTTGGTGCTCCAGTAAGCGAGGACGACTTGGTGATCACGCTTCTTGCAAGTCTCAGTGAGTCGTTCGCATTTCTCATTACAGCATTGGAGTCAAGAGCCGACTCGCTGTCTTGGGAGCTTGTGACGTCTCGGCTGCTTCACGAGGATATGAAGCGCAAGGAACACGATGGCGGCGTCGATGGAGCCGTGCACGGTCAGGTGCAAGCATTCGTGTCAGCGGAAGATGGACGGCGCAAGGAACGACAAGTCTCAATGAAGCCCACGAGTACCTGCCACTACTGTGGCGAGCAAGGGCACTGGATCGCAAAATGTCCGGCTCGAATTCGAGAGAATGGAGAGCGTCAAAGGACGCAACGCGCTAATGTCGCGCAGAGTGAGGATTACTCTGGCGAATTTTTGTTTTCGGTTGGTGGGGGTACCACCAAGTCAAGTTCTGTGTGGCTGGTCAACTCGGGTGCGACTGGTCAACTCAGGTGCGACGCAGCACATGACGTACTCGCGAGAGTACATGAAGAATTACAAGACAATCTCACCGATGGGCGTGCATCTTGCAGATGATGGAGTGGTTCAGGCAGTGGGCACGGGTGACATTGTTATGTCTATGGCTACTCCGCGCGGACTCAAGAAGGGTGTGCTTACTACAGTGTGGCACATCCCAAAGCTTTCGCGCAATCTTTTTTCCGTTGGGCGCTTTACGAAGGATGTTGGCCCGGTCACGTTTGAGCGCGATGGATGTTTTGCCGAAGCTAAAGGTGTCCGTTGGAAGCTTGGTGCTCGCGAAGGCAAGGGTTTGTTCAGGCTCTGCATGACGCCTGTCAATGTTGACGCAGCCAATGTGACAAGTTCGTCGGGATGCCATGGGGACACCACGTCGTACCTCTGGCACCTTCGACTTGGCCACATTGGTTACGGCGGTCTAGATGCCATTGTCAAGAAGAAGTATGGAATTGGTATCAACCTCAAGACAGCTACTCAGTGGGAAACATGCGAGGGCTGTGCGCTGGGCAAACAGACGCGGGTGAGCTTTATAAACTCCTCCCCAAGTCGTGCCAAACACGTGTTGGAGACTATTCACAGCGACGTGTGCGGTCCCATGCATTCACCAACGTTTGGAGGCAAGCGCTATTTCGTTACATTTGTTGACGAAAAGTCGCATTTTTGCGTTGTCTTCTTGCTCAGAAACAAGTCTGAAGTATCCGACAAGTTTGCAGAATTTGTTGCGATAGCGGAAAACCAAACTTGCCGCCGCGTCAAGACACTTCGTTGCGATAATGGCGGAGAATACGTGAACAGCGCCATGACGAAGTTCTGTGCAGAGCGTGGTATTGTACAGAAATTGACACCGCCGTACACACCCCAGCTAAATGGCGTTGCAGAGCGAATGAATCGGACGCTTGTGGAATGTGCTCGCTGTATGCTAGAGCACGCCAACTTGCCGAAGTCTTACTGGGGTGAAGCCGTCATGACTGCCACTTTCCTACGGAATCGGTGCCCAACGCGCGCCATCAAGTCCGACATGTCACCTCATCAAATTTGGACCGGCAAGAAACCGCTTCTGGCAAACCTTAAGGTTTTTGGTTGCCACGCGTACGTTCAAGTGCCGAAGGAAAAACGGACCAAGTTTGATGCTCGATCGGTGCGGTGCCGATTTCTTGGTTACTCGGATCACGAAAAAGCGTACCGCTTTGAAGAAATTGTGAGTGGTCGAGTACTTGTGAGCCGCGACGCACAGTTCATGGAGGATGTCTTCGACAGTGGGAGACGAAGTTATGACAGCAATGAAGTGATTATTCAAGATGATGCAAGCGATTGTTCGGCAGGATCTAATGGGACTGACTGCGAGCAAGATGAAGTTTCGGCTCCGGATGTGGAGGTCGAACCAGGAAGCAAGCGTATTCAGCGGTCGCGATCGCTAGAGAAGGTTGCAGACTCCCCAAGGCCCAAGCGCCAAAGCCGACCACAGACGTCACTGGACGAGATGTCAGCAGTGGCTCACGGAGATGGCGATTTTGAAGCGGCCTTTGTTGTAGATTCAGTGGGAGAAGTGCCATCTACGTACAAGTCGGCAATGGAATCTAGCAACGCGGCCAAGTGGAAAGAGGCATGCGACTCGGAAATCGACTCCCTCCGCAAAAACAAGACATGGTCGTTGGTGCCGTTGCCTCAAGGACGAAAAGCTATTGGCTGTCGATGGGTGTTTCGAGTCAAGGAGAATCAAGCAGGAGGGATCGAGCGATTCAAGGCTCGACTTGTCGCCAAAGGATTTTCGCAAAAGCACGATATCGACTATGATGAAACATTTGCACCGGTGGCCAAGTTTACTTCAATACGGATTCTCCTCGGTTTGACAGCCAAGTACGGACTTAAAGTGCACCAGATGGATGTCAAGACAGCCTTCTTGAATGGGTCTCTCGATGAAGACATTAACATGGTTCAGCCACAAGGTTACGAGGACGAACGCCATCCAGATCATGTTTGTCAGCTCAAGCGGTCGCTTTACGGATTGAAACAGTCACCTCGTATGTGGAATCAGACGATTGACAAGTTCATGATTATTCTGGGATTCAAGAAGTGCGAAGCCGATCATTGTGTGTACGTGAAGCGAGATGACCAGCACATGATTTTTGTGGCTCTTTACGTTGATGATTTGGTTCTCGCGAGCAGTGACGACAGGATGCTCAAGTCAACTAAGCAAGCACTAAGCGAGCGTTTCGAAATGACTGACTTAGGTGATCTCAAGTATTTTCTGGGCATCGAAATTGAACAGGATCGTTCTGCTGGTATTGTGGCAATGCGTCAGACCAAGTTCGCCAAAGACATTTTGACGAAGTTCGGCATGGTGAACAGCAACCCGGTCAAGACACCCCAAGAGCCTGGCCTCAAGCTGACGAAGACAATGTGCGAGGGCGGCTACCAGCACAGTACAACGATGGCAAATGTTCCGTACCAAAATGCGGTTGGGTGCCTCATGTATCTCATGGTCGGGACGCGGCCGGACCTCGCCGCTGCAGTGGGAGTTCTTTCTCAATTTGCTGCTGATCCATACCCTACGCATTGGCAAGCTCTCAAGCGCGTGTTTCGGTACATTCAAGGCACGACTACACATGAAATCAAGTTCGACAAATCAAGCAAGGACAAGCTGCAAGGTTTTTCTGACGCGGACTGGGCTGGCGATGCTGATACTCGACGAAGTACAAGTGGTTACGCGTTAACAATGAATTCAGGGTGCATCAGCTGGAGAAGCAAGAAACAAAGGACGGTTGCGCTCTCGTCAACGGAGGCAGAGTACATGGCGCTGACAGAAGCTGTTCAAGAGGCGATTTGGCTTAAAGCATTCCTGTGCGAGCTTGATGAAATGAAGAGCAACGAGCCTGTCAAGATTTACGAAGACAATCAAGGCTCGATTGCGCTTGCCAAGAACCCCGAGTTCCACAAGCGTACCAAGCACATCGACATTCGCTATCACTTTGCTCGGGAGAAGGTTGAAGATGATCAAGTGGTCCTGCAATACTGTTCGACCAAAGACATGAAGGCGGACATGATGACCAAGCCAATCCCAGCTGTGCAGTTTGAGTTTCTTCGCAACATGCTTGGGATACAAGGTTCAAGGACTGCCGGGTCGAGTGGGAGTGTTGACAAGAATGCGCCTCGACAAGATACTGGTGTTGTCGAAGATGCCGTGAAAGAAACGCCTCGACCAGCGACTTCATTCCGGTAAGTACCGGTATCTGCAATAAGTTGATGACTGACTGAGGGAGCGGGTTCAAGATGGGCAAAAGATCGGTTTCGTGATGGGAAGATGATTGCGCCCGGATGGTGAGTCATTCTGATTGGCTTAGATAAATCATTGGCTTAGAGGTAGCATGTAGTTGCGAACTAAGGACCATTAAATATATTTACTTTGCATTTTGCCAACTAGTGCTCACTTCGACCTTTTCAACAATTTCATGCTCAAGATTGGTTTTATCAAGTGCGACTCAGACCATTGTGTGTACGTCAAACGGAATGGTAATGGTGACATGGCTTTTGTGGTTCTTTACGTTGACGACCTTATCATCGAAGTGGCAACGAAGAGCTCATTGAATCGACTAAGCGCATGCTGAGATGACAGATCTTGGTGAACTCAGGTATTTCCTCGGTGTTGAGATCAAGGTCGACCACAAGGCTGGCCAATTGACGATGCGGCAAACGAATTTCCTGAAGTCAATACTAATCAAGTTTGGCATGCAAGAGAGTAAGCCTGTATGGACGCCCCAAGACCCTGGGCTTAAGTTGAAGAAGAACATGTGCGAGGGCGGCTGCAAACATGAAGAAACCATGAAGAATGTGCCTTACCGAAGTGCTGCTGGAGCTATCATGTACTTGATGGTGGCGACGCGTCCGGACCTCGCTGCGGCAATAGGCGCCCTCAGCCAATTTGCGTCTGATCCTTGTCCAACACACTGGCAAGCTCTCAAGCGCGTATTGCGGTATCTTCAAGCAACACCAACATATGGACTCGAATTTACGCGCAACGGCACCGCCAAGCTAATGGGCTATTCAGATGCAGATTGGGCTGGAGACATTGAGTCTCGCGAAAGCACAAGCGGATTTTTGTTCAAGCTAAACGGCGGATGTGTTAGCTGGCGAAGCAAGAAACAGCGGACAATGGCACTTTCATCGACGGAAGCCGAATACATGGCGCTTTCAGAGGCTACACAAGAAGCAGTGTGGCTTAAGACCTTTTGTGAACTCGGCGAAATAAGGAACGACGAGGCAATCAAGATCTATGAAGAAAATCAAGGCTCGATCGCGCTGGCCAAAAATCCGGAGTTTCACAAGCGCACTAAGCACATCGACATTCGATACCACTTCGTGCGCGAGAAGGTTGAAGCCAATCAAGTGGTGCTTGATTACTGTCCAACTCGAGATATGCTGGCCGATATCATGACGAAGTCGATTCCGGCTACGCAATTCTGCAAACTTCGAAGCATGCTCGGCATTCAAGCACAAAAGGCTGTCGAGTCGAGTGGGAGTGTTGTCGAAGATGCTGGTGTAGAAACGCCTCGACCAGCGGCTATATATCGGTAAGTACGGGTATCTGCAATCAATTGATGACTGACTGAATGAGCGGGTTCAAGATGGGCAAAGGATTGGTTTCGGGATGGGAAGATGATTGCTCCCGGATGAGAAGATGTTCTGATCGGCTTAGATAAATCATTGGCTTAGAGCTAGCATGTAGTTGCGAACTAAAGACCTTTTAAATATATTGACTTTGCATTTTGCCATCTACAGCACAAGTGCTTCAACAGAACCCGCTCCTCAAAGCAGGCATCAACTGATTGCTGTTGAAAAGGTCGAAGTGAGCACTAGTTGGCAAAATGCAAAGTGAATATATTTAAAAAGGTCCTTAGTTCACAGCTACATGCTACCTCTAAGCCAATGATTTATCTAAGCCAATCAGAACAACTCACCATCCGGGCGAAATCATCTTCCCATCTCGAAACTGATCATTTTCCTTTCTTAAACCCGCTCCCTCAGTCAGTCATCAACTGATTGCAGATACCAATACTTACCGATATGTAGTCGCTGGTCGAGGCGTATCATCACCAGCATCATCGACAACACTCCCACTCGACTCGGCAACGGCGACGCCTTGTATCCCAAGTTTTGA
The DNA here is from genome assembly GCA_001695595.3 of Plasmopara viticola. Classification (NCBI taxonomy): domain Eukaryota; phylum Oomycota; class Peronosporomycetes; order Peronosporales; family Peronosporaceae; genus Plasmopara; species Plasmopara viticola. The sequence continues at coordinate 393,833 of MBPM02000054.1, forward strand.
ACGCAGAACATCGAACTGCGCGGATGGAATTGGCTTGGTCATTATGTCGGCCAGCATGCTTGCGTAGGGATGTACTCAAGGTTGACTTGGCCGTCCTCAACCTTTTCTCGCACAAAGTGGTAGCGAATATCGATATGTTTTGTGCGCTTGTGAAATTCTGGATTCTTGGCCAACGCAATAGAACCTTGATTGTCCTCAAATATCTTGACAGACTCTTTGGAAGTCATCTCACCAAGCTCGCACAGAAATACCTTGAGCCTGTTGTCGAAGATGCTGTAAAAGTAGCGCCTCGACCAGCGACTTCATACCGGTAAGTACCGGTATCTGCAATCAGTTGATGACTGACTTAAAGAGCGGGTTCAAGATGGGCAAAAGATCGGTTTCGGGATAGGAAGATGATTGCGCCCGGATGGTGAGTCATTCTGATTGGCTTAGATAAATCATTGGCTTAGAGGTAGCATGTAGTTGTGAACTAAGGACCATTAAATATATTTACTTTGCATTTTGCCATCTTCAGCTCAAGTGACCTTTATTCAATAGGTTATGAGCCCAAGCCCCGCAGACTCTGCCTTCTTCGCCCCCGCCTCTGACACCGCCTTCGCCGCCACCATGGACGCCACACCGAGCCGAATCAACAAGTTCGACGGAACGAACTTCCATACGTGGAAGTTCAAGATGCGAATGGTGTTGGAGGAGCGCGACCTCTGGGAAGTTGCGAGCGGGGAGATAAAGCTTGAGCAGCTGAGTAACCCGATGGACCAGTCGACCTTTAAGCGTAAGGCTCGAAAGGCGCTGGCGATAATCTGTCTTGCGATGGAGGACTCGCAGCTGCCTCTGGTTCGCTCGGCCAAGGATGCGTATGATGCATGGTCAAGATTGGAAGGACACTTCGAGAAGAGGAGCCTGGCAAACAAGCTCTTCCTTCGTCGCAGGTTCTTCACGACGATGATGGAGGATGGCGACGGTGTGCTAGAGCACATCAACAAGCTCAAGACGTTGGCCGAGCAGCTTGACGCGGTGGGCGCCCCGGTGAGTGAGGACGACCTGGTAATCACGCTTCTTGGAAGTCTGTGTGATTCGTACCAGTTCCTCATCACGGCGCTGGAGTCGCGCTCGGACACGCTGACATGGGAGCTTGTGACGTCGCGTCTGTTACACGAAGAGATGAAACGCAAGGAACAAGGTGGCGGCGTCGATGGAGCCGCGCACGGGCAAGGACAAGCGTTTGTGACGTCGGACAACGGACGGCGCAAGGAACGACAAGCGACTGCTAAGGCCAGCAGTGCGTGCCATTACTGTGGAGAACACGGGCATTGGATCGCCAAGTGCCCCGTGAGAATTCGTGAAAACGCAGATCGACAACGGCCAGCACAGCGTGCAAATATCGCGCAGAGCGAAGTCGACTCTGGTGATTTTCTCTTCTCGGTTGGTGGAAAATCAAGCACCACCAAGTCGAGTTGCGTATGGCTGGTTGACTCGGGTGCAACGCAGCACATGACTTTTTCAAGAGAGTTCATGAGAAATTACAAGGAAATTCCTCCGGTGGATGTACATCTCGCAGACGACGGTGTTGTTCAAGCGATCGGGACTGGCGACATTATAATGTCTCTGAAGACGGCCCACGGAAACAAGAAGGGCATGCTTCGTGGAGTATGGCATATTCCAAAGCTATCGCGCAATCTTTTCTCTGTTGGACGATTTACAAAAGATGTTGGACCAGTCACGTTCGAAGCCGATGGCTGTTTTGCGCAGGCAAAGGGAATGCAGTGGAAGCTTGGAGCCCGCGAGGGCAAAGGGCTGTTTAAACTGTGTATGACGCCAGTCAGCACCAACGAAGCCAATGTGACAAGCTCGCCGGGATGTCATGGGGACACCACTTCGTACCTCTGGCACCTTCGACTTGGGCACATTGGACATAGTGGTCTGGAAACTATCGTCAAGAAAAACTATGGTGTTGGCATTGACCTCGCTTCCGTGAAACAGTGGGAGCTGTGTGATGGTTGTGCACTTGGCAAACAAACGCGAGTGAGTTTTATGCCAAAGTCGCCTTATCATGCAAAGAAACTGTTGGAAGTAATTCACAGTGATGTGTGTGGACCTATGCAGTCGACGACTTTTAGCGGCAAGCGGTATTTTGTCACTTTCACCGACGAGTACTCGCACTTTACAACGGTATTTTTGCTGCGAAACAAGTCTGAAGTTGCCACCAAATTTGCCGAGTACGTTGCGCTTGCCGAAACTCAGACTGGCGAAGTTGTCAAAGCACTTCGCTGCGATAATGGAGGTGAGTACACATCGGGTGACATGGCCAAGTTCTGCAAGCGACGTGGTTTCGAGCAGAAGTTTACGCCTCCTTATACACCACAGCTTAATGGAGTGGCTGAACGCATGAACCGGACTTTGGTGGAATGTGCAAGATGCATGATCGAGCACGCTGGACTTCCAAAGACTTATTGGGGAGAGGCTGTTATGACCTCCGCTTTCCTTCGCAATCGTTGCCCGACGCGAGGTATTGCTATGGATAAATCGCCATACCAAGTTTGGACTAAAAGAAGACCTGTGCTGACGAATTTGAAGGTTTTCGGATGCCATGCCTTTGTCTCGATTCCGAAGGAAAAGCGCAGCAAGTTTGACGCTCGGTCAGTACGCTGTCGATTTCTTGGCTACTCGGAACATGAGAAAGCGTATCGATTTGAAGAAATAGAAAGTGGTCGTGTGCTGGTGAGTCGTGACGCAAAGTTTATGGAAGATACTTTTGACAGTGGGAGGAGCAACCGTCGCTACAATGAAGTTGTTGTTCAGGATGATGATGAAGCGACCGATCAGGAATCCTCACAACATGACCAGATGGAATACGAAGCCGAGGAATCTGCGCAGGAAGAAGAGGTTGAGCCTGGCAGTAAGCGTCACCAACGGACCCAATCGCTCGAAAAAGCAACTGAAGTGCCAAGGTCTAAACGACAAAGTCGATATCAATCACTTGAAGAAATGTCAGCCACAGCGCAAGACTTTGAGGCTGCGTACGTTGTGGATTCAGTGGAAGAGTTGCCGACCACCTTTAAGTCGGCGATGGAATCCGACGACGCAGCTAAATGGAAGAAGGCATGCGATTCGGAAATGGACTCGCTACAAAAGAACAAGACATGGACGCTCGTACTACTACCAAAAGGACGCAAGGCAATCGGCAATCGATGGGTGTTTCGTGTCAAGGAGAATCAAGCCGGCGAAGTCGAGCGATTCAAAGCGCGTTTGGTGGCCAAAGGGTTCTCTCAAAAATTCGGCATTGATTATGAAGAAACGTTTGCACCTGTGGCCAAGTTTACGTCGATTCGGATTTTACTCAGTCTGGCTGCCAAGTACGGACTCGCACTTCATCAGATGGATGTCAAAACAGCATTTCTCAACGGCCAGCTTGACGAAGATATCTACATGACGCAGCCTGACGGCTTTACAGACAAGGCCAACCCAGACTACGTGTGCAAGTTACAGCGGTCACTGTACGGGCTGAAGCAATCGCCTCGCATGTGGAACAAAACCATTGACGACTTCATGTTGGGCATGGACTTCAAGAAGTGTGAATCTGATCACTGCGTGTATGTGAAGCGGGATGGCCATGACATGATGTTCGTAGCACTTTACGTCGACGATCTAATTTTGGCCTGCAATGCTAGCAAGATGCTCCAGGAAACCAAGCACGCACTCAGCAAACGATTCGAGATGACGGATTTGGGGCAACTTCACTTTTTTCTTGGAATTGAGATCGAGCAAAATTTGAAGATCGGGACTCTGACGATGCGGCAAACCAAGTTCGCGTGCGAAATTTTAACCAAGTTCAATATGGAAAAGAGCAAGCCCGTCAGAACTCCGCAAGATCCAGGACTCAAACTTACCAAGTCAATGTGCGAAGGAGGATGCAAAAACGGTAAAACCATGACCGGTGTGCCATATCGAAATGCTATTGGTTGCCTGATGTATCTTATGGTCGGTACGCGTCCGGATCTCGCTGCGGCAGTGGGGGTACTCAGCCAATTTGCAGCAGACCCATGTCCGACACACTGGCAAGCGTTAAAAAGAGTCTTCAGGTATATCCAAGGTACAAGGACGCACGGTATTGAATTTCAAGCAGCGAATCATGATCAATTGCAAGGATTATCGGATGCGGACTGGGCCGGAGATACAATGTCGCGAAGGAGTACAAGCGGCTACGCCTTTATGATGAGCGGTGGATGTGTCAGCTGGAAGAGCAAGAAACAGCGTACGGTGGCACTGTCGTCTACGGAAGCTGAATACATGGCATTGTCAGAGGCTACGCAAGAGGCAATATGGCTCAAGGCGTTTATGTGTGAGCTGGGAGAGATGTCCCCGGATACAGCGGTCAAGATTTATGAAGATAATCAAGGCTCGATTGCACTAGCGAAGAACCCGGAAGCTCATACACGAACCAAGCACATCGACATTCGATACCATTTTGTACGTGAAAAGGTTGAAGATGGTCAAGTGATTCTCGAGTACATCTCTACTCTCGACATGCTTGCCGACATAATGACCAAGCCGATTCCTGCGATGCAGTTTTGTGTACTCCGAAGCAAGCTTGGTATACAGAAGGCGAAGGCTGACGAGTCGAGTGGGAGTGTTGTCGAAGATGCTGTAAAAGTAGCGCCTCGACTAGCGACTTCATACCGGTAAGTACCGGTATCTGCAATCAGTTGATGACTGACTTAAAGAGCGGGTTCAAGATGGGCAAAAGATCGGTTTCGGGATGGGAAGATGATTGCGCCCGGATGGTGAGTCATTCTGATTGGCTTAGATAAATCATTGGCTTAGAGGTAGCATGTAGTTGTGAACTAAGGACCATTAAATATATTTACTTTGCATTTTGCCATCTTCAGCTCAAGTGACCTTTATTCAATAGAGCCTAACCGCTTCTTGAGTGGCTTTTGATAAAGCCATGTACTCCGCCTCTGTTGAGGAAAGCGCCATACTTCGTTGCTTCTTACTTCGCCAGCTGATGCATCCATTATTAAGTGTAAACGCATAGCCGCTTGTACTTCGGTGAGTTTCGATGTCTCCAGCCCAGTCTGCATCCGAATACCCAAGTAACTTAGCCGAACCGCAACTTGAAAGTAAGTATCGCAGAAACCGCTCGAGTGCTTGCCAATGCGTCGGACACGGATCAGCAGCAAACTGGCTTAGAACTCCCACAGCCGCAGCAAGGTCCGGTCGCGTCGCAACCATAAGATACATTATGCCACCAACACAACTTCGATAAGGCACATTCTTCATCGTAAGTACATGCTTGCAGCCGCCTTCACACATGTTCTTTGTCAGCTTAAGCCCTGCGTCTTGAGGCGTCTTGACCGGCTTGCTATCTTGCATGCCAAACTTGCTCAGAATTGACTTGAGAAACTTGATCTGTCGCATCGTGACTCGACCGGATACTTGGTCTTGACCGATTTCCATACCGATAAAGTACTTAAGTTTGCAGAGGTCAGTCATCTCAAATCGGTCGCTTAGCGCACGGTTGGTGGAGACAAGGAGCGAGTTGTTGCTGCTTGCTACAATGAGATCATCCACGTACAGCACAACAATAACCAAATTGTCGTCCACGCGCTTGATGTAGACACAGTGATCGGACTCACACTTGCTGAAACTCATCTTGATCATAAAGTCGTCGATGGTTTGGTTCCACATGCGTGGTGATTGCTTAAGACCGTACAACGAACGCTTCAGCTTACATACATGATCTTGTTTGTTTTCGCTCACATATCCTTCAGGCTGCTGCATATAAATTTCTTCATCCAGAATTCCGTTTAAGAAAGCAGTCTTCACGTCCATCTGATGTAGCGTCAAACTGTACTTGGCAGCCATACTCAACGCGATGCAAATTGAAGTAAACTTCGCCACCGGCGCAAATGTCTCCTCATAATCAACTCCAAACCTTGGCAACGAGTCGCGGCTTGAACCGCTCGATAATCCCATCTTGGTTTTCCTTGACTCCAAACACCCATCTGCAGCCGATCGCTTTGCGTCCTTTAGGCAGAGGAACAACATCCCAAGTCTTGTTCTTGTGGAGTGACTCTAGCTCCGAGTCGCATGCAGCTTTCCATTGGCCCGCGTCACTGGATTCCATCGCCGACTTAAATGCTGTCGGCAATTCTCCCACTGAATACACGACGTGGGCGGCTTCGTAGCACTCTTTGCGAATTGTAGCCAGAGCCGACATTTCTTCGAGTGTCGAGCGTTGGTATAAGGGTACATGACGCTTGGGCTGCGGTACTTCAGTCACCTTTTCCAAAGAGTGAGTACGAGTGTGCCGCTCGCTTCCCAGTTCAAAATCCGTACTTGCGTCGTGTGTCTCATCCTGCTCTTGCTCAATCTCGTTTTCGTCGTCCGTCGATATTCCTTCATCCTCATCATGAATCTCGACAATAGTGCCTTTATTTTCGACAGCCGTTCTTCCACTGTCGAAAGTGTCTTCCTTGAACTGAGCATCACGACTCATAACGATTTGACCAGTCGACAATTCTTCAAAGCGATACGTCTTTTGGTGCTCCGAGTAGCCCAGAAATCGACACAATATTGCTTTCGCATCCAGTTTCGAGCGCTTTTCCTTCGGAACATGCACGAACGCGTGACAACCAAACACTTTCAAGTTGGCTAATAATGGTTTTTGGGCTGTCCAAAGCTCGAAAGGTGACGTCTGGTGCTCGATAGCACGCGATGGACACCGATTTCGAAGAAACATTGCTGTCATAACTGCTTCTCCCCAGTCGTGTTTGGCGAGACCCGCGTGCTCCAACATGCACCTTGCGCATTCCACAAGCGTCCGATTCATATGCTCCGCAACTCCGTTAAGCTGCGGTGTGTACGATGGCGTATACTTGAGCACAATTCCATTATCCGAGCAAAACTTGGCCATTTTCGTGGATGCATACTCGCCACCGTTGTCACTGCGAAGAGAGTTTACGCGTTTGCCGGTCTGCTTTTCTGCGAATGCCACAAAATTGGCGAACTTGTCCACGACTTCTGACTTGCTCTTGATCAGATAGACGGCGCAATATCTTGACTTGTCGTCGATGAACGTCACGAAGTAGCGCTTGCCATTAAACGTTGGAGACTTCATGGGACCACACACATCGCTGTGTATAACCTCCAAAAGCTCATTCGCATGATCCGTCGACATCGATTCACGAGTCTGCTTACCCAGTGCACAGCCATCACAAATCTCCCACTTGTTCACAGACGTAATGTCGATTCCAGTGGCGAGATTCCTCCTCACGATTGGTTTCAGCCCGTCGTGACCAATATGACCAAGTCGAACATGCCACAAATATGAAGTGTCCTCGTTGCTTGTCAAAGTCTTGACCGTATTTGCTTCTTCACGAGCAACCGGAGTCATGTGCAGCCGAAATAATCCTATTCCTTCGCGCGCACCGATTTTCCACTAGACACCTTTTGTTTCGGCAAAGCACCCTCCTTGTCGAAAACAACAGGCCCGACGTCCTTGGTAAAGCGACCAACTGAAAACAAATTTCTCGACAACTTGAGGATGTGCCACACATTTGTCAACACACCCTCCTATTGAAAAGGTCGAAGTGAGCACTAGTTGGCAAAATGCAAAGTAAATATATTTAATGGTCCTTAGTTCGCAACTACATGCTACCTCTAAGCCAATGATTAATCTAAGCCAATCAGAATGACTCACCATCCGGGCGCAATCATCATCCCATCCGGGCGCAATCATCTTCCCATCATGAAACCGATCTTTTGCCCATCTTGAACCCGCTCCCTAAGTCAGTCATCAACTGATTGCAGATACCGGTACTTACCGGTATGAAGTCGCTGGTCGAGGCGTTACTTTCACAGCATCTTCGACAACACCAGTATCTTGTCGAGGCGCATTCTTGTCAACACTCCCACTCGACTCGGCAGTCCTTGAACCTTGTATCCCAAGCATGTTGCGAAGAAACTCAAACTGCACTGCTGGGATTGGCTTGGTCATCATGTCCGCCTTCATGTCTTTAGTCGAACAGTATTGCAGGACCACTTGACCATCTTCAACCTTCTCCCGAACAAAGTGATAGCGAATGTCGATGTGCTTGGTACGCTTGTGGAACTCGGGGTTCTTGGCAAGCGCAATCGAGCCTTGATTGTCTTCGTAAATCTTGACAGGCTCGTTGCTCTTCATTTCATCAAGCTCGCATAGGAATGCTTTAAGCCAAATCGCCTCTTGAACAGCTTCTGTCAGCGCCATGTACTCTGCCTTCGTTGACGAGAGCGCAACCGTCCTTTGTTTCTTGCTTCTCCAGCTGATGCACCCTGAATTCATTGTAAACGCGTAACCACTTGTACTTCGTCGAGTATCAGCATCGCCAGCCCAGTCCGCGTCAGAAAAACCTTGCAGCTTGTCCTTGCTTGATTTGTCGAACTTGATTCCATGTGTAGTCGTGCCTTGAATGTACCGAAACACGCGCTTGAGAGCTTGCCAATGCGTAGGGCATGGATCAGCAGCAAATTGAGAAAGAACTCCCACTGCAGCGGCGAGGTCCGGCCGCGTCCCGACCATGAGATACATGAGGCACCCAACCGCATTTCGGTACGGAACATTTGCCATCGTTGTACTGTGCTGGCAGCCGCCCTCGCACATTGTCTTCGTCAGCTTGAGGCCAGGTTCTTGGGGTGTCTTGACCGGGTTGCTGTTCACCATGCCGAACTTCGTCAAAATGTCTTTGGCGAACTTGGTCTGACGCATTGCCACAATACCAGCAGAACGATCCTGGTCAATTTCAATACCCAAAAAATACTTGAGATCACCCAAGTCAGTCATGTCGAAACGCTCGCTTAATGCTTGCTTAGTTGACTTGAGCATCCTGTCGTCACTGCTCGCGAGAACCAAATCATCAACGTAAAGAGCCACAAGAATCATGTGCTGGTCATCTCGCTTCACGTACACACAATGATCGGCTTCGCACTTCTTGAATCCCAGCATAATCATGAACTTGTCAATCGTCTGATTCCACATACGAGGTGACTGTTTCAATCCGTAAAGTGACCGCTTGAGCTGACAAACATGATCTGGCTGGCGTTCGTCCTCGTAACCTTGTGGCTGAGCCATGTAAATGTCTTCATCGAGAGACCCATTCAAGAAGGCTGTCTTGACATCCATCTGGTGCACTTTAAGTCCGTACTTGGCTGTCAAACTGAGGAGAATCCGTATTGAAGTAAACTTGGCCACCGGTGCAAATGTTTCATCATAGTCGATACCGTGCTTTTGCGAAAATCCTTTGGCGACAAGTCGAGCCTTGAATCGCTCGATTCCTCCTGCTTGATTCTCCTTGACTCGAAACACCCATCGACAGCCAATAGCTTTTCGTCCTTGAGGCAACGGCACCAACGACCATGTCTTGTTTTTGCGGAGGGAGTCGATTTCCGAGTCGCATGCCTCTTTCCACTTGGCCGCGTTGCTAGATTCCATTGCCGACTTGTACGTAGTTGGCACTTCTCCCACTGAATCTACAACAAAGGCCGCTTCAAAATCGCCATCCCCGTGAGCTACTGCTGACATCTCGTCCAGTGACATCTGTGGTCGGCTTTGGCGTTTGGGCCTTGGGGAGTCTGCAACCTTCTCTAGCGATCGCGACCGCTGAATACGCTTGCTTCCTGGTTCGACCTCCACATCCGGAGCCGAAACTTCATCTTGCTCGCAGTCAGTCCCATTAGATCCTGCCGAACAATCGCTTGCATCATCTTGAATAATCACTTCATTGCTGTCATAACTTCGTCTCCCACTGTCGAAGACATCCTCCATGAACTGTGCGTCGCGGCTCACAAGTACTCGACCACTCACAATTTCTTCAAAGCGGTACGCGTTTTCGTGATCCGAGTAACCAAGAAATCGGCACCGCACCGATCGAGCATCAAACTTGGTCCGTTTTTCCTTCGGCACTTGAACGTACGCGTGGCAACCAAAAACCTTAAGGTTTGCCAGAAGCGGTTTCTTGCCGGTCCAAATTTGATGAGGTGACATGTCGGACTTGATGGCGCGCGTTGGGCACCGATTCCGTAGGAAAGTGGCAGTCATGACGGCTTCACCCCAGTAAGACTTCGGCAAGTTGGCGTGCTCTAGCATACAGCGAGCACATTCCACAAGCGTCCGATTCATTCGCTCTGCAACGCCATTTAGCTGGGGTGTGTACGGCGGTGTCAATTTCTGTACAATACCACGCTCTGCACAGAACTTCGCCATGGCGCCGTTCACGTATTCTCCGCCATTATCGCAACGAAGTGTCTTGACGCGGCGGCAAGTTTGGTTTTCCGCTAGCGCAACAAATTCTGCAAACTTGTCGAATACTTCAGACTTGTTTCTGAGCAAGAAGACAACGCAAAAATGCGACTTTTCGTCAACAAATGTAACGAAATAGCGCTTGCCTCCAAACGTTGGTGATTGCATGGGACCGCACACGTCGCTGTGAATAGTCTCCAACACGTGTTTGGCACGACTTGGGGAGGAGTTCATAAAGCTCACCCGCGTCTGTTTGCCCAGCGCACAGCCCTCGCATGTTTCCCACTGAGTAGCTGTCTTGAGGTTGATACCAATTCCATACTTCTTCTTGACAATGGCATCAAGACCGCCGTAACCAATGTGGCCAAGTCGAAGGTGCCAGAGGTACGACGTGGTGTCCCCATGGCATCCCGACGAACTGGTCACATTGGCTGCGTCAACATTGACAGGCGTCATGCAGAGCCTGAACAAACCCTTGCCTTCGCGAACACCAAGCTTCCAACGGACACCTTTAACTTCGGCAAAACATCCATCGCGCTCAAACGTGACCGGGCCAACATCCTTCGTAAAGCGTCCAACGGAAAAAAGATTGCGCGAAAGCTTTGGGATGTGCCACACTGTAGTAAGCACACCCTTCTTGAGTCCGCGCGGAGTAGCCATAGACATAACAATGTCACCCGTGCCCACTGCCTGAACCACTCCATCATCTGCAAGATGCACGTCCATCGGTGAGATTGTCTTGTAATTCTTCATGTACTCTCGCGAGCACGTCATGTGCTGCGTCGCACCCGAGTCGACCAGCCACACAGAACTTGACTTGGTGGTACTCCCACCAACCGAAAACAAAAATTCGCCAGAGTAATCCTCACTCTGCGCGACATTAGCGCGTTGCGTCCTTTGACGCTCTCCATTCTCTCGACTTCGAGCCGGACATTTTGCGATCCAGTGCCCTTGCTCGCCACAGTAGTGGCAGGTACTCGTGGGCTTGATTGAGACTTGTCGTCCCTTGCGCCGTCCATTGTCCGCTGACACGAATGCTTGCACCTGACCGTGCACGGCTCCATCGACGCCGCCATCATGTTCCTTGCGCTTCATATCCTCGTGAAGCAGCCGAGACGTCACAAGCTCCCAAGACAGCGAGTCGGCTCTTGACTCCAATGCTGTAATGAGAAATGCGAACGACTCACTGAGACTTGCAAGAAGCGTGATCACCAAGTCGTCCTCGCTTACTGGAGCACCAACCGCGTCGAGTTGCTCCGCTAGAGTCTTCATCTTGTTGATATGCGCGAGCACATCCTCACCTTCTTCCATCTTGGCCGTGAAGAAACGACGACGAAGAAAGAGCTTATTGGCCAAACTCTTCTTCTCGAAATGTCCCTCGAGCCTTGACCATGCATCGTGCGCACCACTTGACGACCGGACCAGTGGCAGTTGCGAGTCTTCCATCGCAAGACAGATTATCGCTAGCGCTTTCCGAGACTTCCTCTTGTAAGTCGACTGATCCATCGCATTCGTGCAGTGCTCCAGCTTGATCTCACCACTTGCGACTTCCCACAGGTCCCTCTCCTCCAGCACCATCTGCATCTTGAACTTCCAGGTGTGGAAGTTGGTGCCGTCGAACTTGTTGATTCGACTTGGCATAGACGCGTCCATGGTGGCGAAGGCAGAGTCAGAGAAGGGGGAGGCAGAGTCGGCGGGGCTTGGGCTCATAACCTATTGAAAAGGTCGAAGTGAGCACTAGTTGGCAAAATGCAAAGTAAATATATTTAATGGTCCTTAGTTCGCAACTACATGCTACCTCTAAGCCAATGATTAATCTAAGCCAATCAGAATGACTCACCATCCGGGCGCAATCATCATCCCATCCGGGCGCAATCATCTTCCCATCATGAAACCGATCTTTTGCCCATCTTGAACCCGCTCCCTAAGTCAGTCATCAACTGATTGCAGATACCGGTACTTACCGGTATGAAGTCGCTGGTCGAGGCGTTACTTTCACAGCATCTTCGACAACACCAGTATCTTGTCGAGGCGCATTCTTGTCAACACCTCCTTAATTCCGTGCGACGTCATCATAGCCATCACAATGTCACCGCTGCCAATAGCTTGTACGACGCCGTCGTCTGCCAGATGTACGTCGATAGGGGGAAAGGTCTTGTAGCTCCTCATGAACTTCTTGGAACTTGTCATATGCTGAGTCGCCCCCGAATCGACCAGCCAGACGTCATTCGGCTTGACAGAGTCACTGCTACCGCCAACCGAGAAAAGAAAATCACCAGAATCCTCAATCTGCGCGACGTTTGCCCGCTGCGATCGATATCGCTCAGCATCATTCTGGACTCGCAAGGGGCAATCTGCGATCCAGTGTCCTTGTTTGCCGCAATTATGGCACGCATTAGTCTTCTTCACCGGTCGTCCTTTGCGCTTCGCATCTTCATCATGAACGCTTGGCCAGACGCAGCTCCATCGCCGCCCTGCTCCTTGCGCTTCATATCCTCATGGAGAAGTCGAGACGTCACCAGCTCCCAGGTCAAAGTGTCGGCACGAGATTCCAATGCAGTAATGAGAAACTGGTACGAGTCATTAAGACTCCCAAGAAGCGTGATAACCAAGTCGTCCTCGCTCACCAGGGCACCTACAGCATCGAGCTGCTCCGCTAGCGTCTTGAGCTTGTTGATGTGTTCCAGAACATCATCACCTTCTTCCATCATTGTCGTGAAAACCGTCGACGAAGAAAGAGCTTGTTTGCGAGGCTCCTCTTCTCAAAGTGTCCTTCCAGTCGCGACCATGCATCATGCGCACCACTTGACGACCGGACCAGTGGCAGTTGCGAGTCTTCCATCGCAAGACAGATTATCGCTAGCGCTTTCCGAGACTTCCTCTTGTAAGTCGACTGATCCATCGCATTCGTGCAGTGCTCCAGCTTGATCTCACCAATTGCGACTTCCCACAGGTCCCTCTCCTCCAACACCATCTGCATCTTGAACTTCCAGGTGTGAAAGTTGGTGCCGTCGAACTTGTTGATTCGACTTGGCATAGATGCGTCCATGGTGGCAAAGGCAGAGTCAGAGCAGGGGGAGGCAGAGTCGGCGGGGCTTGGGCTCATAACCTGTTGAAAAGGTCGAAGTGAGCACTAGTTGGCAAAATGCAAAGTGAATATATTTAAAAAGGTCCTTAGTTCACAACTACATGCTACCTCTAAGCCAATGATTTATCTAAGCCAATCAGAACAACTCACCATCCGGGCGCAATCATCTTCCCATCCCGAAACTGATCATTTGCCCATCTTGAACCCGCTCCCTCAGTCAGTCATCAACTGATTGCAGATACCAATACTTACCGATATGTAGTCGCTGGTCGAGGCGTATCATCACCAACATCTTCGACAACAATTGCAGATACCGGTACTTACCGATAGGCAGTCGCTGGTCGAGGCGTCTTCTCGCCAGCATCTTCGACAACACTCCAACTCGACTTGACAGCCTTTTGTCCTTGAATGCCGAGCATGCTCTGAAGTTTGCAGAATTGTGTAGCTGAAATAGGCTTCGTTATGATGTCGGCCAGCATATCTTGAGTCGGGCAGTACTCGAGCACCACTTGATTTGCTTTAACCTTCTCGCGCACAAAGTGGTACCGAATGTCGATGTGCTTGGTGCGCTTATGAAACTCCGGGTTCTTGGCTAGCGCGATTGAGCCTTGATTATCTTCATAAATTTTGATCGCATCGTCGCTCCTTATTTCGCCGAGTTCACAAAGAAAAATTTTAAGCCACACTGCTTCTTGTGTAGCCTCCGAAAGCGCCATGTATTCGGCTTCCGTCGATGAAAGGGCCACTGTCCGCTGTTTTTTGCTCTCCCAGCTGACACACTCTCCGCTCATCATGAATGGATAGCCACTGGTACTTCGTCTTGATCCGGTATCCTTGGCCCAGTCCGCATCCGAGTAACCTTGGAGACTTTTATTGAAGCTTGCTCGAAACTCGATACCGTGCGTCTTGGTTCCTTGGATGTAGCGAAAGACCCTTTTAAGAGCTTGCCAATGTGTTGGACACGGGTCCGCAGCAAACTGGCTAAGTACTCCCACTGCTGCTGCAAGGTCCGGGCGGGTGCCGACCATAAGATACATAAGGCAGCCCACAGCATTTCGGTACGGCACACCCGCCATTGTCACGTCGTACTTGCAACCACCTTCACAAATTGACTTGTCAGCTTGAGGCCTGGATCTTGTGGCGTTCGTACTGGCTTGCTGCTGTCCATCTTGAATTTCTGAAGGATGTCGTTCGTAAACTTGGTCTGTTGCATCATGACTGTCCCGCTTTCGGTGTCTTGCATAATTTCTATTCCAAGAAAGTAGCTGAGCTTGCCCATGTCGGTCATTTCGAAACGTTTGCTGAGCGCTCGCTTGGTGTCTTGGAGCATCTTGTCGCTGCTGCTTACGAGAATCAAGTCGTCGACGTAAAGCGCCACAAACATCATGTTTTGACTGTCACGCTTCATATAGACGTAGTGGTCTGACTCGCACTTCTTGAAATCCGGTCCTAGCATGAAATCGTCGATTGTCTTGTTCCACATTCGAGGCGACTGCTTGAGCCCATACAATGATCGCTGAAGCTTGCACACGTAGTCCGGGTGGTTGTCGTCGCTGAATCCATCCGGCTGCACCATGTAGATGTCTTCGTCAAGCAGACTATTGAGAAAAGCCGTTTTTACATCCATTTGATGAACGGTGAGATTGTACTTGGCCGCCAAACTGAGCAAAATCCTGATTGAAGTGAACTTGGCAACAGGCGCGAATGTCTCCTCGTAGTCTATGCCATGTTTTTGTGAGAAGCCTTTTGCCACCAGACGCGCCTTGTACCGCTCGATTTGGCCAGCCTGATTTGTCTTGACTCGAAACACCCATCTACTGCCAATCGGTTTGCATCCTTGAGGCAGCGGCACAAGCGTCCAGGTATTGCTCTTTCGCAGCGACTCCATTACCGATCTGCAGGCTTCTTTCCACTTGGCTGCTTCGCTTGATTCCATCGCCGACTTGTACGTGGTCGGCGTTTCTCCCACTGAATCAACGACGAAAGCAGCCTCAAAGTCTTCTGCCGTCGCAGACATTTCATCCAGCGACTGATAGCGGTTGAAACGCTTGGGTCGTGGGATGTCTGCAGCTTTCTCTAACGACTGAGTTCGTTGGTGACGCTTGCTGCCTGGCTCGAACTCATTATCTTGAGTCATCACTTCATTTTCGTTGTCGGTGTCAATGGGCTACGAAGACTCATCAACGACTTCATCATCTTGCGCGACAACTTCGCTCTTGGACTTCTGTCTTCCACCATCAAAGACGTCCTTTATAAATTGTGCATCGCGGCTAATTAACAATCGACCGCTGTCCACTTCCTGAAAACGATACGCCTTTTCATGCTCTGAATATCCGAGAAAACGACAGCGTACCGATCGCGCGTCCAATTTGGACCGCTTTTCTTTTGGAACTTGAACGTACGCGTGGCAGCCGAATACCTTGAGATTCGCTAGCAGTGGTTTCTTGCCTGTCCAAACTTGGTGCGGTGACTTGTCATGATTTACAGCACGCGTTAGACACCGGTTTCGAAGGAATGTAGCTGTCATCACTGCTTCGCCCCAGTATGACTTGGATGAGCCGGCATGTTCCATCATGCAGCGGGCGCATTCCACAAGCGTACGGCTCATCCGTTCGGCTACCCCATTCAGCTGAGGCGTGTACGGAGGCGTAAATTTTTGAAGAATGCCACGTTTTGCACAGAACTTGGTCATCGAGCCAGAAGTACATTCGCCACCGTTGTCGCATCGAAGTGTCTTGACACGCTTGTTTGTCTGCGTTTCGGCCAACGCAACGAATTTGACGAACTTGTCGGCCACCTCAGATTTGCTCTTCAGCAGATAAACAACGCAAAAGTGCGATTTTTCGTCGATAAATGTGACGAAATAACGCTTCCGCCGAATGTTGGTGTTTGCATTGGCCCACAAACGTCACTATGTATGACTTCCAGCACTTCTTTGGCGCGACTTGGGGATGACTTCATAAAGCTCACCCTTGTCTGTTTACCGAGCGCACAACCGTTGCAGAGCTTCCACTGGCTTACCGAAGTCAAGTCGATTCCAGTGCCATAGCCTTTTTTACTAATGGCATCTAGGCCAGCATGGCCAATGTGACCAAGTCGAAGGTGCCAGAGGTACGAAGTGGTGTCCCCGTGGCATCCCGACGAACTTGTCAGATTTGCCTCGTGCGTCACAGTTGGCCTCATGCACAACTCGAACAGTCCTTTGCCTTCTCGGGAGCCAAGTTTCCAAAAACGAAAGCCCTTTGCCTGTGCGTAGCATCCATCGCTCTCAAACGTTACGGGGCTGACATCCTTAGTGAAACGGCCGACGGAAAACAAATTGCGCGAAAGCTTGGGGATATGCCACAGGTTCGTAAGCAAGCCTTTCTTAATCCCACGTGGAGTTGTCATAGTCATGACAATGTCACCCGTGCCAACTGCTTGAACGACACCGTCGTCAGCAAGATGCACGTCTACTGGGGAGATAACCTTGTAATTCTTCATGCACTCTTTGGAGTACGTCATGTGCTGCGTTGCACCCGAGTCCACAAGCCACACACAGCTATCATTAGCCGCACTCATGTCTCCACCAGCCGAAAATAGGAAATCGCCAGCGTCTTCTTCAAGCTGCGCGATATTCGCTCGCTGCGGTCGCTGCCCCTCCGCGTTTTCGCGGATCCTTACAGGACACTTGGCAATCCAATGTCCACTTTCACCGCAATAATGACAGGCGCTGTTGGCCTTCATCGGTGGTTGACGACCCTTACGCCGTCCACTGTCACTTGACATAAACGCTTGGCCTTGCGTGTGTGTCGCTCCATCGACGTCACTACCTTGTTCCTTGCGTTTCATGTCCTTATGTAGAAGTCGAGACGTTACGAGTTCCCATGTTAGCGAATCTGATCGAGACTCCAATGTCGTAATCAGGAACGCAAACGATTCATTCAAACTTGCCAGAAGCGTGATGACCAAGTCGTCTTCGCTGACCGGAGCGCCCACCGCGTCGAGCTGTTCCGCCAGTGTCTTGATCTTGTTAATGTGCCCCAACACATCATCACCTTCACTCATCATTGTCGTGAAGAAGCGTCGACGAAGAAAGAGCTTGTTGGCCAAACTCCTCTTCTCGAAATGCGACGTCAGACGCGACCATGCATCGTGCGCACCATCAGCCGACCGAACCAAAGGCAGTTGCGAATTTTCCATTGCGAGACAGATGATCGCCATGGCCTTGCGCGATTTTCTATTAAACGTGGCTTGGTCCAGCGTGGTGAGGCAGTGCTCAAGCTTGACTTCCCCGGAAACGACCTATCACAAGTCGCGTTCCTCGAGCACCATCTGCATCTTGAACTTCCACGTGTGGAAGTTGGCTCCATCGAATTTGTTGATTCGACTGGAGGCAGAGATGTCCATTGCGAAGGCGGAGTCGTAGTCGGGGGCAGAGGTTGCAGGGCTTGGGCTCATAACCTAAAGAAAGGTCGAAGAGAGCACTAGATGGTAGAATGCAAAGTGAATATATTTAAAGGTCCTTAGTTCGCAACTACATGCTACCTCTACGCCAATGATTTATCTAAGCCAATCAGAACGACTCACCATCCGGGCGCAATCATCTTCCCATCCCAAAGTCGATCTTTTGCCCATCTTGAACCCGCTCCTTCAAGCAGTCATCAATTGATTGCAGATACCGGTACTTACCGATAGGCAGTCGCTGGTCGAGGCGTCTTTTTGCCAGCATCTTCGACAACACTGACAACTGCAACACGTCCAGACATTGCCTTTGCTGTTGGATATGTATCACGTTTTATGGAGAACCCACAAGCTGAACACTGGGTTGCGATAAAGAGAGTTCTTCGCTACCTCCAAGGAAGCAAGTCACACGGCATCACTTTTAAGGCTAGTGATCATGTGGATTTCCGGGGATACTCGGATGCAGATTGGGCTGGCGATCATGCGGACCGCAAGTCAACCTCTGGCTATGCATTTATGTTGATGGGAGCACCTGTGAGTTGGGGAAGCAAGAAACAATCAAGCGTTTCACTGTCGACCAGCGAAGCTGAATACATTGCACTCAGCCTGGCAATACAAGAAGGCAAGTGGGTACATCGTCTTCTTTGTGAAATTTTAGGAGCAGCTGGTAAAGATAAACCGGAGCTGAAGATATTTGAAGATAATCAATCATGTATCAAGATGACGAAGAACCCGGTCAACCATGGTCGAGCCAAGCACATTGATATCAAGTATCATCACATCCGTGACGAAGTCAAACGCGGTGAAGTCAAGCTTGAATATTGCGAGACCTCGGCAATGCTGGCAGACATCATGACGAAGGCACTTCCAGGACCACGTCATGCCGACCTAATGAGGGCTCTCGGAATTCACGCGTGCTCGTATTGAGGGGGAGTATTGAAGGTAGCCGGTTTCCCTCAGTTTTATTCCGGTTTCCAAGGCTGTCCAATACGAGCGGCTGTCCGACGGTTCAAACAAACAACGATGGCGTCATGGAAAGACGCACGGAAAGGCGCACTCAAGATGATTGCGCCCGGATGGTAAGTGCCTCTGATTGGCTTAGATAAATGAATGGCTTAGATGTAGCAAAGAGTTGTGAAGTAAGGACCAAATGAATACACTCACTTTGAAATCTTCTTTCTTCCTCACAAGTGTCTTCGCTCGGTTCTCCCTCGCGCAGACTCTTCACCACACGCCTCAAACTCTTCGCCTTCGCTCCGCTCACCCGTCCAACAGAACCGCGGTTCGGATTGAACCGGGTTTGGGTTGTGTACATTACCTGAAACCCATAACCCTCAATACACCCCATCAATGCGAACACGCATGTATGCCAAGCTCTTGCATCAAGTCTTTGTGGCGCGGTCCTGGTAGCCCCTTCGTCATGATGTCCGCCAGCATGATCGCAGTCTCGCAGTACTCTAACTTCACTTCACCGCGCTTGACCTCATCACGAATGTGGTGATACTTGATGTCGATGTGCTTGGCCCGACCATGATGTATCGGATTCTTCGTCATCTTGATACACGACTGGTTGTCTTCCATGATTTTTAGCTCCAGCTCCGACTTGTCCATCGCTGCAGCTAGAATCTCGCAGAGTAGACGATGCACCAATTTGCCTTCTTGAATCGCAAGACTTAGCGCGATGTACTCCGCTTCGCTCGTAGACAACGACACACTTGACTGCTTCTTGCTTCCCCAGCTCACAGGAGCACCCATCAGCATAAACACATAGCCCGAAGTCGACTTGCGGTCAGCATGATCTCCAGCCCATTCCGCGTCGGAATATCCACGAAAGTCCAACTTGTTGCCAGGCTTGAAGCAAAGACCGTGCGACTTGGTTCCTTGCAGATAGCGTAGAATGCGCTTAACTGCAATCCAATGCTCGGCTTGTGGGTTCTCCATGAAGCGCGAAACGTAGCCAACAGCAAACGCAATGTCTGGACGTGTCGCGGTCGCCAAGTGCATGAGAGCACTCACTGCTTCACGAAATGGAGCATTAACTCTGGATGTTGCGTTGATCGAAACAAGTCGGAAATTTACGTCCGTAGGACTTATCACAGCCTTACAGTCATTCATACTAAAACGCTCGAGAATATCATCCACGTAACGTCGCACAGAGTCAAACTGCCGTCAGCGTTGTCCACCAGCTCGATGCCCAGAACAAACGCACACTTGCCGCTGTCCGTCATTTCAAAGCGCGTCTTTAGGTCCCTTTTGATCTGCGCAATAAGTTCACTTGAGCTGCCGGTAATCAGCACATCATCGACGTACACCAGCAAAAATACACACTTGCCGTCTGTAACTTTGATGTAGAGGCATGGGTCGAATTGGGATACTTGGAAACCGATCGAACATACAAACTCGTCGAACGTCTCGTTCCATACGCGCGAAGCTTGTTTCAGGCCGTAAATCGCCTTCATCAACCTCAAACAATTGTGGTCACCGTCGAGCTCCATTCCTTCGGGCACCACACAATACACGACTTCTTTCATCACGCCGTACAGGAACGCTGTCACCACATCTAGTTGATCTAGAAGCCACCCAAAGAACTTGGTCAAGCTGATCACCATTCGCAATGTCACACACTTGATAACAGGCGAGAAAGTTTCCGTGTAATCGATGCCGTATTTTTGCTTGAATCCTTTAGCCACGAGACGCGCCTTGTACTTCTCGATGGATCCGTCGGCCTTGCGCTTAATCTTGAACACCCACTTGGTTCCAATGGCTTGCTATCCGGTGGGCAGTTTAGCTGGTCGAAACACACCACGAAGGTGCAACGAGTCCAGTTCTGCATGGATCGCCTTGCGCCAGTGAACTTGGTCAGGCCCGCTAACAGCATCTTGAAATGTCATTGGTTCTGACAGATCGCCGGCTTCGACCGCGTTTGCACTTGCTCGCCAAAAGACAGGAGGGGTGGAGTCATCACCCGATGTGGCTTTCTCTTCTTCATCCGCGGGAAAACGTGATGTCCGCTCGACTGATCTACGCTTGGCTCGACGTTCGTTTGATCTTTCAGGAGCACTTCTTTTTTCAAGTCCAGCTCCGAGATGTTCATGATTGGTGCTTGTCGAGTTGCGATCAGTATTCGTCACACCTGTACGCTCCTTGCGCTTTCCCGCCAACTTAAAGATCATTGGGTGAGCTGCATCCAGATCATTAATGCTTAGCGAGTCGAGGTCGAAATCGTCGTCGTCATCTTCATGGTCACCATTACTCTTATCCAAGATGCCGAAACTTGATTCGTCGAAGGTGACATCACGAGTGATCACCACTTGTCCAGCCTTAATATCAGACACCCTATAAGCCTTGGACACCTCTTCGTAACCCATGAAGATCCCTGCACGAGCCTTGGGGTCCCACTTGAGCCGCTTTTCTTTTGGAGTGAGAACGTAAGTCCGGCACCCAAAAACACGCATATGTTTTACGCTTGGCTTGAACTTGTGCACAATCTCAAAAGGAGTCTTGTCGCTGATCTTGGGCGACGGAAGGCGATTCTTGATGTAGATGGCCACCATAGCAGCTTTACCCCAAAAACACTTGTCCAACTTGGCATGGTGCAATATGCTGCGGCCGATTGTGACAATAGTCCGGATGGCGCGCTCTGCTGTGCCGTTGGTCTGATGTGCATATGGCACCGTGGTTTGCTGCTCGATGCCTTCATCCTCGTAGAAAACGTGAAGCGAGCTAGTTGCAAACTCGCGGGCTCCGTCGTGTCGTACAAACTTGACCTTCTTGCCGAACTGTGTCTGCACCATTAAGATGTACTTTTTGACACAGTCTTCGCTCTCAGACTTGGCACGCAGGCAGAAACCCTTCATGCACCCGCTAGCTTCATCCACGATCAGCAAGAGATACTTGCTCCCTCCGAGAGAATTAATTTCCATGGGCCCACAGATGTCGAAGTGGAGCAGCTCAAAGATGTCATAGTTGCGCTTGTCCCGGTTGCTTGGAAATGGTTTTTGAACCATCTTTCCTTGCTGACACCCTCGGCATGCACTTGATCCACTTGTCATAATAGGCACGTTTGCATCCTTGATCATATTGGTGGTAACCATCTTGCGAAGCACGTCGACTGGAGCATGGCCCATCCGTGCGTGCAAGTCGGCACCACTGTTTCCACGTGTAGTCGCATTTACCGAGCGCTGTGCCGTGCGAAGCGAATACAGTCCATCCACGAGATCTGCTGTGGCCACCACTTGTTGCGAGGATTTCCGCGCAATGTGCATGTGTGCGCCATCAAACACAACTCTAAACTTGCCACTCTTGTTGATCTGCGGCACAGACAGCAAATTCTTGTTCATCATCGGTACGTATAGCGCGTTTTGATCTCGATATCGCTTTCGTCACCGTCGGACAGAACCACTCGTTCAATGATGGTGCCAACGCCTTTGATCTCGGCCTTGTTACCGTCAGCCACCGATAGCTCGCCTTTGTCTTGTTCATTCAGCACGACAAACTTGGCCTTATTGTTGCAGATATGGTGCGTAGCACCGCTGTCGATTGCCCACATCCCTGGCATATTCTTGCCTGTTGAAAGTCCACATTCTAGCGATACAGCAAACGCGATACGGTCGTACTCGTAGTCGTCGTTGGGTCGATAGTAAATGTTGTTGGCTCCGCGTCCACGAGCTTGGCCGCCGCGTCGAGCACCTCGATTGTCATCCTTTTGCTTGGTCCACCATCGCTCCACTGAATGCCCCAATTTCCCACAATACGTGCATTGGCGAGACTCACGCTCAGCACTAAACGCCTTAGCCGCATCTTCGGTCTTGATCACCGGAGTCTTTGCGCTCTGCCGCTTGATATGCTCATTCGTTAGCACTTTTACAACGTCTTGCGTCCGCAATTCTGCGTTGCTGATCTCCAAGTTAAGAACAACGTTCTCGTAACTTTTAGGGAGACTTAGCAACAGACAGATCGCAACATCTTCATCCTCCATCTTGGCACCAATGCTGCTGAGCTTGGCGCTGATGTTGAGGACTTCGTTGCAATGGTGCATGACGTTGTCGCCTTCCGCCATCTCCATACTAAAGAGTTGACGCTCAAGTAGATGCGTTCAGCCTTCTGTGATCCACCGTAGAGCGTCTTGATGCGCTGCCACGCGACCCACGCTTCCTCGCAGTCATCAAGCACGTGATGGTAGTCGGCCTCCATATGCAAGAGCATCGGTCCGAAAGCGACGTTGCTGGTCTTGAGGTACTCGTCCGCAGCGCGAGCATCGGCGAAGGTCGGAGTTACCTCCCGGTTGACCACGTGCCATACCGACTTGGTCAGGAACACGCCACGCATGTAGCGGTTCCATGTGGCAAAGTTGTCGCCGTTGAATTTTTCGATTGCGATCTTGGCCGAGACATTGTGCGTAGAAGACATGGTCGTTGGGCTCATAACCTGTTGAATGAGCTGAAGGAGACGAAGGGAAGGAGCGAAGAGTCTGCGCGGAGGAGGACCGGAGCGAAGACACTTAAGCAGGAGAAGGAATATTTGGAAGTGATTGATTTATTGGGGCTTACACTTCTACTTCTCGTAACCACTCATTCTACATAACGTAATTACCTTAAACCGTAAAAAGTAAAAACTATGTTGAACCGCGGTTCGGATTAAACCGGGTTTGGGTTGTGTACATTACCTGAAACCCATAACCCTCAATACATGTGTTTGACGCTTGGTTTGGTCTTGTACACAATTTCGTAAGGCGTTTTGGCGGGAATTTTCGGAGACGGGAGTCGATTCTTGATGTAGATCGCTGTCATTGCCGCTTCAGCCCAAAACGTTTTGTCCAAACCAGCGTAATGTAACATGCTGCGACCGATCGTCACGATAGTCTGGTTGGCTCGCTCTGCAGTGCCGTTTGTCTGGTGCGCGTAGCGAACTGTGGGCTGCACCTCGATTCCATGATCGTCGTAGAAATTCAATAGGAAGTTGGTTGCAAACTCCTTGGCCCCGTCATGACGCACAAACTTGACCTTGGCATCGAACTGTTTCTCAACCTTGAGAATGTACTTGCGCAGACAGTCTTCACTTTCCGACTTGGCGCGCAAACAGAATCCAGCCATACACCCACTTGCCTCGTCCGTGATGATCAGCAAATATCTGCTGCCACCAAGCGACTCGTGCTCCATTGGACCGCAATTGTCGAAGTGTAGAAACTCAAACGGGGCATACTTAGGCTTGCTTGGATTGCTCGGGAATGGTTTTTGAACCATCTTATCTTGCTGGCATCCTCGGCACAGACCAGGTGACTTAGAGGGTGGCTTGGCGTCCTTGATCATGTCGCTGTTGATCATTTTGCGAAGAACATCAACCGGAGCATGACCCATGCGAGCGTGCAAGTCTTCACCGCTACCTTGCATGACTGCATTGGCACAGCGTTGCGGCGTTCGAAGCCAATAGAGTCCGTTGACGATCCGCAGTCGCAACAACTTGCTTGGACTTCTTGCGAGCAACGTGCATCTTGGACCCGTCAAATACAACCTGAAACTGGCCACTCTTGTTGATTTGCGGAATCGACAGCAGATTCTTGCTTATGCTTGGCACGTATAGCGCATCCTTTATTTCGATTTCACGCTCGTTGCCATTGGGTAGAATCACCCGTTCGATGATGTTCCCTACGCCCTTGATTTCAGCCTTGTTACCGTCGGCAACAGACAATTCGCCTTCGTGGTCTTCATGAAGCACGGCGAACTTGGTCTTGTCGTTGCATATGTGGTGCGTGGCACCACTATCAATGGCCCAGAGTCCCGATGCGTTGCTAGTCGTTGATATGCCGCATTCCAGCGAGACAGCGAAGGCGACTCGATCGTCGTAGTCGTTGTAGTCGTTACGCCACTGGACATTGTTGGCCACGCGTCCACGGTTGTTGCCGCCGCGCTTAGGGCCTCGATTCTCGTCTATCTGCTTGGTCCAGCACCGCTCAGCTGAGTGCCCCAGTTTACCGCAGTACGTGCACTGGCGAGGCTCCCGATCAGTGCTGAATGCACGTGCCGCGTCTTCAGTCTTGATCACCAGAGTCTTCTCGCCCTGCCGCTTGATATGCTCGTTCGTGAGCACCTTGACAACGTCTTGCGTTTTCAGCTCCGCAGTGCTCATCTCCAAGTTTAGAACCACGTTCTCGTAGCTCTTGGGGAGACTGCGCAGCAAGCAGATCGCCACGTTCTCGTCCTCCATCTTAGCGCCGATGCTGCTGAGCTTGGCGCTGATGTTGAGGACCTCATTGCAATGTTGTAGCACATTGCCGCCTTCCGACATCTCCATGCTGAAGAGCTGTCGCTTGAGATAGATGCGACCAGCCTTCTGGGACCCACCGTAAAGTGTCTTCACACGCACCCAGGCGACCCATGCTTCCTCGCAGTCATCGACAACGTGATGATAATCCGCGTCCATGTGGAGCAGCATAAGTCCGAAGGCGATGTTGTTGAGCTTGACGTACTCATCCTTGGCACGAGAGTCGGTGAAGGTAGGAGTCGTCTGGCGATTCACCACATGCCACGTTGACTTAGTCAGGAACACGCCACGCATGTAGCGGCTCCACGTCACGTAGTTGTCTCCGTTAAATTTGTCGATGGAGACTTTGGTGGAAACGTCTTGCGCAGTGGACATGATAGTTGGGCTCATAACTTGTTGGATTTCTGAAGCGAAGGATTAAGGAGCGAAGCTTGCGGAGAGCGAAGAGCGAAGAAGGCACTTGAGCTGTTGAAGGAAGATTCGAAAGTGATTCATTTAATGTTACTTCTAGCTGATGAGACATGCACTAGCTCTTCCTATCATTTAGTTCGTCTAATCACAATCATTCCTTACTCGTCCAATCATCCTACTCGTCTAATCAACGTGCGATCGTATTGGACCGGTTCGGGCTAACCGGTTAATGGGTGCAACTGGTACATTGTACCATAAACCGGTTACCCTTAACACGATAGCAGATTCTTGCTCATGCTTGGTACGTATAGCGCATCCTTTATCTCGATTTCACGTTCGTTGCCGTTAAGAAGTACCACCCGTTCGATGATGGTTCCTACGCCCTTGATTTCAGTCTTGTTGCCGTTGGCAACAGACAATTCGCCTTCGTGATCTTCATGAAGCATGACGAACGTGGTCTTGTCCTTGCATATGTGATGCGTGGCGCCACTGTCAATGGCCTAGAGCCCCGGTGCGTTGCTAGTCGATGACATGCCGCATTCCAGCGAGACTGCAAAGGCAACTCGATCGTCATAGTCGTTGTAGTCGTTGCGCCACTGGACATTGTTGGCCACGCGTCCACGGTTGTTGCCGCCTCGTCCTTCTGCTTGGTCCAGCACCGCTCAGCCGAGTGCCCCAATTTACCGCAGTACGTGCACTGGCGAGGCTCCCGATCAGTGCTGAATGCACGTGCCGTGTCTTCAGTCTTGATCACCAGAGTCTTCTCGCCCTGCCGCTTGATATGCTCGTTCATGAGCACCTTGACAACGTCTTGCGTTTTCAGCTCCGCAGTGCTCATCTCCAAGTTTAGAACCACGTTCTCGTAGCTCTTGGGGAGACTGCGCAGCAAGCAGATTGCCACGTCTTCGTCCTCCATCTTGGCGCCGATGCCGCTGAGTTTGGCGCTGATGTTGAGGACCTCATTGCAATGTTGTAGCACATTGCCGCCTTCCGACATCTCCATGCCGAAGAGCTGTCGCTTGAGATAGATGCGACCAGCCTTCTGGGATCCACCGTAAAGTGTCTTCACAAGCGTCCATGCGACCCATGCTTCCTCGCAGTCATCCACGACGTGATGGTAGTCCGCGTCCATGTGGAGCAGCATGAGTTCGAAGGCGATATTGTTGAGCTTGACATACTCATCCTTGGCACGAGAGTCGGTGAAGGTAAGAGTCGTCTGGCGATTCACCACATGCCACGTTGACTTGGTCAGGAACACGCCACGCATGTAGCGGCTCCACGTCACGTAGTTGTCTCCGTTGAATTTGTCGATGGAGATTTTGGTGGAGACGTCTTGCGCAGTGGACATGGTAGTTGGGCTCATAACCTGTTAAAATTTTGAGGTGGAGGAGTGGAGGAGCGAAGCTTGCGGTGAGCGAAGAGCGAAGAAGGCACTTGCGGTGTTGAAGGAAGATTCGAAAGTGAGTTTATTAATTTGGTCCTTAGTTCACAACTCTTTGCAACATCTAAGCCATTCATTTATCTAAGCCAATCAGAAGAACTTACCATCCGAGAGCAAGCATCTTCCCATCCGGGCGCAATCATCTTGAGTGCGCCTGTCCATGTGTCTATTCATGACGTCATCGTTGTTTGCTTGAAACGTCGGACAGCCGCTCGTATTGGATAGCCTTGGAAACCGGAATAAAATTAAGGGAAACCGGTTACCTTTAATAAAGATGATTAAAAATACAGTAAATCACGGTCGCGCCAAGCACATTGACATCAAGTTTCATCACATTCGCGATGAAGTCAAACGCGGTAAAGTCAAGCTGGAGTACTGCGAGACAGCCGTCATGCTGGCAGACATCATGACGAAGGCTCTTCCAGGACCACGTCATGCCGACATGATGAAGGCTCTCGGAATTCACGCGTGCTCGTATTGTGGGGAGTATTAAGCGTAACCGGTTTCCCTCAATTTTATTTTGGATAATAAGGCTGTCCAATACGAGCGGCTGTCCGACGGTTCAAAATTACAACGATGACGTCATGGATAGACACATGGACAGGCGCACTCTCTCCGGTTCTCCCCGCGCAGACTCTTCGCATCTTCTCCTTCGACTTGACCGGTCCAACATCCTTTGTAAAACGTCCAATAGAGAAAGAATTGCGCGATAGCTTTGGAATATGCCACACTCCACAAAGCATGCCATTCTTGTTTCCGTGGGCCGTCTTCATAAACATTACAATGTCGCCAGTCCCGATCGTTTGAACAACACCGTCGTCTGCGAGATGCACGTCCACCGGAGGAATTTCCTTGTAATTTTTCATAAATTTTTTCGAAAAAGTCATGTGCTGCGTCGCACCCGAGTCAACCAGCCATACGCAACTCGACTTGGTGGTGCTTGAGTTTCCACCAACCGAGGAGAGAAAATCACCAATGTCCACTTCACTCTGCGCGATATTTGCACGCTGTGCCGGCCGTTGCCGATCTGCGTTCTCACGAATTCTCACGGGGCACTTGGCGATCCAGTGCCCGTGTTTTCCACAGTAATGGCACGCACTACTGGCCTTAGCAGTCGCTTGGCGTCCCTTGCGCCGTCCGTTGTCCGACGTCACAAACGCTTGTCCTTGCCCGTGCGCGGCTCCATCGACGCCGCCACCTTGTTCCTTGCGTTTCATCTCTTCGTGTAGCAAACGCGACGTCACAAGCTCCCATGTCAGCGTGTCAGAGCGCGACTCCAGCGCCGTGATGAGGAACTGGTACGAATCACACAGACTTCCAAGAAGCGTGATTACCAGGTCATCCTCACTCACCGGGGCGCCCACCGCGTCAAGCTGCTCAGCCAACGTCTTAAGCTTGTTGATGTGCTCTAGCACACCGTCGCCATCCTCCGTCATCGTCGTGAAGAACCTGCGACAAAGGAAAAGCTTGTTTGCCAGGCTCCTCTTCTCGAAGTGTCCTTCCAATCTTGACCATGCATCATACGCATCCTTGGCCGAGCGAACCAGCGGCAGCTGCGAGTCCTCCATCGCAAGACAGATTATCGCCAGCGCCTTTTCAGCCTTACGCTTGAAGGTCGACTGGTCCATCGGGTTACTCAGCTGCTCAAGCTTTATCTCCCCTCTCGCAAATTCCCAGAGGTCGAGCTCCTCCAACACCATTCGCATTTTGAACTTCCACGCATGGAAGTTCGTTCCGTCGAACTTGTTGATTCGGCTCGGTGTGGCGTTCATGGTGGCAGCGAAAGCGGTGTCAGAGGCGGGGGCGAAGAAGGCAGAGTCTGCGGGGCTTGTGCTCATAACCTCATGAAGAAAGGTCACTTGAGCTGTAGATGGCAAAATGCAAAGTAAATATGTTTAAAGGTCCTTAGTTTGCAACTACATGCTACCTCTAAGCCAATGATTTATCTAGGCCAATCAGAATGACTCACCATCCGGGCGCAATCATCTTCCCATCCTTAAACCGATCTTTTGCCCATCTTGAACCCGCTCTCTCATTCAGTCATCAACTGATTGCAGATACCAGTACTTACCGGTATGGAGTCGCTGGTCGAGGCGTTACTTTTACAGCATCTTCGACAACAAAATTTGCCAACAAAGGCTTCTTGCCAGTCCACAGTTGAAACGGCGACAAATCATGATCAACGGCTCGTGTCGGACATCGGTTGCGAAGAAACGCAGCAGCTAAAACAGCTTCACCCCAGTATGCTTTTGGAATATTAGCGTGCTCCAGCATGCACCGTCCACATTCAACGAGTGTACGATTCATGCGTTCTGCGACCCCATTTAGTTGTGGTGTGTATGGTGGCGTAAACTTCTGAATAATCCCACGCTCTGCACAAAACTTTGCCATTGCTCCAGAACTGTATTCGCCACCATTATCACAACAAAGTAATTTGACGCGCATGTTGGTCTGGTTTTCGGCCATCGCGACGAAAGTAGCAAGCTTGTCGGCCACCTCAGACTTTTTCCGTAGCAAGTAAACAGCACAAAAGTGCGACTTCTCGTCAATAAAAGTGACGAAATATCGCTTACCACTGAACATTTCCGTCTGCATAGGTCCACACACATCGGTGTGAATGAATTTAAGCAATTTTGTCGCCCGATTTGGAGACGACATCATGAAGCTTACTCGTGTCTGTTTGCCAAGAGCGCATCCTTTACACAGCTCCCACTTGTTAACAGACTTCAGGTCAATACCTGCTCCACAGCCTTTTGAAACAATTATGAAAAGACCACCGTGACCAATGTAACCTAGTCGAAGGTGCCAACGGTACGACGTGGTGTCCCCATGGCATCCCAACAAACTAGTCAAATGGGCCTCGTCCACAATAATTGGCTTCATGCAAAGCTTAAACAGCCCCTTTCCTTCACGAGCGCCCGCCCAACTTCCAGCGAAGACGTTTTGCTTCAGCAAAGCAGCCGTCGCGCTTAAACGCAGCAGGACCAACATCCTTTGTAAAGCGTCCAACGGAGAAAAATTGAGCGAAAGCTTAGGAATGTGCCAAACAGAAGTGAGTACACCCTTTTTCATTCCGCGAGGCGTAAACATCGACATTACAATGTCACCCGTTCCCACAGCTTGAACCACACCATCATTCGCGAGATGCACATCCACTGGGTCGATTCTTTTGTACTTTTTCATGTACTCTTTCGAGTGGGTCATGTGCTGAGAGGCCCCCGAGTCAGCTAGCCACACACAGCTCGACTTGGTGGAATAGGCAGCTTCACCAACCGAGAAAAGATAGTCGCCAGGGTCGTCATCGTTTCTATGCGCGACACTAGCATGCTGCGCTCGCTGTCGCTCCGCGTTGTCGCGAATTCGAGCCGGGCACTTGGCAATCCAATGCCCATGCTCACCGCAATAGTGACAAGTACCGCTAGCCTTCACTGGTACTTGTCGTCCTTTGCGTCGTCCATTTTCTGTTATCGCAAATGCTTGACCTTGGCCGTGCGCGGCTCCATCTACGCCGCCACCTTGCTCTTTGCGCTTTAAGTCTTCGTGTAACAGCCGAGACGTGACGAGCTCCCACGAAAACGAGTCGGCTCTTGACTCTAGTGCTGTATAAGAAACGCGTACGACTCGCTCAGACTTGCCAAAAGCGTAATCACCAGGTCGTCCTCGCTAACCGGAGCACCCACAGCGTCGAGCTGCTCCGCCAGCGTCTTAATCTTGTTAATGTGCGTAGACGATCGCAAGCGCCTTCCTCGACTTGCCCTTGTACGTGTTCTGGTCCAGCGCAGTAGTCAGGTGTTCCAGCTTGATCTCCCCGCTCACCACTTCCCACAAGTCGCGCTTCTCCAGCACCATCTGCATCTTGAACTTCCATGTGTGAACGTTTGTTCCATCGAACTTGTTGATGCGGTTGGTCGTGGACGTGTCCATGGCGAGGGCGAAGTCGGTGTCGGAGTTTGGGAAGACGGACCTTGGGCTTATAACCTGAAGAAGGTCAAGTGTGCACTAATTGGTAAAATGCAAAGTGAATATATTTTAAAGGTCCTTAGTTCGCAACTACATGGTAGTTGCTGGTCGAGGCGTTTCTTTACCAGCATCTTTACCAGCATCTTCGACAACACTTCAAACCATAAAGGGAGCATCTTAGCTGACAGACGTAATTTGGGCACACGTCGTTGACATATCCATCCGGTTGCACCACGTAAATGTCCTCGTCTAGAGTGCCGTTGAGAAAGGCTGTCTTGACGTCCATCTGATGCAACGTCAAATTGTACTTGCCCCCCCCCGACAGACTTAGTAAAATCCTGATCGATGTAAACTTGGCCACTGGTGAAAAGGTCACTTCGTAGTCGACATCATACTTTTAAGAAAAGCCTTTGGCCACGAGTCTTGCCTTGAACCGCTCGATCTCTCAGCTTGGTTTTCCTTGATTCGAAAGACCCATCTACACCCGATAGCCTTACGACCTTTTGGCAGCGGTACCAAATCCCATGTCTTGTTCTTGCAAAGAGAACTCACTTCAGCATCACACGTCTCCTTCCCCTTGGCCGCGTTGCTGAATTCCATTGCCGACTTGAAGGTTGTCGGCATTTCTCCCACTGAACCCACAACAAAGGTCGCTTCGAAATCTTGGGCCGTTGCAGACATTTCCTCCAGCGATTGATAGCGACTTGGCCTCTTTGCTGTGGAACTTGCGCCGCTTTTTCTAGTGATTGGTTTCGCTGGTGTCGTTTACTACTAGGCTCAAAATCCAAATCCACAATAGGCTGCGTTTGAAAGTGCTGCTTGCCTTTATGCTCCACGTCTTCATCATGCATTGCTGTTCATTTTCCGAGCGGTCGAAATCAGCTGTTTCGGTCTCGTCAAGTACAGCTTCTGATGACTTGGTTTTGGTATCTTGTCGTCAAAAGTATCTTCCATGAATTTTTCGTCCCGACTTATCAGAACGCGACCGCTAGCAATTTCTTCAAACCATACGCTTTTTCATGTTCCGAATAGCCAAGAAAACGGCACCGAGCCGAACGAGCATCAAACTTGGATCGTTTCTCTTTAAGAATTGAGACGTAAGCATGGCAGCCAAATACCTTTAAATTTGCCAACAAAGGCTTCTTGCCAGTCCACAGTTGAAACGGCGACAAATCATGATCAACGGCTCGTGTCGGATATCGGTTGCGAAGAAACGCAGCAGCTAAAACAGCTTCACCCCAGTATGCTTTTGGAATATTAGCGTGCTCCAGCATGCACCGTCCACATTCAATGAGTGTACGATTCATGCGTTCTGCGACCCCATTTAGTTGTGGTGTGTATGGTGGCGTAAACTTCTGAATAATCCCACGCTCTGCACAAAACTTTGCCATTGCTCCAGAACTGTATTCGCCACCATTATCACAACAAAGTGATTTGACGCGCATGTTGGTCTGGTTTTCGGCCATCGCAACGAAAGTAGCAAGCTTGTCGGCCACCTCAGACTTTTTCCGTAGCAAGTAAACAGCACAAAAGTGCGACTTCTCGTCAATAAAAGTGACGAAATATCGCTTACCACTGAACATTTCCGTCTGCATAGGTCCACACACATCGGTGTGAATGACTTTAAGCAATTTTGTCGCCCGATTTGGAGACGACATCATGAAGCTTACTCGTGTCTGTTTGCCAAGAGCGCATCCTTTACACAGCTCCCACTTGTTAACAGACTTCAGGTCAATACCTGCTCCACAGCCTTTTGAAACAATTGTGAAAAGACCACCGTGACCAATGTAACCTAGTCGAAGGTGCCAATGGTACGACGTGGTGTCCCCATGGCATCCCAACGAACTAGTCAAATGGGCCTCGTCCACAATAATTGGCTTCATGCAAAGCTTAAACAGCCCCTTTCCTTCACGAGCGCCCGCCCAACTTCCAGCGAAGACGTTTTGCTTCAGCAAAGCAGCCGTCGCGCTTAAACGCAGCAGGACCAACATCCTTTGTAAAGCGTCCAACGGAGAAAAATTGAGCGAAAGCTTAGGAATGTGCCAAACAGAAGTGAGTACACCCTTTTTCATTCGCGAGGCGTAAACATCGACATTACAATGTCACCCGTTCCCACAGCTTGAACCACGCCATCATTCGCGAGATGCACATCCACTGGGTCGATTCTTTTGTACTTTTTCATGTACTCTTTCGAGTGGGTCATGTGCTGAGAGGCCCCCGAGTCAGCTAGCCACACACAGCTCGACTTGGTGGAATAGGCAGCTTCACCAACCGAGAAAAGATAGTCGCCAGGGTCGTCATCGTTTCTATGCGCGACACTAGCATGCTGCGCTCGCTGTCGCTCCGCGTTGTCGCGAATTCGAGCCGGGCACTTGGCAATCCAATGCCCATGCTCACCGCAATAGTGACAAGTACCGCTAGCCTTCACTGGTGCTTGTCGTCCTTTGCGTCGTCCATTTTCTGTTATCGCAAATGCTTGACCTTGGCCGTGCGCGGCTCCATCTACGCCGCCACCTTGCTCTTTGCGCTTTAAGTCTTCGTGTAACAGCCGAGACGTGACGAGCTCCCACGAAAACGAGTCGGCTCTTGACTCTAGTGCTGTATAAGAAACGCGTACGACTCGCTCAGACTTGCCAAAAGCGTAATCACCAGGTCGTCCTCGCTAACCGGAGCACCCACAGCGTCGAGCTGCTCCGCCAGCGTCTTAATCTTGTTAATGTGCGTAGACGATCGCAAGCGCCTTCCTCGACTTGCCCTTGTACGTATTCTGGTCCAGCGCAGTAGTCAGGTGTTCCAGCTTGATCTCCCCGCTCACCACTTCCCACAAGTCGCGCTCCTCCAGCACCATCTGCATCTTGAACTTCCATGTGTGAACGTTTGTTCCATCGAACTTGTTGATGCGGTTGGTCGTGGACGTGTCCATGGCGAGGGCAAAGTCGGTGTCGGAGTTTGGGAAGACGGAGCTTGGGCTCATAACCTGAAGAAGGTCAAGTGTGCACTAATTGGTAAAATGCAAAGTGAATATATTTTAAAGGTCCTTAGTTCGCAACTACATGGTAGTTGCTGGTCGAGGCGTTTCTTTACCAGCATCTTTACCAGCATCTTCGACAACACTTCAAACCATAAAGGGAGCATCTTAGCTGACAGACGTAATTTGGGCACGTCGTTGACATATCCATCCGGTTGCACCACGTAAATGTCCTCGTCTAGAGTGCCGTTGAGAAAGGCTGTCTTGACGTCCATCTGATGCAACGTCAAATTGTACTTGCCCCCCCCCGACAGACTTAGTAAAATCCTGATCGATGTAAACTTGGCCACTGGTGAAAAGGTCACTTCGTAGTCGACATCATACTTTTAAGAAAAGCCTTTGGCCACGAGTCTTGCCTTGAACCGCTCGATCTCTCAGCTTGGTTTTCCTTGATTCGAAAGACCCATCTACACCCGATAGCCTTACGACCTTTTGGCAGCGGTACCAAATCCCATGTCTTGTTCTTGCAAAGAGAACTCACTTCAGCATCACACGTCTCCTTCCCCTTGGCCGCGTTGCTGAATTCCATTGCCGACTTGAAGGTTGTCGGCATTTCTCCCACTGAACCCACAATAAAGGCCGCTTCGAAATCTTGGGCCGTTGCAGACATTTCCTCCAGCGATTGATAGCGACTTGGCCTCTTTGCTGTTGGAACTTGCGCCGCTTTTTCTAGTGATTGGTTTCGCTGGTGTCGTTTACTACTAGGCTCAAAATCCAAATCCACAATAGGCTGCGTTTGAAAGTGCTGCTTGCCTTTATGCTCCACGTCTTCATCATGCATTGTTGTTCATTTTCCGAGCGGTCGAAATCAGCTGTTTCGGTCTCGTCAAGTACAGCTTCTGATGACTTGGTACTTGGTATCTTGTCGTCAAAAGTATCTTCCGTGATTTTTCGTCCCGACTTATCAGAACGCGACCGCTAGCAATTTCTTCAAACCATACGCTTTTTCATGTTCCGAATAGCCAAGAAAACGGCACCGAGCCGAACGAGCATCAAACTTGGATCGTTTCTCTTTAAGAATTGAGACGTAAGCATGGCAGCCAAATACCTTTAAATTTGCCAACAAAGGCTTCTTGCCAGTCCACAGTTGAAACGGCGACAAATCATGATCAACGGCTCGTGTCGGATATCGGTTGCGAAGAAACGCAGCAGCTAAAACAGCTTCACCCCAGTATGCTTTTGGAATATTAGCGTGCTCCAGCATGCACCGTCCACATTCAATGAGTGTACGATTCATGCGTTCTGCGACCCCATTTAGTTGTGGTGTGTATGGTGGCGTAAACTTCTGAATAATCCCACGCTCTGCACAAAACTTTGCCATTGCTCCAGAACTGTATTCGCCACCATTATCACAACAAAGTGATTTGACGCGCATGTTGGTCTGGTTTTCGGCCATCGCAACGAAAGTAGCAAGCTTGTCGGCCACCTCAGACTTTTTCCGTAGCAAGTAAACAGCACAAAAGTGCGACTTCTCGTCAATAAAAGTGACGAAATATCGCTTACCACTGAACATTTCCGTCTGCATAGGTCCACACACATCGGTGTGAATGACTTTAAGCAATTTTGTCGCCCGATTTGGAGACGACATCATGAAGCTTACTCGTGTCTGTTTGCCAAGAGCGCATCCTTTACACAGCTCCCACTTGTTAACAGACTTCAGGTCAATACCTGCTCCACAGCCTTTTGAAACAATTGTGAAAAGACCACCGTGACCAATGTAACCTAGTCGAAGGTGCCAATGGTACGACGTGGTGTCCCCATGGCATCCCAACGAACTAGTCAAATGGGCCTCGTCCACAATAATTGGCTTCATGCAAAGCTTAAACAGCCCCTTTCCTTCACGAGCGCCCGCCCAACTTCCAGCGAAGACGTTTTGCTTCAGCAAAGCAGCCGTCGCGCTTAAACGCAGCAGGACCAACATCCTTTGTAAAGCGTCCAACGGAGAAAAATTGAGCGAAAGCTTAGGAATGTGCCAAACAGAAGTGAGTACACCCTTTTTCATTCCGCGAGGCGTAAACATCGACATTACAATGTCACCCGTTCCCACAGCTTGAACCACGCCATCATTCGCGAGATGCACATCCACTGGGTCGATTCTTTTGTACTTTTTCATGTACTATTTCGAGTGGGTCATGTGCTGAGAGGCCCCCGAGTCAGCTAGCCACACACAGCTCGACTTGGTGGAATAGGCAGCTTCACCAACCGAGAAAAGATAGTCGCCAGGGTCGTCATCGTTTCTATGCGCGACACTAGCATGCTGCGCTCGCTGTCGCTCCGCGTTGTCGCGAATTCGAGCCGGGCACTTGGCAATCCAATGCCCATGCTCACCGCAATAGTGACAAGTACCGCTAGCCTTCACTGGTGCTTGTCGTCCTTTGCGTCGTCCATTTTCTGTTATCGCAAATGCTTGACCTTGGCCGTGCGCGGCTCCATCTACGCCGCCACCTTGCTCTTTGCGCTTTAAGTCTTCGTGTAACAGCCGAGACGTGACGAGCTCCCACGAAAACGAGTCGGCTCTTGACTCTAGTGCTGTATAAGAAACGCGTACGACTCGCTCAGACTTGCCAAAAGCGTAATCACCAGGTCGTCCTCGCTAACCGGAGCACCCACAGCGTCGAGCTGCTCCGCCAGCGTCTTAATCTTGTTAATGTGCGTAGACGATCGCAAGCGCCTTCCTCGACTTGCCCTTGTACGTATTCTGGTCCAGCGCAGTAGTCAGGTGTTCCAGCTTGATCTCCCCGCTCACCACTTCCCACAAGTCGCGCTCCTCCAGCACCATCTGCATCTTGAACTTCCATGTGTGAACGTTTGTTCCATCGAACTTGTTGATGCGGTTGGTCGTGGACGTGTCCATGGCGAGGGCGAAGTCGGTGTCGGAGTTTAGGAAGACGGAGCTTGGTCTCATAACCTGAAGAAGGTCAAGTGTGCACTAATTGGTAAAATGCAAAGCGAATATATTTTAAAGGTCCTTAGTTCGCAACTACATGGTAGTTGCTGGTCGAGGCGTTTCTTTACCAGCATCTTCGACAACACTTCAAACCATAAAGGGAGCATCTTAGCTGACAGACGTAATTTGGGCACACGTCGTTGACATATCCATCCGGTTGCACCACGTAAATGTCCTCGTCTAGAGTGCCGTTGAGAAAGGCTGTCTTGACGTCCATCTGATGCAACGTCAAATTGTACTTGCCCCCCCCCGACAGACTTAGTAAAATCCTGATCGATGTAAACTTGGCCACTGGTGAAAAGGTCACTTCGTAGTCGACATCATACTTTTAAGAAAAGCCTTTGGCCACGAGTCTTGCCTTGAACCGCTCGATCTCTCAGCTTGGTTTTCCTTGATTCGAAAGACCCATCTACACCCGATAGCCTTACGACCTTTTGGCAGCGGTACCAAATCCCATGTCTTGTTCTTGCAAAGAGAACTCACTTCAGCATCACACGTCTCCTTCCCCTTGGCCGCGTTGCTGAATTCCATTGCCGACTTGAAGGTTGTCGGCATTTCTCCCACTGAACCCACAATAAAGGCCGCTTCGAAATCTTGGGCCGTTGCAGACATTTCCTCCAGCGATTGATAGCGACTTGGCCTCTTTGCTGTTGGAACTTGCGCCGCTTTTTCTAGTGATTGGTTTCGCTGGTGTCGTTTACTACTAGGCTCAAAATCCAAATCCACAATAGGCTGCGTTTGAAAGTGCTGCTTGCCTTTATGCTCCACGTCTTCATCATGCATTGCTGTTCATTTTCCGAGCGGTCGAAATCAGCTGTTTCGGTCTCGTCAAGTACAGCTTCTGATGACTTGGTACTTGGTATCTTGTCGTCAAAAGTATCTTCCGTGATTTTTCGTCCCGACTTATCAGAACGCGACCGCTAGCAACTTCTTCAAACCATACGCTTTTTCATGTTCCGAATAGCCAAGAAAACGGCACCGAGCCGAACGAGCATCAAACTTGGATCGTTTCTCTTTAAGAATTGAGACGTAAGCATGGCAGCCAAATACCTTTAAATTTGCCAACAAAGGCTTCTTGCCAGTCCACAGTTGAAACGGCGACAAATCATGATCAACGGCTCGTGTCGGATATCGGTTGCGAAGAAACGCAGCAGCTAAAACAGCTTCACCCCAGTATGCTTTTGGAATATTAGCGTGCTCCAGCATGCACCGTCCACATTCAATGAGTGTACGATTCATGCGTTCTGCGACCCCATTTAGTTGTGGTGTGTATGGTGGCGTAAACTTCTGAATAATCCCACGCTCTGCACAAAACTTTGCCATTGCTCCAGAACTGTATTCGCCACCATTATCACAACAAAGTGATTTGACGCGCATGTTGGTCTGGTTTTCGGCCATCGCAACGAAAGTAGCAAGCTTGTCGGCCACCTCAGACTTTTTCCGTAGCAAGTAAACAGCACAAAAGTGCGACTTCTCGTCAATAAAAGTGACGAAATATCGCTTACCACTGAACATTTCCGTCTGCATAGGTCCACACACATCGGTGTGAATGACTTTAAGCAATTTTGTCGCCCGATTTGGAGACGACATCATGAAGCTTACTCGTGTCTGTTTGCCAAGAGCGCATCCTTTACACAGCTCCCACTTGTTAACAGACTTCAGGTCAATACCTGCTCCACAGCCTTTTGAAACAATTGTGAAAAGACCACCGTGACCAATGTAACCTAGTCGAAGGTGCCAATGGTACGACGTGGTGTCCCCATGGCATCCCAACGAACTAGTCAAATGGGCCTCGTCCACAATAATTGGCTTCATGCAAAGCTTAAACAGCCCCTTTCCTTCACGAGCGCCCGCCCAACTTCCAGCGAAGACGTTTTGCTTCAGCAAAGCAGCCGTCGCGCTTAAACGCAGCAGGACCAACATCCTTTGTAAAGCGTCCAACGGAGAAAAATTGAGCGAAAGCTTAGGAATGTGCCAAACAGAAGTGAGTACACCCTTTTTCATTCCGCGAGGCGTAAACATCGACATTACAATGTCACCCGTTCCCACAGCTTGAACCACGCCATCATTCGCGAGATGCACATCCACTGGGTCGATTCTTTTGTACTTTTTCATGTACTATTTCGAGTGGGTCATGTGCTGAGAGGCCCCCGAGTCAGCTAGCCACACACAGCTCGACTTGGTGGAATAGGCAGCTTCACCAACCGAGAAAAGATAGTCGCCAGGGTCGTCATCGTTTCTATGCGCGACACTAGCATGCTGCGCTCGCTGTCGCTCCGCGTTGTCGCGAATTCGAGCCGGGCACTTGGCAATCCAATGCCCATGCTCACCGCAATAGTGACAAGTACCGCTAGCCTTCACTGGTGCTTGTCGTCCTTTGCGTCGTCCATTTTCTGTTATCGCAAATGCTTGACCTTGGCCGTGCGCGGCTCCATCTACGCCGCCACCTTGCTCTTTGCGCTTTAAGTCTTCGTGTAACAGCCGAGACGTGACGAGCTCCCACGAAAACGAGTCGGCTCTTGACTCTAGTGCTGTATAAGAAACGCGTACGACTCGCTCAGACTTGCCAAAAGCGTAATCACCAGGTCGTCCTCTCTAACCGGAGCCCCACAGCGTCGAGCTGCTCCCAGCGTCTTAATCTTGTTAATGTGCGTAGACGATCGCAAGCGCCTTCCTCGACTTGCCCTTGTACGTTTCTGGTCCAGCACAGTAGTCAGGTGTTCCAGCTTGATCTCCCCGCTCACCACTTCCCACAAGTCGCGCTCCTCCAGCACCATCTGCATCTTGAACTTCCATGTGTGAACGTTTGTTCCATCGAACTTGTTGATGCGGTTGGTCGTGGACGTGTCCATGGCGAGGGCGAAGTCGGTGTCGGAGTTTGGGAAGACGGAGCTTGGTCATAACCTGAAGAAGGTCAAGTGTGCACTAATTGGTAAAATGCAAAGTGAATATATTTTAAAGGTCCTTAGTTCGCAACTACATGGTAGTTGCTGGTCGAGGCGTTTCTTTGCCAGCATCTTCGACAACACTTCAAACCATAAAGGGAGCATCTTAGCTGACAGACGTAATTTGGGTACACGTCGTTGACACATCCATCCGGTTGCACCACGTAAATGTCCTCGTCTAGAGTGCCGTTGAGAAAGGTTGTCTTGACGTCCATCTGATGCAACGTCAAATTGTACTTGCCCCCCCCCTGACAGACTTAGTAAAATCCTGATCGATGTAAACTTGGCCACTGGTGAAAAGGTCACTTCGTAGTCGACATCATACTTTTAAGAAAAGCCTTGGCCACGAGTCTTGCCTTGAACCGCTCGATCTCTCAGCTTGGTTTTCCTTGATTCGAAAGACCCATCTACACCCGATAGCCTTACGACCTTTTGGCAGCGGTACCAAATCCCATGTCTTGTTCTTGCAAAGAGAACTCACTTCAGCATCACACGTCTCCTTCCCCTTGGCCGCGTTGCTGAATTCCATTGCCGACTTGAAGGTTGTCGGCATTTCTCCCACTGAACCCACAACAAAGGCCGCTTCGAAATCTTGGGCCGTTGCAGACATTTCCTCCAGCGATTGATAGCGACTTGGCCTCTTTGCTGTTGGAACTTGCGCCGCTTTTTCTAGTGATTGGTTTCGCTGGTGTCGTTTACTACTAGGCTCAAAATCCAAATCCACAATAGGCTGCGTTTGAAAGTGCTGCTTGCCTTTATGCTCCACGTCTTCATCATGCATTGTTGTTCATTTTCCGAGCGGTCGAAATCAGCTGTTTCGGTCTCGTCAAGTACAGCTTCTGATGACTTGGTACTTGGTATCTTGTCGTCAAAAGTATCTTCCATGAATTTTTCGTCCCGACTTATCAGAACGCGACCGCTAGCAACTTCTTCAAACCATACGCTTTTTCATGTTCCGAATAGCCAAGAAAACGGCACCGAGCCGAACGAGCATCAAACTTGGATCGTTTCTCTTTAAGAATTGAGACGTAAGCATGGCAGCCAAATACCTTTAAATTTGCCAACAAAGGCTTCTTGCCAGTCCACAGTTGAAACGGCGACAAATCATGATCAACGGCTCGTGTCGGATATCGGTTGCGAAGAAACGCAGCAGCTAAAACAGCTTCACCCCAGTATGCTTTTGGAATATTAGCGTGCTCCAGCATGCACCGTCCACATTCAATGAGTGTACAATTCATGCGTTCTGCGACCCCATTTAGTTGTGGTGTGTATGGTGGCGTAAACTTCTGAAAAATCCCACGCTCTGCACAAAACTTTGCCATTGCTCCAGAACTGTATTCGCCACCATTATTACAACAGAGTAATTTGACGCGCATGTTGGTCTGGTTTTCGGCCATCGCGACGAAAGTAGCAAGCTTGTCGGCCACCTCAGACTTTTTCCGTAGCAAGTAAACAGCACAAAAGTGCGACTTCTCGTCAATAAAAGTGACGAAATATCGCTTACCACTGAACATTTCCGTCTGCATAGGTCCACACACATCGGTGTGAATGACTTTAAGCAATTTTGTCGCCCGATTTGGAGACGACATCATGAAGGTTACTCGTGTCTGTTTGCCAAGAGCGCATCCTTTACACAGCTCCCACTTGTTAACAGACTTCAGGTCAATACCTGCTCCACAGCCTTTTGAAACAATTGTGAAAAGACCACCGTGACCAATGTAACCTAGTCGAAGGTGCCAATGGTACGACGTGGTGTCCCCATGGCATCCCAACGAACTAGTCAAATGGGCCTCGTCCACAATAATTGGCTTCATGCAAAGCTTAAACAGCCCCTTTCCTTCACGAGCGCCCGCCCAACTTCCAGCGAAGACGTTTTGCTTCAGCAAAGCAGCCGTCGCGCTTAAACGCAGCAGGACCAACATCCTTTGTAAAGCGTCCAACGGAGAAAAATTGAGCGAAAGCTTAGGAATGTGCCAAACAGAAGTGAGTACACCCTTTTTCATTCCGCGAGGCGTAAACATCGACATTACAATGTCACCCGTTCCCACAGCTTGAACCACGCCATCATTCGCGAGATGCACATCCACTGGGTCGATTCTTTTGTACTTTTTCATGTACTATTTCGAGTGGGTCATGTGCTGAGAGGCCCCCGAGTCAGCTAGCCACACACAGCTCGACTTGGTGGAATAGGCAGCTTCACCAACCGAGAAAAGATAGTCGCCAGGGTCGTCATCGTTTCTATGCGCGACACTAGCATGCTGCGCTCGCTGTCGCTCCGCGTTGTCGCGAATTCGAGCCGGGCACTTGGCAATCCAATGCCCATGCTCACCGCAATAGTGACAAGTACCGCTAGCCTTCACTGGTGCTTGTCGTCCTTTGCGTCGTCCATTTTCTGTTATCGCAAATGCTTGACCTTGGCCGTGCGCGGCTCCATCTACGCCGCCACCTTGCTCTTTGCGCTTTAAGTCTTCGTGTAACAGCCGAGACGTGACGAGCTCCCACGAAAACGAGTCGGCTCTTGACTCTAGTGCTGTATAAGAAACGCGTACGACTCGCTCAGACTTGCCAAAAGCGTAATCACCAGGTCGTCCTCGCTAACCGGAGCACCCACAGCGTCGAGCTGCTCCGCCAGCGTCTTAATCTTGTTAATGTGCGTAGACGATCGCAAGCGCCTTCCTCGACTTGCCCTTGTACGTATTCTGGTCCAGCGCAGTAGTCAGGTGTTCCAGCTTGATCTCCCCGCTCACCACTTCCCACAAGTCGCGC
Organism: Plasmopara viticola; assembly: GCA_001695595.3. Classification (NCBI taxonomy): domain Eukaryota; phylum Oomycota; class Peronosporomycetes; order Peronosporales; family Peronosporaceae; genus Plasmopara; species Plasmopara viticola. The sequence continues at coordinate 436,404 of MBPM02000054.1, forward strand.
TCCTCCAGCACCATCTGCATCTTGAACTTCCATGTGTGAACGTTTGTTCCATCGAACTTGTTGATGCGGTTGGTCGTGGACGTGTCCATGGCGAGGGCAAGTCGGTGTCGGAGTTTGGGAAGACGGAGCTTGGGCTCATAACCTGAAGAAGGTCAAGTGTGCACTAATTGGTAAAATGCAAAGTGAATATATTTTAAAGGTCCTTAGTTCGCAACTACATGGTAGTTGCTGGTCGAGGCGTTTCTTTACCAGCATCTTTACCAGCATCTTCGACAACACTTCAAACCATAAAGGGAGCATCTTAGCTGACAGACGTAATTTGGGCACACGTCGTTGACATATCCATCCGGTTGCACCACGTAATGTCCTCGTCTAGAGTGCCGTTGAGAAAGGCTGTCTTGACGTCCATCTGATGCAACGTCAAATTGTACTTGCCCCCCCGACAGACTTAGTAAAATCCTGATCGATGTAAACTTGGCCACTGGTGAAAAGGTCACTTCGTAGTCGACATCATACTTTTAAGAAAAGCCTCTGGCCACGAGTCTTGCCTTGAACCGCTCGATCTCTCAGCTTGGTTTTCCTTGATTCGAAAGACCCATCTACACCCGATAGCCTTACGACCTTTTGGCAGCGGTACCAAATCCCATGTCTTGTTCTTGCAAAGAGAACTCACTTCAGCATCACACGTCTCTTCCCCTTGGCCGCGTTGCTGAATTCCATTGCCGACTTGAAGGTTGTCGGCATTTCTCCCACTGAACCCACAACAAAGGCCGCTTCGAAATCTTGGGCCGTTGCAGACATTTCCTCCAGCGATTGATAGCGACTTGGCCTCTTTGCTGTTGGAACTTGCGCCGCTTTTTCTAGTGATTGGTTTCGCTGGTGTCGTTTACTACTAGGCTCAAAATCCAAATCCACAATAGGCTGCGTTTGAAAGTGCTGCTTGCCTTTATGCTCCACGTCTTCATCATGCATTGCTGTTCATTTTCCGAGCGGTCGAAATCAGCTGTTTCGGTCTCGTCAAGTACAGCTTCTGATGACTTGGTACTTGGTATCTTGTCGTCAAAAGTATCTTCCGTGGATTTTTCGTCCCGACTTATCAGAACGCGACCGCTAGCAACTTCTTCAAACCATACGCTTTTTCATGTTCCGAATAGCCAAGAAAACGGCACCGAGCCGAACGCGCATCAAACTTGGATCGTTTCTCTTTAAGAATTGAGACGTAAGCATGGCAGCCAAATACCTTTAAATTTGCCAACAAAGGCTTCTTGCCAGTCCACAGTTGAAACGGCGACAAATCATGATCAACGGCTCGTGTCGGATATCGGTTGCGAAGAAACGCAGCAGCTAAAACAGCTTCACCCCAGTATGCTTTTGGAATATTAGCGTGCTCCAGCATGCACCGTCCACATTCAATGAGTGTACGATTCATGCGTTCTGCGACCCCATTTAGTTGTGGTGTGTATGGTGGCGTAAACTTCTGAATAATCCCACGCTCTGCACGAAACTTTGCCATTGCTTCAGAACTGTATTCGCCACCATTATTACAACAAAGTGATTTGACGCGCATGTTGGTCTGGTTTTCGGCCATCGCAACGAAAGTAGCAAGCTTGTCGGCCACCTCAGACTTTTTCCGTAGCAAGTAAACAGCACAAAAGTGCGACTTCTCGTCAATAAAAGTGACGAAATATCGCTTACCACTGAACATTTCCGTCTGCATAGGTCCACACACATCGGTGTGAATGACTTTAAGCAATTTTGTCGCCCGATTTGGAGACGACTTCATGAAGCTTACTCGTGTCTGTTTGCCAAGAGCGCATCCTTTACACAGCTCCCACTTGTTAACAGACTTCAGGTCAATACCTGCTCCACAGCCTTTTGAAACAATTGTGAAAAGACCACCGTGACCAATGTAACCTAGTCGAAGGTGCCAATGGTACGACGTGGTGTCCCCATGGCATCCCAACGAACTAGTCAAATGGGCCTCGTCCACAATAATTGGCTTCATGCAAAGCTTAAACAGCCCCTTTCCTTCACGAGCGCCCGCCCAACTTCCAGCGAAGACGTTTTGCTTCAGCAAAGCAGCCGTCGCGCTTAAACGCAGCAGGACCAACATCCTTTGTAAAGCGTCCAACGGAGAAAAATTGAGCGAAAGCTTAGGAATGTGCCAAACAGAAGTGAGTACACCCTTTTTCATTCCGCGAGGCGTAAACATCGACATTACAATGTCACCCGTTCCCACAGCTTGAACCACGCCATCATTCGCGAGATGCACATCCACTGGGTCGATTCTTTTGTACTTTTTCATGTACTATTTCGAGTGGGTCATGTGCTGAGAGGCCCCCGAGTCAGCTAGCCACACACAGCTCGACTTGGTGGAATAGGCAGCTTCACCAACCGAGAAAAGATAGTCGCCAGGGTCGTCATCGTTTCTATGCGCGACACTAGCATGCTGCGCTCGCTGTCGCTCCGCGTTGTCGCGAATTCGAGCCGGGCACTTGGCAATCCAATGCCCATGCTCACCGCAATAGTGACAAGTACCGCTAGCCTTCACTGGTGCTTGTCGTCCTTTGCGTCGTCCATTTTCTGTTATCGCAAATGCTTGACCTTGGCCGTGCGCGGCTCCATCTACGCCGCCACCTTGCTCTTTGCGCTTTAAGTCTTCGTGTAACAGCCGAGACGTGACGAGCTCCCACGAAAACGAGTCGGCTCTTGACTCTAGTGCTGTATAAGAAACGCGTACGACTCGCTCAGACTTGCCAAAAGCGTAATCACCAGGTCGTCCTCGCTAACCGGAGCACCCACAGCGTCGAGCTGCTCCGCCAGCGTCTTAATCTTGTTAATGTGCGTAGACGATCGCAAGCGCCTTCCTCGACTTGCCCTTGTACGTTTCTGGTCCAGCACAGTAGTCAGGTGTTCCAGCTTGATCTCCCCGCTCACCACTTCCCACAAGTCGCGCTCCTCCAGCACCATCTGCATCTTGAACTTCCATGTGTGAACGTTTGTTCCATCGAACTTGTTGATGCGGTTGGTCGTGGACGTGTCCATGGCGAGGGCAAAGTCGGTGTCGGAGTTTGGGAAGACGGAGCTTGGGCTCATAACCTGAAGAAGGTCAAGTGTGCACTAATTGGTAAAATGCAAAGTGAATATATTTTAAAGGTCCTTAGTTCGCAACTACATGGTAGTTGCTGGTCGAGGCGTTTCTTTACCAGCATCTTCGACAACACTTCAAACCATAAAGGGAGCATCTTAGCTGACAGACGTAATTTGGGTACACGTCGTTGACACATCCATCCGGTTGCACCACGTAAATGTCCTCGTCTAGAGTGCCGTTGAGAAAGGTGTCTTGACGTCCATCTGATGCAACGTCAAATTGTACTTGCCCCCCCCCGACAGACTTAGTAAAATCCTGATCGATGTAAACTTGGCCACTGGTGAAAAGGTCACTTCGTAGTCGACATCATACTTTTAAGAAAAGCCTTTGGCCACGAGTCTTGCCTTGAACCGCTCGATCTCTCAGCTTGGTTTTCCTTGATTCGAAAGACCCATCTACACCCGATAGCCTTACGACCTTTTGGCAGCGGTACCAAATCCCATGTCTTGTTCTTGCAAAGAGAACTCACTTCAGCATCACACGTCTCCTTCCCCTTGGCCGCGTTGCTGAATTCCATTGCCGACTTGAAGGTTGTCGGCATTTCTCCCACTGAACCCACAACAAAGGCCGCTTCGAAATCTTGGGCCGTTGCAGACATTTCCTCCAGCGATTGATAGCGACTTGGCCTCTTTGCTGTTGGAACTTGCGCCGCTTTTTCTAGTGATTGGTTTCGCTGGTGTCGTTTACTACTAGGCTCAAAATCCAAATCCACAATAGGCTGCGTTTGAAAGTGCTGCTTGCCTTTATGCTCCACGTCTTCATCATGCATTGTTGTTCATTTTCCGAGCGGTCGAAATCAGCTGTTTCGGTCTCGTCAAATACAGCTTCTGATGACTTGGTACTTGGTATCTTGTCGTCAAAAGTATCTTCCATGAATTTTTCGTCCCGACTTATCAGAACGCGACCGCTAGCAACTTCTTCAAACCATACGCTTTTTCATGTTCCGAATAGCCAAGAAAACGGCACCGAGCCGAACGAGCATTAAACTTGGATCGTTTCTCTTTAAGAATTGAGACGTAAGCATGGCAGCCAAATACCTTTAAATTTGCCAACAAAGGCTTCTTGCCAGTCCACAGTTGAAACGGCGACAAATCATGATCAACGGCTCGTGTCGGATATCGGTTGCGAAGAAACGCAGCAGCTAAAACAGCTTCACCCCAGTATGCTTTTGGAATATTAGCGTGCTCCAGCATGCACCGTCCACATTCAATGAGTGTACGATTCATGCGTTCTGCGACCCCATTTAGTTGTGGTGTGTATGGTGGCGTAAACTTCTGAATAATCCACGCTCTGCACAAAACTTTGCCATTGCTCCAGAACTGTATTCGCCACCATTATCACAACAAAGTGATTTGACGCGCATGTTGGTCTGGTTTTCGGCCATCGCAACGAAAGTAGCAAGCTTGTCGGCCACCTCAGACTTTTTCCGTAGCAAGTAAACAGCACAAAAGTGCGACTTCTCGTCAATAAAAGTGACGAAATATCGCTTACCACTGAACATTTCCGTCTGCATAGGTCCACACACATCGGTGTGAATGACTTTAAGCAATTTTGTCGCCCGATTTGGAGACGACATCATGAAGCTTACTCGTGTCTGTTTGCCAAGAGCGCATCCTTTACACAGCTCCCACTTGTTAACAGACTTCAGGTCAATACCTGCTCCACAGCCTTTTGAAACAATTGTGAAAAGACCACCGTGACCAATGTAACCTAGTCGAAGGTGCCAATGGTACGACGTGGTGTCCCCATGGCATCCCAACGAACTAGTCAAATGGGCCTCGTCCACAATAATTGGCTTCATGCAAAGCTTAAACAGCCCCTTTCCTTCACGAGCGCCCGCCCAACTTCCAGCGAAGACGTTTTGCTTCAGCAAAGCAGCCGTCGCGCTTAAACGCAGCAGGACCAACATCCTTTGTAAAGCGTCCAACGGAGAAAAATTGAGCGAAAGCTTAGGAATGTGCCAAACAGAAGTGAGTACACCCTTTTTCATTCCGCGAGGCGTAAACATCGACATTACAATGTCACCCGTTCCCACAGCTTGAACCACGCCATCATTCGCGAGATGCACATCCACTGGGTCGATTCTTTTGTACTTTTTCATGTACTATTTCGAGTGGGTCATGTGCTGAGAGGCCCCCGAGTCAGCTAGCCACACACAGCTCGACTTGGTGGAATAGGCAGCTTCACCAACCGAGAAAAGATAGTCGCCAGGGTCGTCATCGTTTCTATGCGCGACACTAGCATGCTGCGCTCGCTGTCGCTCCGCGTTGTCGCGAATTCGAGCCGGGCACTTGGCAATCCAATGCCCATGCTCACCGCAATAGTGACAAGTACCGCTAGCCTTCACTGGTGCTTGTCGTCCTTTGCGTCGTCCATTTTCTGTTATCGCAAATGCTTGACCTTGGCCGTGCGCGGCTCCATCTACGCCGCCACCTTGCTCTTTGCGCTTTAAGTCTTCGTGTAACAGCCGAGACGTGACGAGCTCCCACGAAAACGAGTCGGCTCTTGACTCTAGTGCTGTATAAGAAACGCGTACGACTCGCTCAGACTTGCCAAAAGCGTAATCACCAGGTCGTCCTCGCTAACCGGAGCACCCACAGCGTCGAGCTGCTCCGCCAGCGTCTTAATCTTGTTAATGTGCGTAGACGATCGCAAGCGCCTTCCTCGACTTGCCCTTGTACGTATTCTGGTCCAGCGCAGTAGTCAGGTGTTCCAGCTTGATCTCCCCGCTCACCACTTCCCACAAGTCGCGCTCCTCCAGCACCATCTGCATCTTGAACTTCCATGCGTGAACGTTTGTTCCATCGAACTTGTTGATGCGGTTGGTCGTGGACGTGTCCATGGCGAGGGCAAAGTCGGTGTCGGAGTTTGGGAAGACGGAGCTTGGGCTCATAACCTGAAGAAGGTCAAGTGTGCACTAATTGGTAAGATGCAAAGTGAATATATTTTAAAGGTCCTTAGTTCGCAACTACATGGTAGTTGCTGGTCGAGGCGTTTCTTTACCAGCATCTTTACCAGCATCTTCGACAACACTTCAAACCATAAAGGGAGCATCTTAGCTGACAGACGTAATTTGGGTACACGTCGTTGACATATCCATCCGGTTGCACCACGTATATGTCCTCGTCTAGAGTGCCGTTGAGAAAGGCTGTCTTGACGTCCATCTGATGCAACGTCAAATTGTACTTGCCCCCCCGACAGACTTAGTAAAATCCTGATCGATGTAAACTTGGCCACTGGTGAAAAGGTCACTTCGTAGTCGACATCATACTTTTAAGAAAAGCCTCTGGCCACGAGTCTTGCCTTGAACCGCTCGATCTCTCAGCTTGGTTTTCCTTGATTCGAAAGACCCATCTACACCCGATAGCCTTACGACCTTTTGGCAGCTGTACCAAATCCCATGTCTTGTTCTTGCAAAGAGAACTCACTTCAGCATCACACGTCTTCTTCCCCTTGGCCGCGTTGCTGAATTCCATTGCCGACTTGAAGGTTGTCGGCATTTCTCCCACTGAACCCACAACAAAGGCCGCTCCGAAATCTTGGGCCGTTGCAGACATTTCCTCCAGCGATTGATAGCGACTTGGCCTCTTTGCTGTTGGAACTTGCGCCGCTTTTTCTAGTGATTGGTTTCGCTGGTGTCGTTTACTACTAGGCTCAAAATCCAAATCCACAATAGGCTGCGTTTGAAAGTGCTGCTTGCCTTCATGCTCCACGTCTTCATCATGCATTGCTGTTCATTTTCCGAGCGGTCGAAATCAGCTGTTTCGGTCTCGTCAAGTACAGCTTCTGATGACTTGGTACTTGGTATCTTGTCGTCAAAAGTATCTTCCGTGATTTTTCGTCCCGACTTATCAGAACGCGACCGCTAGCAACTTCTTCAAACCATACGCTTTTTCATGTTCCGAATAGCCAAGAAAACGGCACCGAGCCGAACGCGCATCAAACTTGGATCGTTTCTCTTTAAGAATTGAGACGTAAGCATGGCAGCCAAATACCTTTAAATTTGCCAACAAAGGCTTCTTGCCAGTCCACAGTTGAAACGGCGACAAATCATGATCAACGACTCGTGTCGGACATCGGTTGCGAAGAAACGCAGCAGCTAAAACAGCTTCACCCCAGTATGCTTTTGGAATATTAGCGTGCTCCAGCATGCACCGTCCACATTCAATGAGTGTACGATTCATGCGTTCTGCGACCCCATTTAGTTGTGGTGTGTATGGTGGCGTAAACTTCTGAATAATCCCACGCTCTGCACGAAACTTTGCCATTGCTCCAGAACTGTATTCGCCACCATTATTACAACAAAGTGATTTGACGCGCATGTTGGTCTGGTTTTCGGCCATCGCAACGAAAGTAGCAAGCTTGTCGGCCACCTCAGACTTTTTCCGTAGCAAGTAAACAGCACAAAAGTGCGACTTCTCGTCAATAAAAGTGACGAAATATCGCTTACCACTGAACATTTCCGTCTGCATAGGTCCACACACATCGGTGTGAATGACTTTAAGCAATTTTGTCGCCCGATTTGGAGACGACTTCATGAAGCTTACTCGTGTCTGTTTGCCAAGAGCGCATCCTTTACACAGCTCCCACTTGTTAACAGACTTCAGGTCAATACCTGCTCCACAGCCTTTTGAAACAATTGTGAAAAGACCACCGTGACCAATGTAACCTAGTCGAAGGTGCCAATGGTACGACGTGGTGTCCCCATGGCATCCCAACGAACTAGTCAAATGGGCCTCGTCCACAATAATTGGCTTCATGCAAAGCTTAAACAGCCCCTTTCCTTCACGAGCGCCCGCCCAACTTCCAGCGAAGACGTTTTGCTTCAGCAAAGCAGCCGTCGCGCTTAAACGCAGCAGGACCAACATCCTTTGTAAAGCGTCCAACGGAGAAAAATTGAGCGAAAGCTTAGGAATGTGCCAAACAGAAGTGAGTACACCCTTTTTCATTCCGCGAGGCGTAAACATCGACATTACAATGTCACCCGTTCCCACAGCTTGAACCACGCCATCATTCGCGAGATGCACATCCACTGGGTCGATTCTTTTGTACTATTTCATGTACTATTTCGAGTGGGTCATGTGCTGAGAGGCCCCCGAGTCAGCTAGCCACACACAGCTCGACTTGGTGGAATAGGCAGCTTCACCAACCGAGAAAAGATAGTCGCCAGGGTCGTCATCGTTTCTATGCGCGACACTAGCATGCTGCGCTCGCTGTCGCTCCGCGTTGTCGCGAATTCGAGCCGGGCACTTGGCAATCCAATGCCCATGCTCACCGCAATAGTGACAAGTACCGCTAGCCTTCACTGGTGCTTGTCGTCCTTTGCGTCGTCCATTTTCTGTTATCGCAAATGCTTGACCTTGGCCGTGCGCGGCTCCATCTACGCCGCCACCTTGCTCTTTGCGCTTTAAGTCTTCGTGTAACAGCCGAGACGTGACGAGCTCCCACGAAAACGAGTCGGCTCTTGACTCTAGTGCTGTATAAGAAACGCGTACGACTCGCTCAGACTTGCCAAAAGCGTAATCACCAGGTCGTCCTCGCTAACCGGAGCACCCACAGCGTCGAGCTGCTCCGCCAGCGTCTTAATCTTGTTAATGTGCGTAGACGATCGCAAGCGCCTTCCTCGACTTGCCCTTGTACGTTTTCTGGTCCAGCACAGTAGTCAGGTGTTCCAGCTTGATCTCCCCGCTCACCACTTCCCACAAGTCGCGCTCCTCCAGCACCATCTGCATCTTGAACTTCCATGTGTGAACGTTTGTTCCATCGAACTTGTTGATGCGGTTGGTCGTGGACGTGTCCATGGCGAGGGCGAAGTCGGTGTCGGAGTTTAGGAAGACGGAGCTTGGTCTCATAACCTGAAGAAGGTCAAGTGTGCACTAATTGGTAAAATGCAAAGCGAATATATTTTAAAGGTCCTTAGTTCGCAACTACATGGTAGTTGCTGGTCGAGGCGTTTCTTTACCAGCATCTTCGACATCACTTCAAACCATAAAGGGAGCATCTTAGCTGACAGACGTAATTTGGGTACACGTCGTTGACACATCCATCCGGTTGCACCACGTAAATGTCCTCGTCTAGAGTGCCGTTGAGAAAGGTTGTCTTGACGTCCATCTGATGCAACGTCAAATTGTACTTGCCCCCCCCCCTGACAGACTTAGTAAAATCCTGATCGATGTAAACTTGGCCACTGGTGAAAAGGTCACTTCGTAGTCGACATCATACTTTTAAGAAAAGCCTTTGGTCACGAGTCTTGCCTTGAACCGCTCGATCTCTCAGCTTGGTTTTCCTTGATTCGAGACCCATCTACACCCGATAGCCTTACGACCTTTTGGCAGCGGTACCAAATCCCATGTCTTGTTCTTGCAAAGAGAACTCACTTCAGCATCACACGTCTCCTTCCCCTTGGCCGCGTTGCTGAATTCCATTGCCGACTTGAAGGTTGTCGGCATTTCTCCCACTGAACCCACAACAAAGGCCGCTTCGAAATCTTGGGCCGTTGCAGACATTTCCTCCAGCGATTGATAGCGACTTGGCCTCTTTGCTGTTGGAACTTGCGCCGCTTTTTCTAGTGATTGGTTTCGCTGGTGTCGTTTACTACTAGGCTCAAAATCCAAATCCACAATAGGCTGCGTTTGAAAGTGCTGCTTGCCTTTATGCTCCACGTCTTCATCATGCATTGCTGTTCATTTTCCGAGCGGTCGAAATCAGCTGTTTCGGTCTCGTCAAGTACAGCTTCTGATGACTTGGTACTTGGTATCTTGTCGTCAAAAGTATCTTCCGTGGATTTTTCGTCCCGACTTATCAGAACGCGACCGCTAGCAACTTCTTCAAACCATACGCTTTTTCATGTTCCGAATAGCCAATAAACGGCACCGAGCCGAACGCGCATCAAACTTGGATCGTTTCTCTTTAAGAATTGAGACGTAAGCATGGCAGCCAAATACCTTTAAATTTGCCAACAAAGGCTTCTTGCCAGTCCACAGTTGAAACGGCGACAAATCATGATCAACGGCTCGTGTCGGACATCGGTTGCGAAGAAACGCAGCAGCTAAAACAGCTTCACCCCAGTATGCTTTCGGAATATTAGCGTGCTCCAGCATGCACCGTCCACATTCAACGAGTGTACGATTCATGCGTTCTGCGACCCCATTTAGTTGTGGTGTGTATGGTGGCGTAAACTTCTGAATAATTCCACGCTCTGCACAAAACTTTGCCATTGCTCCAGAACTGTATTCGCCACCATTATCACAACAAAGTGATTTGACGCGCATGTTGGTCTGGTTTTCGGCCATCGCAACGAAAATAGCAAGCTTGTCGGCCACCTCAGACTTTTTCCGTAGCAAGTAAACAGCACAAAAGTGCGACTTTTCGTCAATAAAAGTGACGAAATATCGCTTACCACTGAACATTTCCGTCTGCATAGGTCCACACACATCGGTGTGAATGACTTTAAGCAATTTTGTCGCCCGATTTGGAGACGACTTCATGAAGCTTACTCGTGTCTGTTTGCCAAGAGCGCATCCTTTACACAGCTCCCACTTGTTAACAGACTTCAGGTCAATACCTGCTCCACAGCCTTTTAAAACAATTGTGAAAAGACCACCGTGACCAATGTAACCTAGTCGAAGGTGCCAATGGTACGACGTGGTGTCCCCATGGCATCCCAACGAACTAGTCAAATGGGCCTCGTCCACAATAATTGGCTTCATGCAAAGCTTAAACAGCCCCTTTCCTTCACGAGCGCCCGCCCAACTTCCAGCGAAGACGTTTTGCTTCAGCAAAGCAGCCGTCGCGCTTAAACGTAGCAGGACCAACATCCTTTGTAAAGCGTCCAACGGAGAAAAATTGAGCGAAAGTTTAGGAATGTGCCAAACAGAAGTGAGTACACCCTATTTCATTCCGCGAGGCGTAAACATCGACATTACAATGTCACCCGTTCCCACAGCTTGAACCACGCCATCATTCGCGAGATGCACATCCACTGGGTCGATTCTTTTGTACTTTTTCATGTACTCTATCGAGTGGGTCATGTGCTGAGTGGCCCCCGAGTCAGCTAGCCACACACAGCTCGACTTGGTGGAATAAGCAGCTTCACCAATTGAGAAAAGATAGTCGCCAGGGTCGTCATCGTTTCTATGCGCGACACTAGCATGCTGCGCTCGCTGTCGCTCCGCGTTGTCGCGAATTCGAGCCGGGCACTTGGCAATCCAATGCCCATGCTCGCCGCAATAGTGACAAGTACCGCTAGCCTTCACTGGTGCCTGTCGTCCTTTGTGTCGTCCATTTTCTGTTATCGCAAATGCTTGACCTTGGCCGTGCGCGGCTCCATCTACGCCGCCACCTTGCTCTTTGCGCTTTAAGTCTTCGTGTAACAGCCGAGACGTGACGAGCTCCCACGAAAACGAGTCGGCTCTTGACTCTAGTGCTGTATAAGAAACGCGTACGACTCGCTCAGACTTGCCAAAAGCGTAATCACCAGGTCGTCCTCTCTAACTGGAGCCCCCACAGCGTCGAGCTGCTTCTCCAGCGTCTCAATCTTGATAATGTGCGCAGATAAGCGCAAGCGCCTTCCTCGACTTGCGCTTGTACGTGTTCTGGTCCAGCACAGTAGTCAGGTGTTCCAGCTTGATCTCCCCGCTCACCACTTCCCACAAGTCGCGCTCCTCCAGCACCATCTGCATCTTGAACTTCCATGTGTGAACGTTTGTTCCATCGAACTTGTTGATGCGGTTGGTCGTGGACGTGTTCATGGCGAGGGCGAAGTCGGTGTCGGAGTTTGGGAAGACGGAGCTTGGGATCATAATCTGAAGAAGGTCAAGTGTACAATTATTGGTAAAATGCAAAGTGAATATATTTTAAAGGTCCTTAGTTCGCAACTACATGGTAGTTGCTGGTCGAGGCGTTTCTTTGCCAGCATCTTCGACAACACTTCAAACCATAAAGGGAGCATCTTAGCTGACAGACGTAATTTGGGTACACGTCGGTGACATATCCATCCGGTTGCACCACGTAAATGTCCTCGTCTAGAGTGCCGTTGAGAAAGGCTGTCTTGACGTCCATCTGATGCATCCTTGTCCCTTGAATATACCTGAAGACTCTTTTTAATGCTTGCCAGTGTGTCGGACATGGGTCTGCTGCAAATTGGCTGAGTACTCCCACTGCCGCAGCGAGATCCGGACGCGTGCCGACCATAAGGTACATCAGGCAACCAACAGCATTTCGATATGGCACACCGGTCATAGTTTCTTCGTATTTGCATCCTCCTTTGCAATTTGACTTGGTAAGTTTGAGTCCTAGTTCTTGCGGCGTTCTGACGGGCTTGCTATTTTTCATATTGAACTTGGTTAAAATCTCGCACGCGAACTTGGTTTGCCGCATCGTCAGAGTCCCGGTCTTTAAATTTTGCTCGATCTCAATTCCGAGAAAGAAGTTAAGTTGCCCCAAATCCGTCATCTCGAATCGTTTGCTGAGTGCGTGCTTGGTTTCCTGGAGCATCTTGCTCGTATTGCAGGCCAAAATTAGATCGTCGACGTAAAGTGCTACGAACTTCATGTCATGGCCATCCCGCTTCACATACACGCAGTGATCTGATTCACACTTCTTGACTTCCAGGCCCAACATGAAGTCGTCAATGGTCTTGTTCCACATTCGAGGCGATTGCTTCAGCCCTTACAGTGACCGCTGTAACTTGCACACATAGTCCGGGTTGGCCGTGTTTGTAAATCCATCAGGCTGCGTCATGTAAATTTCTTCGTCAAGCTGACCGTTGAGAAATGCTGTTTTGACATCCATCTGGTGAATTGCGAGTCCGATGAACTTGGCAGCCAGACTGAGCAAAATCCGAATCGACGTAAACTTGGCCCCAGGCGCAAACGTTTCTTCATAGTCAATGCCAAACTTCTGCGAAAAACCCTTGGCCACCAAACGCGCTTTGTAGCACTCGACTTCGCCGGCTTGATTCTCCTTGACACGAAACACCTATCGATTGCCGATTGCCTTGCGTCCTTTTGGAAGGGGTACGAGCGTCCATGTCTTGTTCTTTTGTAGCGAGTCCATTTCCGAACTGCATGCCTCCTTCCATTTAGCTGCGTCGTCGGATTCCATCGCCGACCCAAAGGTGGTCGGCACTCTCCCACTGAATCCACAACGTACGCAGCCTCAAAGTCTTGCGCTGTGGCTGACATTTCTCCAAGTGATTGATATCGACTTTGTCGTTTACACCTTGGCACTTCAGTTGCTTTTTCGAGCGATTGGGTCCGTTGGTGCCGCTTACTGCCAGGCTCAACCTCTTCTTCCTGCGCAGATTCCTTGGCTTCGTATTCCATCTGGTCATGCTGTGAGGATTCCTGATCAGTCGCTTCATCATCATCTTGAACAACAACTTCATTGTAATGACGGTCGCTCCTCCCACTGTCGAAAGTAACTTCCATAAACTTTGCGTCACGACTAACCAGCACACGACCACTCTCTATTTCTTCAAATCGATACGCTTTCTCATGCTCCGAGTAGCCAAGAAATCGACAGCGTACTGACCGAGCGCCAAACTTGCTGCACTTTTCCTTCGGAATCGTGACAAAAGCATGGCATCCAAAAACCTTCGAATTCGTCAGCACAGGTCTTCTTTTCGTCCAAACCTAGTATGGCAATTTATCCATAGCAATACCTCGCGTCGGGCAACGATTGCGAAGGAAGGCGGAGGTCATAACAGCCTCACCCCAATACGTCTTTGGGCAGTCCAGAGTGCTCAATCATACATCTTGCACATTTCACCTGTGTCCGGTTCATGCGTCCAGCCACTTCATTAAGCTGTGGTCTATAAGGTGGCGTAAACTTCTGCTCGATACCACGTCGCTTGCAGAACTGGCCATGTCACCCGATGTGTACTCAATACCATTATCGCGGCGAAGTGCTTTGACAACTTCGCCAGTCTGAGTTTCAGCAAGCGCAACAAACTCGGCAAATTTGGTGGCAACTTCGGACTTGTTTCGCAGTAAAAATACCGTTGTAAAGTGCGAGTACTCGTCTGTGAAAGTGACAAAATACCGCTTGCCGCTAAAAGTCGTTGACTGCGTAGGTCCACACACATCACTGTGAATTACTTCCAGCAGTTCCTTTGCATGATGAGGTGACTTTGACATGAAACTCACTCGCGTTCGTTTGCCAAGTGCACAACCATCACACAGCTCCCACTGTTTGACGGAAGCAAGATCAATGCCAACACCATAGTTTTTCTTGACGATAGTTTCACGACCACCATGTCCAATGTGCCCAAGTCGAAGGTGCCAGAGATACGAAAAGGTGTCCCATGACATCCCGACGAGCTTGTCATATTGGCTTCGTTAGTGCTGACAGGCGTCATACACAGTTTAAACAGCCCTTTGCCCTTGCGGGCTCCAAGCTTCCGCTGCATCCCCCTTGCCTGTGCAAAACAGCCATCGGTTTCGAACGTGACCGGCCCAACATCCTTTGTAAAACGTCCAACAGAAAAAAGATTGCGCGATAGCTTTGGAATATGCCACACTCCACGAAGCATGCCCTTCTTGTTTCCGTGAGCCGTCTTCATAGACATTGCAATGTCGCCAGTCCCGATCGCTTGAACAACACCGTCGTCTGCGAGATGTACGTCCACCGGAGAAATTTCCTTGTAATGCTCATGAACTCTTTCGAAAAAGTCACACAACTCGACTAAGTAGTGCTTGAGTTTCCACCAACCGAGAAGAGAAAATCACCAGAGTCGACTTCACTCTGCGCGATATTTGCACGCTGTGTCGGCCATTGCCGATCTGCGTTCTCACGAATTCTCACGGGGCACTTGACGATCCAATGCCCGTGTTCTCCACAGTAATGGCGCGCACTGCTGGCCTTAGCAGTCGCTTGGTGTCCCTTGCTCCGTCCGTTGTCCGACGTCATAAACGCTTGTCCTTGCCCATGCGCGGCTCCATCGACGCCGCCACCTTGTTCCTTGCGTTTCATCTCTTCGTGTAGTAGACGCGACGTCACAAGTTCCCATGTCAGCGTGTCAGAGCGCGACTCCAGCGCCGTGATGAGGAACTGGTACGAATCACACAGACTTTCAAGAAGCGTGATCACCAGGTCGTCCTCACTTACCGGGGCGCCCACCGCGTCGAGCTGCTCAACCAACGTCTTAAGCTTGTTGATTCTAGCACACCGTCGCCATCCTCCATCATCGTCGTGAACCACCTGCGACGAAGGAAGAGCTTGTTGGCCAGGCTCCTCTTCTCGAAGTGTCCCTCCAATTTTTACCATGCATCATACGCATCTTTGGCTGAGCGAACCAGCGGCAGCTGCGAGTCCTCCATCGCAAGACAGATTATCGCCAGCGCCTATCGAGCCTTACGCTTGAAGGTCGACTGGTCCATCGGGTTACTCATCTGCTCAAGCTTTATCTCCCCGCTCGCAAATTCCCAGAGATCGCGCTCCTCCAACACCATTCGCATCTTGAACTGCCACGTATGAAAATTCGTCCGTCGAACTTGTTAATCCGGCTTGGTGTGGCGTCCATGGTGGCAGCGAAGACGATATCAGAGGCGGGGGCGAAGAAGGCAGAGTCTGCGGGGCTTGGGCTCATAACCTAATGAAGAAAGGTTACTTGAGCGTAGATGGCAAAATGCAAAGTGGATATATTTATAAGGTCCTTAGTTCGCGATTACATGCTACCTCTAAGCCCATCATTTATATAAACCAATCAGAGCGACTTACCATTCGGGCGCAATCATCTTCCCATCCCGAAATCAGTCTTTTGCCCATCTTGAGCTCGCTCCTTTAAGCAGTCATCAACTGATTGCAGATACCGGTACTTACCGATATGTAGTCGCTGGTCGAGGCGTTTCTTTCACAGCATCTTCGACAACAAGGACCTCATTGCAATGTTGTAGCACATTGCCGCCTTCCAACATCTCCATGCATTATCTCCATGCTGAAGAGCTGTCGCTTGAGATAGATGCGACCAGCCTTCTGGGATCCACCGTAAAGTGTCTTCACAAGCACCCATGCGACTCATGCTTCCTCTCAGTCATCGACGACGTGATGGTAGTCCGCGTGCAAGCGGAGTAGTATAAGTCCGAAGGCGATGTTGTTGAGCTTGACGTTCTCATCCTTAGCACGAGAGTCGGTGAAGGTAGGAGTCGTCTAACGATTCACCACATGCCACATTGACTTAATCAGGAACACACCACGCGTGTAGCAGCTCCACGTCACGTAGTTGTTTCCGTTAAATTTGTCGATGAAACCTTAGGTGGAGACGCCTTGCGCAGTGGACATGGTAGTTGAGCTCATAACCTGTTGTTATTCTGTAGCGAAGGAGTGGGGAGCGAAGCTTGTAGGGGGCGAAGAGCAAAGAAGGCACTTGAGCTGTTAAAGAAAGATTCGAAAGTGATTCATTCAATGTTATTTCTCGCTGATGAGACATGCATTAGCTCTTCCTATCATTAAGTCTGTCTGATCAAAATTATTCCTTACTTGTCCAATCATCCTGCTCGTCTAATCAACGTGCGATCGTATTGGACCAGTTCGGGCTAATCGGTCAATGGGTACAGCTGGTACATTGTACCACAAACCGGTTACCCTCTTCAGATTGGGCAGGCGATTTGGAAACCCGACGACATACGAGCGGCTATGCGTTCATGATAAATGAAGGTTGCGTCAGCTGGAGAAGCAAGAAACAACGGGAAGTTGCACAGAAGCCGGATACATGGCTTTGACGGAAGCAGCTCAAGAGGCGACTTGGTTAGCAACTTGACTGTGCGAGCTTGGTGAAATATCAAGTAGTCAGGCGATAAAGATCTACAAAGACAACCAAGGTTCCATAGCGCTAGCTAAAAATCCCGAATTCCACAAGCGCACCAAACACATCGACATACGCTTTCACTTTATACGCGAAAAAGTGGAAGATGGCCGAGTGGTGCTCGAGTACTGTCCAACTCAAGATATGCTGACCGACATTATGACGGTGTCTATTCCAGCTACGCGATTCTGCAAACTGCGGAGCGTGCTCGGCATTCAAGCACAAAAGGCTGTCGAGACGAGTGGGAGTGTTGGCGAAGATGCTGGCAAAGAAACGCCTCGACCAGCGACTGCGTATCGGTAAGTACCGGTATCTACAATCAATTGATGACTGCTTGGAGGAGCCAGTTCAAGATGGGCAAATGATCGACTTTGAGATGGAAATGTTGTCGAAGATGCTGGTGATAAAACGCTTCGACCAGCGACTACATATTGGTAAGTACCGGTATCTGCAATCAGTCAATGAATGCTTGGAGAAGCGGGTTCAAGATAGGCAAAAGATCGATTTTGGGATGAAAAGATGATTGCGCCCGAATGGTGAGTTGTTCTGATTGGCTTAGATAAATCCTTGGCTTAGAGGTAGCATGTAGTTGCGAACTAAGGACCTTATAAATATACTCACTTTGCATTTTGCCATGGCGGTTTGGAAGCCATCGTCAAAAAGGGCTTCCGCACTGGCATTGACATTACGTCAGTAAAGCAGTGGAAGCTTTGTGTTGGTTGTGCATTGGGAAAGCAAACCCAAGCAACATACATGAAGTCGTCGCCAAACCGAGCATATGATGTGCTTGATGTCATTCACAGTGATGTATGTGGTTCAATGCGGCCCCAACACACAGTGGCAAGCGATTTTTGTCACTTTCATAGCAAGTCGCACTTCTGCGCGCTTTGCCTACTTCGAAACAAGTCAGAAGTGGCTGACAAGTTTGCTAAGTTTGTTGCTTATGCTGAAAAGCAAACGAATAAGCGGTTTAAGCAACTTCGAAGTGACAACGGTGGCGAATACACGTCAGGAGCGATGGCCAACTTCTTTGCTGACCGTAGCATTGTGCAGAAGTTTACGCCTCCATACACTCCTCAGCTAAATGGTGTTGCCGAGCGCATTAACCGTACTTTAGTTGAGTGTGCTCGGTGTATGCTTGAGCATGCTAGTCTTAATAAAGCATATTGGGGTAAGGCTATGATGGCCGCAACTTTTCTTTAAAACCGGTGCCCAACATGTGCGATTGGCCACGACAAGTCGCCACATCAACTTTGGACTGGCAAGAAACATTTATGGCCGACCTCAAAGTCTTTGGTTGTCAAGCTTACGTACATATGCCGAAAGAAAAACGATTAAAGTTTGATGCTCGTTCGGTGTGATGTCGGTTTCTCGGATACAGCAATCACGAGAAAGCGTATCGGTTCGAAACAATTGAAAGCGGTCGAATGCTTGTGAGCCAAAACGCACAATTTATGGAGGACACTTTTGACGGTGGAAAACTCAAATACGGTTGTGATGAAAGTGTTATTTAAGATGAAGAAGAGTCACACCAGGATGCAAGACCAAATGACGAGACATATCATGTAGTAGTAACACAGCGGGAAACTTTGACATTGAGGACCCTTTAGGCAAGCGACACCAGCGTGCGCAGTCGCTGGAACAAGTTACAGAAGTTCCGGGATTCAGGCATTATAGTCACTGCCAAGGTTTTGAAGAAATGTCCGCCGCAGTCCACGATTTTGGAGCTGCGTACATTATTGATTCAGTGGGGGGATTGCCGACATCGTCTGCGTCGGCAATGAAATAAAATGACGCAGCCAAGTGGACGAGAGCGTGCGACCCGGAAATGGAATCGCTACGCAGGAATAAGACCTGGACACTTGTGCCATTGCCATTAGGTCGCAAAGCCATAGGCAACAGATGGGTGTTTCGAATCAAGGAAAATCAAGTCGGCGAAGTCGAGCGGTACAAGGCGCGTTTGGTGACCAAGGGATCTTCACAAAAGTATGGCGTCGACTACGAAGAAACGTTCGCGCCAGCGGCCAAGTTCCCTTCGATCCGAATCCTTCTCAGTCTGGCAGCCAAGTACAGCCTTACTGTGCATCAAATGAACGTCAAGACTCCATTTTTGAACGGGCTTCGTGATGAGGACATCCACATGACACAGCCGGATGGATCTGTCGATAAAAAAGTCCAAATTTCGTTTGCAAGCTTGAGCGGTCGCTGTAAGGATTGAAGCAGTTGCCGCGTATGTGGAATAAAACTATTGACGACTTCATGCTTCAACTCAAGTCTAAGTGCGTGTCCGACAACTGCATCTACTTTATGCGTGACGGCAAAGATTTAATTTTCATCGGGCTTTACATCGACGATCTCATTCTGGCAAGCAGCAGCTCAACATTGCTACAAGACACCAAGCACCGCTTAGTGATTGTTTTAAAATGACAGACATGAGCCAGCTCAAGAATTTTCTCGGCATGGAAATCGATCAAGATTTAGTGGCTGGAAACGTGATCGTGAGGCAGTCCAAGTTTGCGAGCAATATTTTATAGAAGCTCAAAATGAACAGCAGCAACCCCGTAAAGACGCCTCAAAAACCAAGTCTCAAGCTTATCAAGGGCATGTGCGAAGGAGGCTTTAAGCATCACGAAATATGGCAAATGTTCCCTACCGGCATGCGGTCGGCTGTTTGATGTACTTGATTGTCGGCACGCGCCCGAATCTTGTAGCAGTTATTAAAGCATTGAGCCAATTCGCGGCGGACCCGTGCCCGACTCATTGGAAATAAATAAGTCGAAGTTAGCACTTGTTGGTTGAATGTAAAATGAATATATTTATGAGGTCCTTAGTTCGCAACTACATGCTACCTCTAAGCCAATAATTTATTTTAGCCAATCAGAACGACTCACCATCCGGGTGCAATCCTCTTCTGATCCCAAAACCGATCTTCTGCCTACTCGAAAGCGCTTATCCAAGCAGTCGTCAACTGATTGCGGATACCGATACTAACCGATATGTAGTCGCTGGTCGAGGCGTTTCTTCTTCGGCATCTTTGACAACTTAAACAACATGTCCAAGTCACTGGCAGGCACTCCAAAGGGTCTACAGATACGTGCAAGGAACAAAGACGCATGACATTATGTTTCAAGCTCAAGACCAAGAACGACTTCGAGGCTATTCAGATGCAGATTGTGCAGGCGATTTGGAAGCCCGACAAAGCACATGCGGCTATACATTCATAATGAATGGAGGTTGCGTCAGCTGGAGAAGCTAGAAACAACGGGCAGTTGTACAGAAGCCGAATACATGGCTCTGACGGAAGCAGCTCAAGAGGCGACTTGGTTAGTAACTTTACTGTGCGAGCTTGGTGAAAGATCCAGTAGTCAAACGATCAAGATCTACAAAGACAAGCAAGGCTCCATCGCGCTGGCTAAAAATCCCGAACTCCACAAGCGCACCAAACACATCGAAATTCGCTTTCACTTTATACGCGAAAAAGTGGAAGATGGCCAAGTGGTTCTCGAGTCCTGTGAAACTCAAGATGTGCTGACCGACATCATGACGAAGTCTATTCCAGCAATTCTGCAAACTGCGGAGTATGCTCAGCATTCAAGCACAAAAAACTGTTGAGTCGAGTGGGAGAGTTGCCGAACATGCTGGCGAAGAAACGCCTCGACCAGCGACTGCATATCGGTAAGTATCGGCAACTGCAATCAGTTCATGACTGCTTGAAGGAGCGGGTTCAAGATGGGCATAAGATCATGTTGGGATGGGAAGATGATTGCGCCCGGATGGTCAGTCGTTTCGATTGGCTTAGATAAATCATTGGCTTAGAGGTAGCATGTAGTTGCGAACTAAGGACCTTATAAATACATTCACTTTGCATTTTACCATCTGGTGCACACTTGATTTTCTTCCGGGGGCAGAGGTTGCAGGGCTTGGTTATAACCTTATGAACAGGTCCAAGTGAGCATTAGCTGGCAGAATGCAAAGTGAATATATTTATAAGGTCCTTTGTTCGCAACTACATGCTACCTTTAAGCCAAATTTTTTTTTAAGCCAATCAGAATGACTTACCTTCCGGGCGCAATCATCTTTGATAGCACTTGTTGGTCAGCCAAAAAACCACTGCTAGCGAATATCAAGGTTTTCGGCTGCCACGTGTACGTTCAAGTACCGAAGAAAAAGCGGTTCAAATTGGACGCTCAATCAATACGCTGTCGGTTTCTAAGATACTCGGAGCATGAAAAGGCGTGCCGTTTTCAAGAAGTGGATAGCGGTCGTTTGTCAATTAGCCGAGATGCACAATTTATGGAGGACGTCTTTGATGATGGAAGACAGAAGTCCAAGAGTGAACTTGTCGTTCGAGATGATGAAGTAATATTTATTTTTTTCGCAGCCCGATGACAGCGACTACGAAAATGAAGAGACGACTCAAGACAATGGGTTTGAGCCAAGTAGCAAGCGACATCAACAAACCAGTTGCTAGAGTAGGCTGCAGACATTCCGCGACCCAAGCGCTTCAGACGAAACCAGTCGCTGGATGAGATGTCTGCAACGGCTCAAGGTTTTGAGGCTGCTTTCGTCGTTGATCTGGTGGGAGAAATGCCGACCACGTTCAAGTCGGCGATGGAATCAAGCGAAGCAGCCAAGTGGAAAGAAGCCTGCAAATCGGAAATGGAGTCGCTTCGAAAGAGCAATACCTGGACGCATGTGTAGCTGCTTCAAGAACGTAAATTAATTGGCAGTAGATGGGTGTTTCGAGTCAGACAAATCAGGCTGGCCAGATCGAGCGGTACAAGGCACGTCTGGTGGCAAAAAGTTTAACACAAAAAAACATGGCATTGACTGCGAGGAGACATTTGCGCCCTATGCCAAGTCTACTTCAATCAGGATTTTGATCAGTTTGGCGGCCAAGTACAGTCTCACCGTTCATCAAATAAATGTGAAAATGGCTTTCCTCAATGGCTTGCTTGATGAAGACATTTACATGGTGCAGCCAAATGGATTCAGCAACGACAATCACCCGGACTATGTGTGCAAGCTTCAGCGATTATTGTATGGACTCAGGCATTCGCCTCGAACGTGGAACAAGACAATCGACGGTTTCATGCTTGGACTGGACTTCAAGGAGTGCGAGTCAGACCACTGCGTCCATATGAAGCGTGACAGTCAAGATATGCTTTTTGTGGCGCTTTATGTCGACGACTTGATTCTCGCAAGCAACTGCGACAAGATGCTCCAATACACCAAGCGAGCGCTCAGCAAACGTTTCGAAATGACCGACATGGGCAAGCTCAGCTACTTTCTCGGAATAGAGATTATGCAAGACACTGAAAGCGGGACAGTCATGCTGCAACAGACCAAGTTTTCGAACGACATTTTCCAGAATTCCAAGATGGACAACAGCAAGGCCGTACGGACGCCACAAGATCCAGGCCTCAAGCTGACCAAGTCAATGTGTGAAGGTGGCTGCAAACACGATGTGACAATGGCGGGTGTTCCATACAGAAACGCTGTGGGCTGCCTCATGTATCTACACGTCCGGACCTTGAAGCAGCAGCAGTGGGAGTGCTTAGCCATTTGTTGCGGACCCGTGCCCGACACATTGGCAAGCTCTCAAAAAAATCTTTCGCTGCATCCGAGGCACAAAGACGCACGGTATCGAGTTTCGAGCAAGCTTCGATAAAGGTCTCCAAGGATACTCGGATGCGGACTGGGCCGGGGAAATCAGGTCAAGACGAAGTACAAGTGGCTATGCATTAATGATGAGCGGAGGGTGTTTCATCTAGAAGAGCAAGAAACAGCGGACGGTGGCTCTTTCATCGCCGGAAGCCGATTACATGGCGCTTTCAGAGGCTACCCAAGAAGCAGTGTGGCTTGTGATTTTTGTGTGAGAAATCGGCGAAATAAGGAGCGACGATGCGATCAAGATCTATGAAGACAACTAAGGCTCGATCGCGCTGGCCAAGAACTCGGAGTTTCACAAGCGCACAAACGACATCGACATTCGATACCACTTTGTGCGCGAAAAGGTTGTAGCCAATCAAGTACTATCCAACACAAGAAATGCTGGCCGATATCATAACAAACTCTATTCCTGCTACGCAATTCTGCAAACTTCGGAGCATGCTCGGTATACAAGCACAAAAGGCTGTCGAGTCGAGTGGCAGTGTCGTTGAAGATGCTAGCGAAGAAACGCCTCGACCAGCGACTACATATGGTAAGTACCGGTATCTGCAATCAGTTAGTGACTGCTCAGATTCAAGATGGGCAAAAGATCGAATTTGGGATGGGAAGATGATTGTGCCCGGATGGGAAGAAAATTGCGCCCAGCGGGTAAGTCATTCTGATTGGCTTAGATAAATAATTGGCTTAAAGGTAGCATGAAGTTGCGAACTTAGGACCTTATAAATATATTTACTTTGCATTCTACCATCTAGTGCTCACTTCGACCTTTTCATCAATATCGAAGTGTCTTGACACGCTTGTTTGTCTGTGTCTCGGCCAACGCAGCGAATTTGCGAACTTGTCGGCCACCTCAGATTTGCTTTTCTAGCAGAAAAACAACGCAAAATGCGATTTTTCGTCGATAAACGTGACGAAATAGCGCTTTCCACCGAATGTTGGTACTTGCATCGGCCCACAAACGTCACTGTGTATGACCTCCAGCACTTCTTTTGCGCGACTTAGGGATGACTATATAAAGCTCACCCTTGGCTGTTTACCGAGCGCGCAACCGCTGCAGAGCTCCACTGGCTCACCGAAGACAAGTCGATTCCAGTGCCATAGCCCTTTTTGATAATGGCATCTAGGCCAGCATGACCAATGTGACCAAGTTGAAGGTGCCGGAGGTACAAAGTGGTGTCTCCATGGCATCTCGACGAACTTGTCACATTTGACTCGTGCGTAATAGTTGGCCTCATGCACAACTTAAACAGATCTTTACCTTCTCGGGAGCCAAATTTTCAGCAAAAGCCTTTTGCTAGCGCGTAACATCCATCTGTCTCAAACGTTTCCGGGTTGTTATCCTTAGTAAAATGGCCGACGGAAAACAAATTGCGCGAAAGCTTGGGGATATGCCACATGTCGTAAGGAAACCTTTCTTCATCCCACGCGGAGTTGCCATAGTCATGACAATGTCACCCGTACCAACTGCTTGATCGACACCGTCGTCACCAAGATGCACGTTCACTGGGGAAATAACCTTGTACTTTTGCATATTCTTTTTGGAGTACGTCATGTGCTGCGTTGCACCCGAGTCAACGAGCCACACGCAGCTGTCCTTGGCGACGCTAGTGTCTCGACCAGCCGAAAATGGGAAATCGCCAGCGTTTTCTCCAAGATGCGCGATGTTCGCACGCTGCGGTCGCTGCCGCATCGCGTTTTCGCAAACTTTTGAAGGACACTCGGCGATCCAATGCCCGCTTTCACCGCAATATTGACTGGCGCTGTTGGCCTTTATCGGCGGTTGACGATCCTTATACCGTCTGTTGTCACTTGACATAAACGCTTGACCTTGCGTTTGCGTCGCTCCATCTACGTCACCACCTTGTTCCTTGCGCTTTACGTCCTCGTGTAGAAACCGAGACGTTACGAGCTCCCACGTTAGCGAATCTGATCGAGACTCCAATGCCGTAATCAGGAACGCGAACGAGTGCCAGAAGCGTGATGACCAAGTCATCTTCGCTGACCGGAGCGCCCACCGCATCGAGCTGTTCCACCAGCATCTTGTTCTTGTTAATGTGCCCCAAGACATCATCACCTCACTTATCATTGTCGTGAAGAAGTGTCGACGAAGAAAGAGCTTGTTGGCCAATATCCTCTTCTCGAAATGCGACATCAGACGCGACCATGCATCATGCGCACCATCTGCCAATCGGACCAAAGGCAGCTGCGAATCTTCCATCGCGAGACAGAGAATTGCCATGGCCTTGCGCGATTTTCTCTCAAACGCGGCTTGGTCCAGCGTGGCGAGGCAGTGCTCAAGCTTTACTTCCCCGGAAGCGACCTCCCACAAGTCGCGTTCCTCGAGCACCATCTGCATCTTGAATTCCCATGTGTGGAAGTTGGTTCCATCGAATTTGCTGATTCGACTGGAGGCAGAGATATCCATTGCGAAGGCGGAGTCGTAGTTGGGGGCGGAGGTTGCATGACTTGGGCTCATAACCGAATGAAAAGGTCGAAGTGAGCACTAGATGGTAGAATGCAAAGTGAATATATCTATATGGTCCTTAGTTCGCAACTACATGCTACCTCTAAGCCCATCAATTATATAAGCCAATCAGAACGACTTACCATCCGGGCGCAATTATCTTCCCATCCCAAAACCAATCTTTCGCCCATCTTGATTCCGCTCCTTCAAGCAGTCATCAACTGATTGCAGATACCGGTACTTACCGATATGTAGTCGCTGGTCGAGGCGTTTCTTCGCCAGCATCTTCGACAACAGTTTGGTGCTCGACAGCACGCGATGGACACCAATTTCAAAGAAACATTGCCGTCATAATTGCTTCTCCCCAGTAGTGTTTAGCGAGGCCCGCGTGCTCCAACATGAACCGTGCGCATTCCACGAGCGTCCGATTTATACGCTCCCCAACTCCGTTTAGTTGTGGTGTGTACGGTGGCGTATACTTTAGCACAATTTTATTATCCGAGCAAATCTTGGCCATTTTCGCGGATGCATACTCACCACCGTTGTCACTGCGAAAAGATTTTACGCGTTTGCCGGTCTGCTTTTTTGCGAATGCCACAAAATTGGCAAACTTGTCCTTGACTTCTGACTTGCTCTTGATCAAGAAGACGACGCGATAGCTGTAATTGTCGTCGATAAAAGTCACGAAATAGCTCTTGCCACTTAATGTTGAGGTCTGTATGGGGCCGCACACATCGCTGTGTATAACTTCTAAAAGCTCGTTCGCTCGATCCGTCGACGTCGATCGGAACCGTACACGAGTCTGCTTCCCCAGTGCACAGCCATAACAAATCTCCCACTTGTTCACAGACGTCATGTCGATACCAGCGGCAAGATCCTTATCCACGATTGAGTTCAGCCCGTCATGTCCAATATGACCAAGTCGAAGATGCCACAAATATGAGGCGTCCTCGTTACTTGTCAAAGACTTGACCGTATTTGCTTCTTCCCGAGCAACTGGAGTCATGTGCAGCCGAAACAGTCCTTTTCCTTCGCGCACACCGATTTTCCACATGACACCTTTTGTTTCGGCAAAGCATCCTTTCTTGTCGAAAAAAACAGGCCCAACGTCTTTAGTGAAGCGACCAAATGAAAACAAATTTCTCGACAACTTGGGAATGGGCCACACATTTGTCAACACACCCTTCTATTTTCGTGCGACGACATCATAGCCATCACAATGTCATAGCTAGTACGATGCCGTCATCTGTCAGATGTACGTCGATAGGGCGAAAAGCCTTGTAGCTCCCCATGAACTTCTTGGAGCTTGTCGTATGCTGAGTCGCCCCCGAGTCGCCATACATCATTCGGCTTGCAAGAGCCACCGCTACCACCAACCGAGAAAGATAGTCACCAGGACTTTCAATTTGTGCGACGTTTACCCGCTGCGATCGATATCGCTCAGCATCATTCTGGACTCGCGAGGGGCAATCCGCGATTCATTACCGCAATTATGGCACGCACCAGTCTTCTTCACCGGTTGTCCTTTGCGCTTTGCATCCTTCATCGTGAAGGCTTGGCCAGGCGCAGCTCCATCGCCGCCCTGCTCCTTGCGCTTCATATCTTTATGGAGAAATTGAGACGTCAAAGCTCCCATGTCAGCGTGTCAGAACGCGACTCCAGTGCCGTGATGAGAAACTAGTAAGAATCACTCAGACTTCCAAGAAGCGTGGTTACCAGATCGTCCTCACTCACCGGGGCTCCCACCGCGTCAGCTGCTCCGCAAGCGTCTTGAGCTTGTTGATGTGCTCGATCACACCGTCTCCATCCACCATCATTGTCGTGAAGAACCTGCGGCGAAGGAAGAGCTTGTTTGCCGGGCTCCTCTTCTCGAAGTGTCCCTCCAGCCTTGACCACGCATCGTACGCATCCTTGTCCGAGCGAACCACCGGCAGCTGCGAGTCCTCCATCGCAAGACAGAATATCGCCAGCGCCTTCCGGGGCTTCCTCTTGTAAGTCGACTGGTCCATCGCATTTGCGCAGTGCTCCAGCTTGATTTCACCACTTACAACTTCCCACCGGTCCCTCTCCTCCAGCACCATCTGCATCTTGAAGTGCCATGTGTGCAAGTTGGAGCCGTCGAACGTGTTGATTCGATTTGGTGCAGACGCATCCATGGTGGCGGAGGCAGAGTCGGCGGGACTTGGGCTTACAAATCTGTTAGAAATCTTGAAGTGAAAACTAGTTGGCAAAATGCAAAGTGAATATATTTATAAGTTTAGTTTGCAAAGTATAAGGCTAGTTCGCAACTACATGCTACCTCTTAGCCAATGCTTATCTAAGCCAGTCACAGATTGACACGTCGTTTCTAATCCCAAAAATTGATCATGCCACGACGAATCCTATCCTAAAATCGATCTTATACAATCTGCTTTCATCAATTGATTGAGGATACCGGTACTTACCGATATGTGATCGCTAGTCGAGGCGCTTCTTAGCATCGTCGTCAACAAAATCGACTACGAAAATGAAGAGACGGCCCAAGATGATGGGTTTGAGCCAGGCAGCAAGCGACATCAACAAACTCAGTTGCTAGAGCAAGCTGCAGACATTCCGCGACGCAAGCGCTTCAGAAGAAACCAGTCGCTGGATGAGATGTCTGAAACAGTTCAAGATTTTGAGGTTGCTCTCGTCGTTATATCAGTGAGAGAAATGCCGAACACGTTCAAGTTTGCGATGGAATCAAGCGAAGTAGCCAAGTGGAAAGAAGCCTGCAGACCGGAAATGGAGTCGCTTCGAAAGAGCAATACCTGGACGCATGTGTAGCTGCTTCAGGGACGTAAACCGATTGGCAGTAGATGAAATTTTCGAGTCAAGACCAATCAGGCTGGCCAAATCGAGCGGTACAAGGCACGTCTGGTGGCAAAAGGTTTTTCACAAAAGCATGACTTTAACTACGAGGAGATTTTTGCACCCCTTGCCAAGTTACTTCGATCAGGATTCTGATCAGTTTGACGGCCAAGTACAATCTCACCCTTGATTAAATGGATGTGAAAACGGCTTTCTTCAATGGCTTGCTTGATGAAGACATTTACATGGTGCAGCCAAATGGATTCAGCAACGACATTCACCAGGACTATGTGTGCAAGCTCCAGCGATCATTGTATGGACTCAAGCATTCGCCTCGAATGTGAAGCAATACAATCGACGATTTCAAGCTTGGACCGGACTTCAAGAAGTGCGTGTCGGACCGCTGCGTCTATATGAAGCGTGACAGTCAAGACATGATTTTCGTTGCGCTTTACGTCGACGACTTGATTCTTGCAAGTAGCTGCGACAAGATGCTCCAAGACACCATGCGAGCGCTTAGCAAACGGTTAAAAATGACCGACATGGGCAAGCTTAGCTACTTTCTTGGAATGGAGTCATGCAGGACACCAAAAGCAGGACAGTCACGATGCAACAGACCAATATCACGAATGACATCCTTGAGAAATTCAAGATGGACAACAGCAAGCCCGTACGGACGCCACAAGGTCCAGGCCTCAAGCTGACAAGTCAATTTGTAAAGGTGGCTGCAAACACGATGTGACAATGGCGGGTGTGCCGTACTGGAACGCTGTGAGCTGCTCCATGTATCTTATGGTCGGCACACGTCCGGACCTTGCAGTAGCAGTGGGAGTGCATAGCAAATTTGCTGCGGACCCGTGCCCGACACATTGGCAAGCTTATTTTGCTACATCCGAGGAACAAAGACGCACGGCATTGAGTCCCGAGCAAGCTACAATAAAGGTCTTCAAAATTACTCAGATGCAGACTGGGCCGGAGATACCGGATCAAGGCGATGTACAAGTGGCTATGCATTCATTAGAGTGGCGGGTGCGTCAGCTGGAGGAGCAAGAAATAGCGGACAGTGACGCTATTGTCGACAGAGGCTGAGTACATGGCGCTTTCGTAAGCAACACAAGAGGCGGTATAGCTCAAAGTGCTGCTATGTGAGCTTGGCGAGATGGTGAGAAAAAAAGCGGTAAAGACCTACGAGGACAAGAAGGTTATATTGTATTGACCAGAGCCCTGAATTTCAAAAGAGCACCAAGCTTATCGGCATCCGCTATCAGTTCGTGCGTGAGAGAGTATAAGATGGTCAAGTTGTGCTGCAGTATTGTCCAACGCACGAGAGACTTGCTGACATCATGACCAAGCCAATTACTGCTGTCCAGTTTCGGAACCTTCAGAACAAGTTGGGCGTTAAGTCACTAAGTGCTGACGATTCGAGTGGAGATGTTGAAGACACGACTAGCAGTGATGTATCGATAAGCTACCGGTACTGATACCGGCCAACGTTGCGACCAAGCAACAGTTACATCATGAATAGACGGGTGTACAGACGCACGCAAGATGATTGCGCCCGGATAGTAAGTCGTTCTGTTTGGCTTCGATAATGATTGGCTCAAAGGTAGCAAGCAATTGCGACCTAAGAATTTTCAAAATGTTTACTTTGCATTTTACCATCTAGTGTTCACTTCGACCTCATAGTGTCATTTTATAGCAGACGCATTAAGTCACTTACAATACTAGGGTGTTCTCAGTCAATTTGCGTCTGACCCCTGTTTATCACACTGGCAAGCTCTCAAACGCGTACTGCGGTACCCATAAGCAACACCAACATATGGACTCGAGCTTACACGTGATGGCATCGCTAAGCTTATGGGCTGTTCAGATGTACATTAAGCTGGAGACATTGAGTCTCACACAAGCACAAGCGGATATTTGTTTAAGCTAAAAGGCGGATGCATCAGCTGGTATAGTAAGAAACAGCGCACGATGGCATTTTCATCGACAGAAGCTGAATACATGGCACTTTCAGAGGCTATACAAGAAGGAGTGAGGCTAAAGATTTTTCTGTGCAAACTCGGCGGATCAAGGAGCGACGATGCGATCAAGATCTGCAAACCAAGTCTCGATCGCGCTGGCCAAGAATCCGGAATTTCATAAGCGCACTCAGCACATTGACGCTTGCGCGAAAAAGTTGAAGCCAATCAAGTGGTGCTCGAGTACTGTCCACCTCAAGATATGCTGGC
Source organism: Plasmopara viticola (assembly GCA_001695595.3). Classification (NCBI taxonomy): domain Eukaryota; phylum Oomycota; class Peronosporomycetes; order Peronosporales; family Peronosporaceae; genus Plasmopara; species Plasmopara viticola. Next base: position 466,556 of record MBPM02000054.1, read on the forward strand.
CGATATCATGACGAAGTCTATTCCAGCTACGCCATTCTACAAACTTCGGAGCATGCTCGGTATTTAAGCCCCAACGACTGTCGAGTCGAGTGGGATTATTGTCGAAGATGGTGGCGAAGAAACGCCTCGACCAGCGACCACATATCGGTAGGTACCGATATCTGCAATCAGTTGATAATTGCTTGAAGGAGCGGACCCAAGATGGGCATAATATCGATTTAAGGATGGGAATCGTCGTGCCATGATCAACGTTTTGATGAGCATCGATGTGTCAGTCTGTAATTGGCTTAGAAAAATCATTGATTAAGAGGTAGCATGTAGTTGCGAACTAAGAACCTTTTAAATATATTCACTTTGCCTTTTGCCATCTACAGCTCAAGTGCTTTTTTTCAACATACTGGTACATTACTGCTTCTCGAGGCGTCGAATCTTCAACACCCACGTCGATTTGGCACATTTAAAACTTTCGCGCAATTTGTTCTCCGAAGAACGCTTCGCGAAAGATGTTGGTCCAGTCACGTTTGAGCACGACGGCTGCTTTGCTTGAGCAAAAGGTTTTCGCTGAAATTTGGGCGCTCGTGAAGGCGAAGGGCTGTTCAAGCTGTGCATGAAGCCAATTATTGTTGACGAGACCAATCTGACTAGCTCGTTGGGATGCCATGCGGACACCAATCCGTACCTCTGGCACCTTTGACTAGGTCACATTGGTCACGGTGGTCTTTCAATAGGAGGTAAGCGGTAGGCGAAAACAATTGGACCGTGTGGGTCCAGTGGTGGCTAATTCATTTAGGGCTATTTAGCAGCGCTAAGACATTTATCGGCCATATCTTTGTAACAGCGAGTGTACAAGGTGTGCAAAGATGCGTCACAGCCGAAGGTAAGCCTCCAAGGCCGTCCAATACGAGCGGCTGTTCGACGGCTCAAGCAAACAACGATGGCGTCATGAATAGACACATGGACAGGCGCACTCAAGATGATTGCGCCCGGATGGGAAGATGATTGCACCCGGATGGTAAGTTCTTTTGATTGGCTTAGGTAAATGAATGGCTTAGATGTAGCAAAGTAGTTGTGCTTCAAAATACCTTATATATAGACTCACTTTGTAATCTTTTTTCTTCCTCACAAGTGTATCCGCTCGATTTTCACTCGCGCAGACTTCGCTACATGCCCCAACTCTTTGCTTTAGCTGTTGATAAAGGCCACCGGAGCGGAAGATGGCAAAACGCAAAGTGAATATATAGGTCCTTAGTTCGCAATTACTTGCCACCTCTAAGCCAATCATTTACATAGGCCAATCAGAACGACTTACCGTCCGAGCGCAATCATCTCCCCGTCAGGGCGTAATCATCTCAAGTGTGCCTCCTTACGCGCTTTTCCGTGACGTCGCTGTTGCTTGGTCGCAACGTTGACCGGTATGAGTACCAGTATCTTACCGATCTATTACTGCTGATCGAGGTGTCGTTTTTCAGCACGAGACAATATATAAACAACACTCCCACTCGACTCGACAGCTTCAACACCTTAAATATCAAGTCGACATCGAAGTGGAGTGTATTGTGCAGCAACAATAGGCTTGGTCATGATGTCAGCCAGCATGCAGGAAGTGGTACCGAATATCGATGTGCTTGGTACGCTGTTAAACTTCGGATTCTTAGCCAGTGCGATTGAGCCTTGATTATCTTCAAAAGCTTTGATCGATTCATCGTCATCCATTTCTTTAAGCTCGCACAAGAACACTTTTCGCCATACAGCTTCTTGAACTGCTTCCGATAGCGCCATATACTCTGCCTCAGTTGACGATAGTGTCACCGTGTGTTGCTTTTTGCTCCTCCAACTGATACATCCGTTGTTCATGACAAAGATGTAGCCACTTGTGCTGCAACGCGACTCAATGTCTCCTGCCCAGTCAACATCTGTTGAAGCGAGTACTACGATACTTAAATTACACCCAGACCCATGGACTGGTCTTTTTTCGAAACGTTGCTTCGGTAGTTCAAGTATTTTCCCAGTGCGTCGGACACGGATTTGTCGCGAATTGGCTCAGCACTCCCACTAGCCGTAGCATACAAATATCTGAATGACATTCACTTTATCAGGGCTTGCACAAATCAGCCAAAGACTATCGGCCACAAATCTACATTTGTCGACTACGTTTTCGATTTCCATGACCTTAAAATGTCATTTTGTGGTTAAAATGGATCACTAGATTTGATTGATTTCCCTTAGAGCGGCTATAAAGTAGACTTATTCAAAAAATGCTGCCGATACAAAATGGAATTCTCGACCTTCTGACGACCTCGTACTATGATACTATGACCAAGGCATCTACTCCATCAAAGTCTTCGACAGTGTCGTTAGAAAGTCATCTCGATCATTTGCGGCACGGAAATTTTTCATGATTAAAACGCTAGACTTCGACCGAGTGTACGCGTTAGTTTTGTATGGCTACAATAGCGAATCCGCGGCAAGCTCAAATTTATTAGGGTTGCGAGTTCGCTGGTTGTGTTGCAAAACATGAGAGCTCCATGCGATGATGCGTCTCAAATGGTGAACATACTTTACATGCCAAAACGTAGTTTGCAATATATTCTTGCACCATATTACCTGGTCTACGACACAAGCCACACAAATTGTTCGGCATCTCGTGTTGCAGTTTCGAATGCAAAATGACGATCAAGACAAGAGCAATCAATATTCTCGGATTTTACTAAGCTCAACCATAAATATCACAGCTCATAATGATGCTCGTTCAAAACTCTGCTACTTATCAATGCCGACAGTCATGGCACGAGTCGAGCGTAGACCCACCACATTGAAGGCAAAAGGCTGGTAGAACGTAGGTGCAATCTTGTCGCTGCCAGGTGACGTCTTCGATAAACGGCCACTGTCGCGTTCTTTAAAGGCCGCCTCTGTATTTGCTAGAGCGACCTGATACGTCGACTCTACCACATCGTGCAGGTCCTGCATTTGCTGAAGAAGCTGGTTTTGGTAATCCGAGTCGCCCTCACCATCCAAAGCTGTCGTGTGTGCACGATTTGGTCGCTGTAGAAGTTCTTCTTTTTTAGAGTTGTACTGGGACAACATCATGGCATGAACCTCGGCAATAGGAGCAGCTTCGACTACTTCGACGTCCTCAGCATTAGTTACTTGAAGCTGGTTGCCATCCTCGTCCAATAGATCCGTCGCTATAGGCGCTTCGTCATCCTTCCCCTCGGACTCTTTTTTCTCGTTGCTCATTTCCAGATCAGATGGCTGGTGCTCGGTAATTGCGTTTAAAAGCTCACCAATTTCTTCCGTGTCTGACTTACCCTCGTCTTTTGTCATGGTTTCCACAACGTTGTGCTCAAAATTAGCATCATCTTTACTCTCCCCAATTTTCGCCGTCGTTTCCTTTTCATTTTGCGTAACTTCGGCCTTCTCTTCACTCTCACCGTCTTCTTCAACTTCGAAAATAGGAGATTCACGCTGAAACTCGGGTACAGCGCCAGTGGGAGTCATACACACTGTGTAATTATCGTCCATCACCGCAACCGACGACGCGTAACTCGATCGAATCTCAACTTCATCGCCGCTCTCGCAATCACCATAATCTTCCGACTCGAAGTTGATATTGTCGAGGTCATCCCCAACATCCTGTTCGTCTACTGACACGATGTAGTCCAGGTGACGTAAAGTTCGAAGCGTCGTAGTCAGACGGTGATCAAGCACGACCGGCTCTTCTCCTTCACCTTTTTCCTCCTCAGCCGCAAGAAAAGATTTGTTCTTTAAACTGCCCTTGTCCATGCATAGGTTAGACAGCGATAGCGCCTCATCCATAAGTGAGCGGCGTGCTAAAGAACCCGTGCTAAGGATGGTAGTCGAAAGAGAACTTGGCTTCGACAATACGCTGTCGGAGTGAGGCCACTTAGCCGGGCACAAGAATTGGGTCGATGCCGACGTATATACAGAGCACCCCGTATTTTCCAAATGAGGAGTGCGATTTTGGCTTAAGCAGTCCGAGCTGATGGCAATCGTGTTTGTAACGGTGCTCTCCTGGCTCACGATATCGCTAGTATAACCAAGCATAACAGCCGCGTACGTGTTCCTTTCCGTCGAGAAACTGTGCCTGTAGGTTCTTCGGTCAATCGCTGACGACGCACGTGAACGGCTTTGCGCACGAACCCAAATTTCTTGCCGAGCGATTTCAACTGCGCTCTCATCACTCACGCTAGCGACGCACTTTTTGCAAAAGCTAATGGAAGACTGCGTGACCTGCGAGCTCAAAGTATCACAGCTGAGCTTGCGCACGATTCGGCAGTGGTGGCAGATCTGTTCACTGCATAGTTGACACGACACAGTCTTGGTTAGCCACCCCACTTTATCACGGCAGACACCACACCGACGACAATTCACTGAAGTGCTGTAGTTGCTGCGCTGTGTTAAGGGCTCCACTGCGGTCGTATCACGCATATTTGGCTCATTTACTGACAGTCTATGCGATGGTCGAATTACACTAGAGCTGCGATTTTGAGAGGAGCGAATGCCCGGTATTGTCGATGGGCGATCGTTCTGTAGACAGAATGCAAGTTTCTTGTCGTAAGCACATGAAATTGACTTCCAGCAATTGCTGAGGGCTATAGCCGCCGAGCGCACAGCCATGCGGGTAAAGACATAGCCACTCGGGTCCACGGAAGCTGTCATAAAGACCTGCACACAGTTGTTTCGCGTTTCCTCGAAGATATAGCAGCTTGATAACTTTGCGCGCAGGATGCGGTGCTCAGACAATTGTCGACACGACGAGATCTCGACTGAGTGCATGAGGTGAAAGCCGACGCGGGAACGATCGGGACGCATCATCACACCAGAATACTCGAGGACAACGAAGTCACGAGGCAGGAGGATGCGTCCAGTGCCGCGGTGCTTGGCACGCACAAACCATTTGATACCCAAAAAATGAAATGGTTCCGCAGGTGACGGGCCTTTAATCTCTCGAAGCACAGCGCAGTCGGCAATGTGCTCACCAAGGTATGAGCTGCGCAGGCGAACCGACGGTGCGTCAGGCGACACGACGCCGTACATGACGTCGTCCAACGACCCGCGCAAAGTGCCCACTGCGAGCAACTTTGGTAGACTTGAGCTGTTGCTGCTATCGTCAGCGCGCGTCGACATGCGTGGGTCCAAGAGCAAGTTGTCGCTACTGTAGCTATCGTAACCAGCTGTACGACGGCTGTCTTCGATGATTTCCAGTCCGCTTCCTTTCTTGGGTGATGAAGGAATATAGCTGCTTGTGTTGCTAAGCGAAATGGGGTCGGACGTTAAGACAGAGCGGCACGCGTCTTGGCTCGGACAGCTACTGGTCGTCTGTAAAGTGGTGCGATACAAGGCAAGAGGCGTATGGACTGGTTTCTGGTGCTTACCCTTTTCGTGTCGTTTTCGGTAGATAGTGATACCATCGCGCGCGCGTACAGTCTTCCAGCGATGTGTGTTCACCTGCTTGCGGTCTTGCGCGACAAACCGGTCATATTCAATAAGTGTGGCCTTTATGAGCTTGCTGGCGAGGTGTTCGTAATCTTGTTCCTGATGTTTGGTCAGCTCCAGCGGCGGAAAGATATTCTTTGGCAGCGGAAACTTCATGCGTTTTGCCGAAGTAACTAGACCACCGTGGTCTGATTCAATTTGTGAAGTTAGCAAATTGAAAGTGCAATGCGCTGTAGTGCAATGCGTCAATGGTGGATACTTGCTACCTTTCGCTTTTTGGCAAATGATACGATAGTAAAAGACACAAGCTGATTGAGATTCCTTTTGTAACACCGGGAAGCAGATCCTGTGCACCATTACAGCGCAACGACGAGCGACACGTCGTCGGTCATCGACCACTTGTCGACAAGCATTGCAATGAAAAATTCCACTCCGTTTAAGCTCGACGAAAGTCTTTACTGCAAGTGCTCTAACGTACGGCTCAAGCGTTTGCTCAGCTACGATTACGACCACGTAGGTGACTTACACGAGGAATTAAGCATTAAGGATAGATAGTTTAGTGCAGTGAAAGGGAGGCCAGCTAGTAATAGATTTTGACTACGCCTCACTTCTACAGCCTAAATGGATCGAATTGGAAAAGACGATCCCCTCTTATGGCTTGAAAAGAGATATTACTTTACCTTACACAATCAGGTCAGTGCTTGCCACATACGAAAACTGGCGCAATTATCCATCTTTCGACCATCTTCTACTTCCCGTCAGGGGCGTAGAAAGCTCTAAGCTCTTCGTACTCTATAGAGATTATGTCGATTTAGTTTTTGAACATCGGTGAGTAATGGAGGTGCTGTATATAAAAAGGCTATAACGCACAGAGGTTAATTGAATAAAAACATGTGTAATTATCAAGACTACTGCAAAACGAGGGTTATAGAAACGAAGCAGGCATATGTTTTTACGTGAAGGCGTCCGTGGGGTGGGTATTACGACAAACTTTTTTTGTCGATACTTATACTTCTTCTAACTGCCATCCTCGTGCTTGGCTCATACAATGTATTAGGCGGATGGATATGCGTTTTTAAGAATTGCATATTGTTTTGGGTGGTAAAGAGTAAGACACATTTGCTTATCTCTTTGATATAGACCCTAACGCATTGCATAAGAGTATTCACAATAATTCTGCGAACCGCCGAATAAGTTACTAAAGCTACTTGTACTATGCTATCACTAAACGAGCTTTGTGGCATAAGCTTGCAAGAAGTTTAGAGAGAATGGTGGCTCCTGGTGCACCTTGCATGCTGCGCCGCGGCAAAATTATGTCTCTGCTCAACGACATTTGCTACTCCAGACTTGACTAGGTTATCCTATTAGGTCCTTTCTATATTTTTTGGAATGCACTATCAGCTCTGCAATTTAAACGAGGACCAACCATTTCGGTACTCAAATTGCCTAGCAATATAAAGTAAGGATCTGGTTGATAAACCTTCCCCTACATTATGTTCATGGCTCTCTCCAAAAGCTACATATGGAAAAATTTATTGAAAGAATAGTGTCGGGTCCGCCGCGCGTTGGCATTGAACGTTAGAAACGGACGCTGATGGTGTCAAAGACAAGATTGTAGAGCTTGAAGTGGCACATAGATGCTAGTAAGAAGCAACATTCTCCGCATGCCGGCGACGGCATGTTTGACGCTCTGTCAATGCATTATAAGCGAGGCCGCTTGAAATGGCAAGTAAACCACTGAGCGGTGCTCTTATGACAGAGCACTAGCTGTATACCATGGGTAACAAGGCTGGCTTTACGCCGAGGTAGCATGGGCGAGGCCATTATACTGCATTTTAAGCAAAGTTTTATCGACACCACTTACCAAGAGCGACGTAGATGCCTTTCGGTCTGGACACTGATAGCATTGTTTTGCTAGTGTACGTGAGAAGGCACATCATACACTGGGGAATGCTTGTAGATAACAACGTTTGTTGCACACCATGCGAGGTACAATTGACTGTAGACCAAGGCATCGAGGGCACGACACTTGATAATCAGCCAAGCAACCCTTGTCGTGAACAGCGCTCGCCATATGTCCGAAGTAACAAAGTCGACCGGAAGTCGAGACATTCGAGGCACTGTATGTTAAAGTATGTGGAGCGACAAATGTTTTACGAAGAGAAGGCTCTGAAGAGTGGATTTTTTGCAGACGTCAATGTTGACGTCAGCACATCACTGCACAATGTTATCGACGCGAGTATGGCACGGAGCGCCTCATTGAGACCGCCATTCTCGCTAAGAAAAAGACGGTAATGCATGACTCTCTTTGAGCAGTGCAGAAATACTCGTTTTGAGTGGTATGTATAATGAAGACATGACAAGAATGACGATAGCGTTCGATTGTACCCGTTCTTATAGCTTAGAAAGTCAGTACGGTCGGAAACAATATTGCCTAATACCTCTTCTGTCAGTGGATACGCTTCGTTAACTCGACAACATTTCCGTGACAAAACTTGAAGATGCTTATAAAGTCGACAGCATATTTAAGATAACGGTCATTTAAACTACAGAAAAGATCAACTTCTCGTCATTGTTGGCCTTAATAACACGAAGAAGTCACTTAGTGCGAGGATGTATCCTTGATCTTGGTATGTCCATCAAATCTGAATAATACTTTGGTGAAGAATACAAAAGATACGTCTTTCTTGATCCGCTTCCAGCGTTACAACCTCATAGACGTGTATGTCATGATAACGACTTAGCTTTAGGAGATTAATACGACATTACACGGCAGTGGCCTATACTAAAAGAATAGTGTGACGTTATTGGCGTATCCTTTATCGCAAAGCACAAAGTGGTAACGATTTTGGAATGGTAAGCCCCCCCTTGTCGCGCCAAAAGCTAGCCAAATAATAAGTGACCCATTGCACAAGCTAAATGCGCCGACCTTTGTCTCAGGTGATGACTAACGGCGAAAAAATGTATCAATACTACATGGCAGGATGCAAAATGTACAGTGCACTCGACTTTGTCGACAGATATCTTCAACTTCACAAGCACAAATACCATTTTTTGAACGCAGTAAGCGCTTACTGCGTTCGCGCTTGATCGGCATGGTTTAGGAAGTTCTCGAACAAGCCTGCAACCTCCAATCGTCCAATGATGCAATTGCTTAGGCCTCACAAGGTACATACGCAGATATTAGTTTTTGTTCAAAGTCGCGCAGAGCTCGGAAATACGGCTGTAAAAACCAGTATTGTTTATTTGTGATTAGCACGTGAGTGCATGCGCACAAATAAGAATCAAGATGAAGCCGGCAAATGCGTCTTTGGTGTGGATAAATCTCCTATTCAGAACAATTTATCGCAAAGCATGGCTTTTGAGCAGATCCCACTGAGGTCGAAGTTGTTGCAAAATGAACGGTTCCATTGAGCCGGAAAACCTTAAGAAAAGGCTTGGCTTGACTACTGCTTACACACAACTCAAGACCTAGAAGCATTGAAAAGCAAAAAAAGGCTTGGTTTACGAGACGATACTAGCCTTGTCGGATCCAGAACGATGGTTCACTTTAAATTGCGACGCAGAAGCCTCACCCCTCGCACAGAATAGCTAGATAGCTCTTCTTCTTGCAGAAATTAATTACAAGGCTAGGCGGAAGCAAGGAAGGTAAATTAATTTGACTGCTTTTCCCAGACTATGAGCAGGCTCACGTCATAACTATGATATCGTCTATATTGAATCAAAATTGCCGCGCGTACGGGGATGATGGCACGGGGTAGCTTTGTTTAGCGTTCTGGGGAGCAATAAACTAAAAGCCTTGAACAAATTGTCGGTGCGGTTTAGTGCAATGCTAAAACAGTTGACCCACCATGTGTAGTGGATCCTCACAATACAGACTAAAAATATTGCATACTTTATAATACTTCTTGGCAGTCATTTCGATTAAACGAAAGCTTTCTATCTATTAAGCATCCACTAATGGTAACCCAATTGTATAATAGTTTTGCATTTGTGTGCACACGTGCTAAGTGTGTCAACAAGCGAAACCTGTGCCAAATGTGGCTGCACCATAAGTAAGCTCACCGGTGCGGTTGCTCGGTCAAATTTCCGTTAATTTACGGATCTTGTGCCTGACAAGCCAATAGATCCGGCAAGCAAGATTGATATTGTAAGTCATTGCTGATCGTCTGAGCACCGAGGCCAATTTAGCGCCCTGCAGACGGTAGCACTGCTACTCGATCGTGTCTTCAGCCAACATGCACTTCCAAAGTTAACTGTCTCGAAGTAAGACATTTTTGGCGGGCTCTATCTGAAGGAGCGCATCTAACGAACTTGTCGTCAAGCCGAATTCGTCTACAGCGCACACTCCGCACACTGATGGTCTGACTAAGCGAGTAAACTGCGTTGTCAAAGGCATGCTGCGCAATGCATGCGCGGACATACCAAGTCATTGAAGCAGCATGCCCCCAATTGCTGAGTCTGCATTGAGCAATGTCTTTGTACCTCAACATACTACATGCCGTTTTATGTCGCAATTTAATGCTTCTAATACCTCGGGGCTCTAGGATTGTTTAGTGAGGGTAACAGCCCTCTCATAATATGTAAAAAGATCGACTTTTATGTCGAAACGATCGAGTGACTCGAGACACGTATACGGCTGAAAGCAATTGCTTTTGAAATGGATATGATGACTAGAAGGAAATATAACAAGACAAATTGCTTAATGATAGACTTAGTATTCTTAGATGCTAAATTTCCACCACTTACTTTTGTCTCTAAGACTAGAGCGCGCCTACTTTTTAACGGACCATTTAGGTCACAACCGAAGTACATGATGCAAGCTCAAATGTGGTCCTTTAAGCCGCCATCACTAGTCTTGGCGAGCCGCCGCTGCGCACGATTTGAGCGGCTTGTTTGCACAACGATACAACTGCGCGCTTAAGGCCCAAGACTTGCCGAGAAAAGTCGCTGTCTCGAAGTTGCAGCCGAGGAGTCGTCGCTACAATTAAATAGGTCTTGCGCTGCATCCACCAGACGTCAATTGCGAGCAATAGAGCAAGTAGTGCACCACATGATGATAAAAGTCGACTTCATTTCTCAATAAAGAGAGCGAGCGCCACTTTCACGTGGAGTGCAATCTCGTGCAGCGACGTTACTAGAGTCAAGCTCAATATCTCCTAAAGTGGAAGGGTCATCCGAATTTCAAGAACCTAGCATTATACATTACGTCATGCTACATCCTTTTGAACATCAGCATTTGTGCCGCGATGGTGACCGCATTCAGCTTGGTACATGTGTGTACGATGGTCCACTTGCCATTTGGCTTCTCACGCAATATGTTGGTGCGGAAGGGGTGGACGTACTTTTCAGACATATTGTACTCGTGCTTTGCCAAAAGAATGCTTCAGTGATGTCACTCTTACTTTTCGACAAAAATTCTTCTGAAACTCTACGCAAATTTTGGCTGATGAAACCAAGTCAATTTCATGACGTGCATGTTTACGCTGATGGCGGTTCTCATATGACCAAAACCTGGACGGATCCGATTTTTTTTAAGATGTAAATCCGCTTCTTGCTTCAAGTGCCGTCTTAGTGTCTTTTAAGACCGCTTCATCTAATCGTGATGGGAAGATGATCTCTTTCTCGGATCGTATGATCACTACTTCGGCTATATCGTCGATCTCAAATCCTTTTGGCCATCTTATCCAGCCGAATTGGAGCAATGACTGAATGGATGGGTTTCAGTATTAATTTGCCTTTGACCGCACCGATATTCCTGCATAATAGGGAGCGCTATAGTCATTTACTGACATGCTTACTGTACACCACGCCCAAGACAAGACGCCTGCGCTGCTCGATGATTGCTGAACGTCGCTCTGATATTTTAAGAAGTCGGCGGTCTCAGAAATACGATTTGTGCCGTGTTTACACTGACACGATAGTGTCTTGACGCTGCATTGAGGTCCAGCAAGAAGCGGTGCTCATCAGAGCCGCCACTTAGCGGAATAGCGCCGCTTTACATGCGTGAAGAAGGTTGCACCCCAAATACCTCAGCCTTGGGCCGACTATGTCACATCGGAGAGTCAGTAGACACTTTCTACGACGCGTGTTATCAAGCCATTTCACGCGGCCTTACCCTTCTACAGCCAGACAAGTTATGCAACGAGCGCTCTTCGCGGTAAGCGTTCCCCATCTTCATTGTCAGGTCCTTCCACTACGAGCACTCTATATCAATTTACTTGCCAGCACATACGCAGTGATAGAGCCTTGTCTATACTACCTTGGAATAATGTGCTGACCGGTCTTCACTACCAACGTTAGCATTGCTGAGATACATGGCGACCGGGCCGCGTGAAGGGTCCTGGTATTGTGAAGTAATGATGCCTGAAAGATAGACTTGCCATTTAACGCGCTTTCACGGCCTCCTTCCTCGGTAGAGATTGGACCACCTCCGTCCTGGCCGCTCGTGCGCAGTGCATCTATGCATATGTTGGCTGCAGCCTCCTATTTAACAGAGGGTCACTGGCCATCGCAGCCAAATGATAATATCGGTATTTCCTTCCTACCCCAGAAGATTATAACACATATTTAAGCGGCAAAAAGACTTGCACCAGCTGAAACTTCAGCTCAGCCCGAGTGGGGAACGCTGATTCCATTGTACATTCTTGTGCTCGGTCGCCTAACTTCGAGATGACCAAAATACTCTCTGTTCCTCAATATTTCACACGATCGGTATCATGGTCATACCATTTTATCTGACCTAAAGCAGCAGACTTTTTCTTTTTCCCTACAAGGTCTTCACGCTCACCGTGCGCAGCCATTGTATACTGCCTTAGGCGTTGACGTTATCGACGCAGACGACTTAGTTGCCTTCTTCATGCGATAAAAGAGCGTTCGTGTAGCTGGAGAGCACCCTTACACGCGCACAGATCGCGTCAGGTACTTGTATGATAAAACATTGCACTAAGCGGACCTGTCACTTTGTTTAGCCCGTCTTGTGTGCACAGAAACAAATGAGCGTATCCTTTTCTTAGAGCGGCCAGTCTAAATGTTTTAGGTGCTGATACTATCAGGTTTAGCGGGGCTGCCGTAGCTATCGCTATGTCGTTATGCCTAGATTAATTCTAACTTTTTCACTTCAAAATGTGTATAGATCGGCGAGTATCCTAGAATGACTATCTGACACGAGACCCCATACTAATTTTTTTTTTGACTTGTGTTACCAACTTATGACACACCTTGGGTTCTTTGATCTCAAGATGAAGATTATACCATTTGTCGATTCTTCGCCACAGGCCAAAGCCAAAATTAACTCTTAGCAATCGACGATCAATTAAAGGCTTTTATGTCGCGTTTAGCGGTGTGCTAACTTCCACTTGTATGTGCTGTAGCTGCTAAAATAGGTAATGTTTAGCTAAGCCGTGTGCGAGTTCGTGTACAATAATTTAGACCTCCTTTTTTTATTAAAATAAACTCCATCTATACAATATTTTTGATAGGGACACTTGATTATCGTTCCAAGCACCATCCACCAAGATGAACCACAGCGTATTAGAGACGGCGGCGTCTCCAAGCAACAGCGGTGCGTAGTGGTGCACGCCACCAAGCTGACCATTACTCGTCTTATTCATAGTCCTTTTTGCATGTGTAGACTCGTCACTTGTGCATATGGAACATTCGCGAGTGCGCGCTCGTTCCGCCGCGGTGGAAGAAGTTGAGGTTCGTGAAGCCGCTTGACTCGTACGTTAAGGAGTGACGATAAGCTCTTGTGGTGTGATACAGTCGGAGGATGTTGATACGGATGATGCGGGTGAAAACAACGACGAAGAAGGACGCAGGGTGACGCGACGTCTCTCGGTACATCGAGCTTGTGTATCGTGTGCTGTAATTCATCTCACCAAGATTTGTTCTCAATAGCGTCGTCTACAGATAGAGCTGGAAAATTCTAGTCGACGTGCGTCTACGGGTGATGAAGACACTGGCAGTGCTTCCCAGGCTTCTTCGTCGCGTTACTCGCTACGCACTCGGCATAATAAGCCGAAACGCTTTGATGAGTCTTTGTACAATGAGGTTTTTACTGTGTCGCACTCTTCGTATACCGACTCACCACGGAATGACAGAAAGAAACGTCGACGTCCTCGGGATCGGAACAGGCGATCGAAGAGACGACGACGGATTGAGGACGAAGAAGAAGAAGAAGGAGAGGAGGAAGCGGAGGAAGGAAATCAGTATCATGATGAAATAAGTATGCTTGAGATTAATCGACAAATCAAAGCAAAGGAGCGCGAAGACCGAGTGAAAGCGCGGGAGATAGGGCGAAATTCCCATGCATCGCGGTATTCGTTACGATCGCGCGAGAGCCTCACGATGAGTGAAGTGAGTGACGGATCACCTTTTCGAACGGGAAAGACCCAACGGTCGCAGTTAGCAATGAGAAAAATGAATGACGAGAAGCACATAGAAACTAGTGGACAGATAGAGGAGGAATCGGATTCTGAAAATGACGTTATTTCGGAAAACGAAGAGGAAAACAAACAAGGACTAGCAATTGTCGGTCGATATCATTTGCGTCAACGTCGACAACGGCCACTAGATGGGACCAGTCGGACCACGCGAAGTCAAACAAATTTGCGATCGACTCCAGTCTATCAAGTTGAAAACACTGCGCGACGCTACTTACTTCGTGATCGCTCGAAAACGCATCGAACCGACATGGAAGAAGAGGCAACTGCTTCACCAGAGACTTCAGCTGCGTACACAAAGTATCAAAAACGACGTCTTTCCATGAGAAGAAATACGACGACCATTTCTGGTAGCAGTAGACGATTGTTTCTCCCTGACATGGACCCTCCTTCTACCGTGCACCGCCATACAAATCGTGGTCAAAGCAAAAATAATCGAACTCGTCACCATCGATCGCTTTCGTGGTCTTCTTCAAATACCTCTTCCTCTTCTTCCGACATGGCGGACGACGACTCGGACGGTGGCATGCGAACGAGCAGCCCGTGGCGATCCTCAAAAAGTAGTCGAAAAAATGGAAGCTCTCGGGCAGATATCACGCCAGTTGAAGTAGATCGCAGTATTACGTGGGAAAGCGTGGGAGGACTGAAGTCGCATATTGAAGCGCTAAAAGAAATGGTAATGCTTCCTCTACTGTATCCAGAGTTTTATAGCAAGTACAATGTGTCCCCACCATCTGGTGTGCTGTTCTACGGACCTCCAGGCACAGGGAAAACACTGCTTGCGAGAGCGTTGGCAAACTCCTGCTCTTTTCGCAACGGACGTGAACAACCGAGTGCAAGTTTTGTGCAGAACAGGTGGAAGAAGAAGGATCAAAGGCGACGACAAGTCACTTTTTACATGCGAAAAGGAGCAGATTGCTTGAGCAAATGGGTCGGAGAAGCAGAGCGACAATTGCGACTTCTTTTTGAAGAAGCAAGGCGAAACCAGCCGTCGATTATCTTTTTTGATGAAATTGATGGTTTAGCTCCTGTACGCAGCGCCAAGCAAGATCAAATTCATGCGTCTATTGTGTCGACATTGCTGGCGCTGATGGATGGTATGGATTCGCGCGGCCGCGTTGTTGTGATTGGGGCGACGAATCGGCTCGATGCCATTGATCCAGCTTTGCGTCGTCCTGGTCGATTTGACCGAGAATTAGGTTTTAAGCTGCCAAATGTGAATGAACGAAAGAGTATGTTGGCAATCCACTCAAAACTCTGGAAACCTCCTTTGGCTGATCGATTTCTCACGGAACTTGCTGAGCAAACAGTGGGATACTGCGGTGCAGACATAAAAGCTCTTTGTGCAGAAGCAGCCTTGTGCTCATTGCGTCGCGTGTATCCCCAAGTGTACGCAAGTGAAGACAAATTGTTAATCGATCTAGAAAAAGTGGTTGTTGCTCGTGGAGATTTTGTTAAGGCATTTAAGAAGATCACTCCAGCTTCTCATCGTGCTGTCAGCTCTTTTGCGTCACCGCTACCACGAGCTGTGAAAGGATTGTTACAGGGACAGTTGACAAAGACGATGCGCGCTGTAGCACGGCATTTCCCACTTATTTCTCTTGATAGACAAGCAATTGACGACGGTGCTTACATGGAGGCAAAAGATGCGGAGTCGACAGATGACAACGCTGCTAACATGGAGCTAAGAGATGCGGAGTTGACAGACGACGACGAAGAGGACGACGTGAATATATATGCAATTGCGAGTCATAAAGATTGCGATATTTGTCACGGTGAGGAAACCGATCTGCTCCGGTGTGATGCATGTCCCGGTGCATTCCATCGTACATGTCTGTCAGAGATGACTACATCTACTTCACGTGATGAGGAAAATGGATGCGTGTATTGGTTTTGTCTCGACTGTCGGAGCTCGATGTCAGCAGCGATGCAACGAGCAGCACGGCGCAAACAAACGAAGGGCATTTACTCAATCACTGCCTTGCACCTACCTCGCCACGCGGGATTTCCACGCGTTTTAGTTGCTGGTAAAGCTAGTATGGGTCAGCAGTACATTGGGCCAGCGCTGTTGCATTCATTAGAGGGATTGACACACTTTTCACTGGATTACCCTTCTTTAGTAGCCGACTCGAACTCGCACTCACCAGAAGAAGCACTTGTCCAACGACTAAGTGAGGCTCAAAGATGTTTGCCTTGCGTTGTCTATCTGCCCCAAGTCGAGTTGTGGTGGAGAAACACGAGCGAGTCTATGCATCTGACGCTGAAAATGATGCTGATAAACCTGCAGGCTCGAGCTGACCTTCCTCTTCTGTTTTTGGCGTGTACAACGTCTTCGTGTGATACGGAAACACTACCAGAAGATTTACTATCTATGTTCAGAGAGGAATCGAGCGTTCTGTCGACGTCTGTGGTGATGGAGATGAGTGCCCCGAGTGCAAGAGCTCGTATGGCACATTTTAGACAGGTGTTCAGTGCAAGCTCTACCCCTCCAGCAGTTCGAAAGGCGAAGCAAACCCGGAACGAAAAACTTGAAGTGCTGCCGTTGGCTCCGCTTCCATCCCCTCCACCCGAGATCGAAGTCAGCCCAGAAGAGCTTAAGAAAAGAAAAGAGCGAGATTTCCATTTTTTGCGCGAGCTGCGTATTTTTCTAGGACAAGTTCTTCATTACTGTTACTCGCAAAAGCTGTACACACCATTTTACGTACCAGTGGATCCTATAGCAGTACCAAACTACTATTTAATAGTGAAGCGTCCTATGGACCTGAGCACCATGCGCGACAAACTTAATGATGAAGAGTACACGTGCTTTGAGCAATTTATGGACGACATTCAGCTCATTGTGCGAAATGCTAATGTCTTTAACCCCAAGCGTAGTCGAACACGCCACATCGCCTATGCAGCTGGCACGATGAAGGACAATATCCTATCGTACGCACATCGGTTTCGGATACGTCAAGGCTACGATTTGTTTGCAAAGTGCCGCGAGGTGACCAAAAGACTACGAGCGCATCCTACGATGTATGGGGAGTATGGCCGACGATTTATTGAAACGGGCAAGACCACAAGCAAGCACCGAGACCAAGGACATGACGTCCAACGTGTACGTACCAGTGCGCGGCTTCGCGGTGTAAAGGCCCCTGACGTTAGTTTAAACACTGCTGATTCGCGTGCGTCGACAAGCACTGGAAAGCTTGCAAGTAATGGAACGATTAGAATAAACGGCGAGCGTGGAGACAACTGCGAGGAACGGACAGAAAATCCATCTGCTCAGCAATGGTTTGAAAATGGTGGAGGTAAGGAGGAACGAGAGAGCAAGAGCGAGGAAGAGGCAGATTTTACCGCAAGGGGTAGTGAGAAAGCTAACGGCAAAGTTGAGGAAGGAGAGGAAGATTTTGAGGAGGAATTTGCCGAGGGCGATCGCATCTTTGTGAGCAGTCGGACGCATCCTGGCATTAATCGTGAAGGTGGCGCTGGCGTCGTACAGAGCCGCAACAAGGATGGGTCGTACAATGTTAAGTATGTCCTTGGGGGGAGTGAAAAGTTTGTTAGCGTCAAGTTTATCAAGAGATTGACAGACAACGCAGTGATGCAGTCCGTTAAAACGCCGCGGTTGGTGGCTACTGACTCGACGGACGCAGCGACTTCTGTGCGATTTATTCAGGACGAAGAAAAAATGGATGAGACGGACTATTTTGACGAATTGTTGTGGCCCCTATTGAAAGAGGAAGGCTGGAGACGTGACGACAAATTTGACATCATTGAGGCGTCGGACGAGGCGTCTGGGCTTGCTCTGCAACGTGTCGTTTTCACTCCAGGCAAGAGGCGCAACGATGAAACCGTGACATTAAACAGCGTCGTCGAAGCTTTGTCGTACATTGCAGAGGATCCTGAGCTGTCGATGAAGTGCTTTGGCACACGCTATGCAGAGCGCATGATGACCGATGAAGTTCTGGCACAGGAAAGTAGTGACGATGAGACTGACAATGCGTCTCGACTTGAGGATACGGAGATCAAAGAAAAAACTTTGACCACGGAAGAAAGCGCTAATGAGCCGACTGGACCAGAGCAAGAGACCCCCGAATTTATATATGACGAGGTACAGTGCTTTGAAATTTGTGCGTAAGGTGATGATTCCAACATCCTTCCATACTCAGGCTCGAATGGAACTAGTCTTGACAAAATTGGTCGCGAAGACGGCGGGCTGGTCGGTCGACAAACTACGCGATGAGCTGCTGGCGCTGAACAAGGTGGTGTACCCATTCCGTCACCGCTTTGATCGCACGGAGCTGATGGAGGTGCGTTTAGTTCGTAGAGCTGGATCTTGTACTCTATACAATATGTGGAATTTTATTGATTAAATTTATACTGAGCAGCTCATGGAGGCGCACGTAGCGATGCAGTGAAGAAAGAAATGGTAACACATCGGACGGTACCACACACAATAGGAATTGAATGTTATTAGCTAGGAAAAACTTTGTGTCGATTAGATATACGCGGTCGTTACAATGCACAACCACGTTGCTACACAGTATAGACATTGAATTAATCATGATTAAACACGCCTTTGTACATTCTGTAAAAGTTACTATCCGTTATTGTTAGGTAAGTTTTCACCTAAAAATCTTGTATGCCGAGGTTAACCATACGTTCCTCGACACGAATTTCAGGGTCTAGCCCAACTGTAGTCGGCGTTACATGCGCTCATTGCTAAATTAAAGGCAAGCATGATGATGAAATGGCTTTTCTTTCGATGCAAAGCACGCCCTACGGTAATACCGCTTCCTTTTCTTTAATGGGCAATTCCAGCGATAAACACGCACTTGTTTGTAATCCATACAATATATTGCTATGATGGGGTCACACATCACCTTGCACAGAGAAAGACGTTACAATCTTCTGGTGAATATTCACTCGTCAGTAAACAGACTAAGAGTACAAAGTTTGCATAATAACAACCTTATACATAATAGTAGCCTGCGACTGAAGGAGGTGAAGGCCGTTCTAGAGGGGTAAGCTCGTGGAATTGGCTGACGCCGCTCCAAAGAGCAGCGTAGAGCTAATTCCGAGTTGTTAGGTTGTTGGCAGATGCGCAGAGGTGCCATATAAAAAGCTTGTCTATTTGTGAATAATGAGCCGTACCACACGAGGAAGAGAAGTTTGTTGAGTTTACAACGAAAGCTTGCCACCAAAATTTTCTTGTTAGCTGAAAAAAATTGTAAAAGCGCTGCATCAAGTTTATTTGTGAGACGTTAAACCGAGTTTTTGTATATCACTGGTAAGCTCTTGGTAACGATCCATGGCAGGGCAAATGGTGTTCCGGACGCCGAGATGGATTGTAAAAAAATCTCGCAGATGTGACTTCTTAAAGCTTGATATGTACCATAACATAGCTCACTTTTGATAGTGCTTTCCATCCAGCCAATCAGTGCATGCGAATAATGCTCATGGGCTTTTTGAAAAAGGGGGAGAGTGGTGACTAAGTGAAGAAAATCAACCAAGCGCGGATAATAAAGTTCCAAGACTAGTTCAAGTTTACGTAATATTAACTTCAGTTACATGAAGCCCTGCTTCTACGATTTTAAGTGCCTTTTCGAAATTTAGCATTTGATCACGAGAAGCTATTTGTACCGATAGAATGTATACTAGGTAAATTGAAAGATTTTCAAAACTCAGAGTTACATTTGATGCAACGGGGTAAACATAGTACATCAGTCTTAAACCATTTAACATTAGTCCATCCCTCGTTGATGCCTACAGCAGACCACTGGAAGGAAAAACGCCAAGCGGTAAGTTGCACGTGTACACTTTGCAAATTGTGTGCGAAGAGGTACATTAGTAGGCCGATATGCTTCCTACACTTTGCACCAGCTACGGACCTTACAGCTCTTCATGAAGAATGCTTCGATACTTCTACTAGCTCTTCAAAGCAGAATGGAGTTAGAGATGAGTAAAAGTGAGGCTTGAAAGTAATCAGTCGACCCAATGCACTTAGCAAAGCGAGAAATGCGACTGCATCGGCCTAAAATGAACAAAAGAACCCTTTTGATATACACGGGAAGAGAAAAAATTATTCGGGAATAAATTTTGTTTATTAAAGATGATAAAGTACTGCTAGATACCGCTTGAAAAATAGACTTGGTATTTTGAGCAGGAGCAGACGTCGTTCCACCAGATTTTTACGGTCTTGGAAAGGCATGGGTTGTCGTATACAAAAGACATAATATCAATGCACTCATCGCGCGCCTTGACAGGTTATTTAATCAATTCTCACATCAAAGGCTTCTCTGTAGCGTTGTTCTTACACTCGACCTTGTTGGATCGGCGAGTGCGGGTGGACATAAGGCGGCTTATAGTGGCTATAGCCACCACCACAATTGTAACAACTTCTAGGGACGCGTACCTATACATCTGTACGCTCTTAGCGTTCCACAGAGCTTTACTTTCACGGCAATGCAAAGCGACATACGGACGAAGTTTGGCACTACGGTCCACCCAACCGCAAAGCTCATGGATCACATGGCCGAGCCCAGACATCTCCTCCTTAGGAGCAGTAATGATCCGTAGTGCACATAAGAAGCCGCTTTTATAACCCGATAGCAATCTCAAGCTAGTATATGTGCGTACACGCTGTCGCGCAGGAAATGATGCTCGTCATGTAGAAGTTGCACGACCAAGGCATAAATGACCTTCGTTGGCGCTTCTTAACCGACAAAGCTAGCAGCACTTTCACGTTGTGTGTATCAGGAAGCAGAGGCGCTTTCATGGGGTCCAGAAGCTATTCGTGGAGTGGCAAGGCTAATCCTCTTGTCGAAGCTTGAAGAAGTTGCTCAACACAACTTTTCGAAGGCCTTTTCCAGCGGAAATCGGAAGCGACAGACGCTTCATACACAAGCCGCGGTGTTTTGATCGCACTTTAGGACACTGCGAGTGACTCTTTATCTGCGATCGTAGCTTACGTTTTCAGTGTCTGGTTTAGCATTTTGCTGGAGTCGAGACGTTTCAGAGGTGATATGCCTCTGATTCAGTAAATTGACAAATCGCACTTTAATTTCACAGACACAAAGTATTTCGCCGAAATTAAATGAGTCATGCTACCCTGGAGGATTATTGAATCCCATTAAATGAATCTTGGTTATGACAGTACGTATCAAGGACTAGAACTGACTACGTGCTACCAAACTCCTTGAAATTTAGCTACAAGTCCAAGGGAGGGTTTAGATAGCCAGTCAAATTAATCAGTCTATCTCGGGTGGTTTACCGGAAAAGGGATTTTTTGGCGCATCGGAGTCCATCAAGAATCGAGACGGGTTCTTATGCTCTTGCACACTTGCGTGTACAACCAGCAGGCCACTCCTTTTGTCTCCTCTTTCAAAAATTTTTATCATATGTATTCCTAATAGCCCAATTATGAGGACTAAGGTCTTAAGACCCGATCCTGATGGTCTCCTCTGCCAGCGATTCTCCAAAGCCCTAGGCGAGAGGAGGGCTCGCTTTTTCGACTCCATTCGGGACGAAAAAACAGATCATGTGTCTTGTCTCACAGCAGCCGAAGCAGCGGATATCGCTATGCTCGGCAGCAGATAAGCCCATCGGGACGAGGTGGGCATACCTTTAGGTCGTCCACTTACATCGCACTAGTGCCGAATGCTAACAGAACTTAAATTTCGTCGGAAGAAGTTTAACTGCTCCCACAGGACACGAGGCAATCAGGTCAACATGGTTTAAGGCTGGTTGCGTATTTTTTGTCCGGTTTATCAGTCTAGAGAGTTTGAGTGCTGGGCGCACCTTACTATCCAACATCACTATCACAGTGTAAAATGAAGCACCTAATGTAATGTATCTGTTACATATGAATTACCGTCGTGTTTGCTATTTCACGCTAGTTTAAGCTACAAATATAATTTGTCATACACCTTTTCTTCTTAGTTTCTGCCATGCCGATCGTGTACGCGCTGGTATCACGGGAGAAAACAGTGCTGGCCGAGTATACAGCCACGTCTGGTAACTTCCCCACTGTTACCCGTGTGCTTCTCGCCAAGATTCCGAACACGAATGGTCGCATGTCATACGTATATGATCGCCACATTTTCCACTACATTGTGGAAGGCGGCGTGACGTATATGTGCATGGCGGATGACGACCTCAAGCGACGCCTCCCTTTTCTCTTGTTGGAAGATATGAAGAAACGTTTTCAGGACACATACGGCCAGCATGCGCTTACAGCTGTTGCTTTCGCCATGAACGACCAGTTCCAGCACGAGATCCGTCGCCTACTCGACTATTACAACGCTAATCCCGACGCGGACTCGCTTTCTCGGGTCAAGCAGCAGATTGACGATGTGAAGGATATCATGGTAGAAAACATTGACAAGGTGCTGGAAAGAGGCGAAAAGTTTGAGCTGCTCGTGGACCGCACAGACAAACTTAATCGCCAGTCGGTGAAGTTTGAGCGTTCGTCCACGCACCTACGCAAGTCCATGTGGAGACGCAATTTCAAGCTCTGGCTTCTGCTCATCATATTTGGGCTATTTATCATTTATCTCGTCATTTCCATGGCCTGTGGCTTTGACTTTAGTGGCTGTTCTGGCAAGCATGAGTGAGGCTTAATTTACATTTGTTAATTGACAAATTGTCGTGTTTGCAGTGCTTTATCATCTAGCTGTCTAACTCTATTTCCTACCTAATGCGCAAAGTCTAACGCGCGGTCAAAGTTTGTCTCGGATGTGCTGCGTACGCCGTCATGCCAGTGGCTCTCGATGTTAGTGTGCAGTGCCGCAGTGACAACTTTAAAAATCACCTCATCCCGTCCCATAAAGTGAAGCAGCACAAAGTGGCAGCCGGCAAATGCCAATGCTTCCTTGGCTACATCAACGTTTGGGCTCTGCAAAGTTCGAGCCAGTCGCGTGAAAATACGGCGCTGTAGTAATTGCGACGGGTCTACTTTATAGAGTGGTGGACCCGACATGATCACCCGTGCCACCATACGAGTCGCACCGACTTCTTGTTTTGGGTAACGAGTGGGCCATGCGCTTAATAATCGCTCTAAGAGTTGACCAGTCACCGACGGCATGTAAGCCACAAACTGACCCGCACAACTTATGAGCTCTTCGTCGTCGGAACCAGCAGGATCGACCCAATGCGCACGCCACAGCGCCACAAGAGTGGCCAAACAATTGCGCACAATCTCTCTTTGCTGTCCCTCCTCCGCTCCATCTGGATGCAGCGTGTATTGTAGACTCTCTTCAACGTGCTCAATCAAGAATCGCAATAGCTCTGTAAAGCCATGTCCATGGTCGTGCAGATTGTCTCGAATTACTCGCGTAGACGACATTTCAACGCCAAGCGTCTGTGCACGCACCGCAACGGCTTTTACATAGTCTACGCGCAACGCTGTGGCATCAGCTAGTGCTCGCGCGAGGTGCAGCCTCTTGGCAGGAAAACTTTTGTGGATAGCACGTAGAATATCTAGTCGCGCACTGGCAGTACGAAAGTCCTCGAAGCGCAGCGCAGTCACTAACGCGTGAATAAACGCTGGAGTAATGAGCTGATCAGCAGCCACTGCTGGAGTCATTGCACTTGGTAGCGACGAAGGCATTTGTACATCGAGCTGGTCTTTAAATAGTGCGATGGCAAGCCCTCGCTTAACGAACTCTTCATTCGGTTCGTCCGTATCTGTTCCTGTGTCGTCTCCAAAAGCGCTTAGAGCTTGTCGTGGACGATTGCGCTCCTCTTTGCTCCGTACAAACAGCGCCGTAAAGATCGTATCAATGACGTCGTCACGACTGGCTACGCGCTGCGGCAGCCGCTTTTGCTGGCTGAAGAGCGTAAGTTGCTGAGGAAAAGCGCTTGCTGTTGTCTCGGGGTATACGTCTCCCACATCTTGATGAATCGACGTCATTGCCGATGCATTTTGTAGATTACCGTGCGATTGCAGTTCTGTTGACGTGAGCGATAGCTTCCGACGGTGATGTTCTTGCATCGATGCGGCCACGTTTTTCAAGGTCTGTTTCTTTTCATTCTGACTTTTTTTAATGCCCATGCGTTTTCGTCGAGGTTTGTCCAAAGTGTTGTCATCACTGCCTCGAGCTGCAGCTCTGATCCGTGTTGTCGCCGTCTGCTGCTGCTGGCTTTTCGTACCCGTCGCCTCGATGTTCTTGTGCGATTTGGAAATACCTTCTACTAGGGCTGTTTGTCTTGGTCTTCGAAAAGAGGAGGCAGACATTGCGGCAAGTGAAGTATCACGTCGCTTTGTCACAAAGGCCATTGACCGCTTAGGCGCTGAGATTGGCGGCTGGACAGCCGGCTCGAACGCAGGTGCCGACAACGACAAATTAAAGCGACTAAAGCACTTGTCGAGATCGTCTTCCTCCGGACTACACTCACGATTGCGCTGGCGATGCACGCGACTTGCCCGCAGTTTAGAACCTCCGCGCACCTTATCGGTGGCATTGCCATTTCTGGCACGGCTCATGTTGCTAATCAATGGCTTGACCGAAATTATACCTTAATTCAATTGGCAGATAGTAACACTAATTGAATTTCCAGAAACAGCATAGTGAATTAGTGTATTTATCTCCCGATTTTGGCGCTCGACCACATGCATCGTGCACGAATCAGAGTGTCCAACACTCGGGTCGATTTATTGCACACGCGGCAAGCAGTGGCGTCCGCTGTTCTTGTTCAGCCAATTTGATGCTGCACTGTTGCTGTGTTTGTTCGAGAACTTCAACTTTTTTGCAGCAAACTCTCGAGGTACGACACATGACCGCCGTATGCAGCCAAATGCATTATTGGCACCTCTCGACTCTTGCTCCACTGCACAGCCATTTACAAGCTTAAATCGGTCGCGGCTGCGTCATTATTGTGGCCAGCAGCCATAACGCAAGTGTGCTGCTCCAGCATCCTTGGTAAATGCTTTGCTCGAGGTGAACCTAAAGCACAGTGTATCTATAAGTCTCTGCTCTCGTACGCGACGCGGCCATCACTGTCACAAGTTCCGCCCGCCTCCAATAGTATATAGGATAACGACTGACTTGTTGGATGTCGGGTAAGAGCCGAATGATAATTTGGTTTTGACTATATGGTCATCAATACATTTATCAGTACGCCGAGGCGGCGAGCCGAGTGAACTTATTTCTCGTTTTTTTCTTCTTCATTGCATAAGTTCTCAACATTAAGAGACGATGCACTGTTTAATATTAAGCAAAACCGTGAAGACTGACGGATTCATTACGTAGACACGACATGCAGCCAGTCATTTGGCGCAAGTGAGATCGTATGTTTGAGTTCGTCCACCACATTATCGCGAATCTCCGGCCGCGAAAGCATCAATTGGCGAGCACTCTCGAGCACATCTGAGGCGTTCCATAACACAATGCCCATGATCTTGTTGCCTTTAAGAAAATACACTACACCACGCTCGTATGACAAACCTTGATCACCACTAAGACCGGCACCGACATTTGGTGGCTGCACCCACACACCTACAGTGCGCATTGTCGAATCCACCTCACCAATACCTTCCATCAGCACACCTATACCTGGTAGGTGGCTACGAAACAATGGCTGATGCCGATACGTCTTCATCTTCCCGGCACCAAGAAGCGACCTGGCCATATTGCGGCCAGCGGTCAGTCCACTGTTGACAGCGTGATCGTATCGATCCACGCGCCGTCTCCCTAGATACGGATCATAGTAACTAGCCGCGTTCCCAGCGACAAATAGGCCCGAAACGGCCTCTAGCTGCGCGTTGACCACAATTCCGCCATTCTTTTCATCCCGCTCAAGGCCGCCACCTGTACGAGTCGCGCGTCCCATGCGCAGCGTTGTGGCTGGATCTGTATGGGTCGAGGCCAGCACGACGTAGGCAGCGTCCAGTACCGCTTCAGATTTGTCCTTGCCCAGAACCGCCTCGGGTTTGTCCTTGCCTAACACGCCTACAGTCACGCCGATGTCGCTCTCGATAGCGTCGTCGTCCAAGCTAGGGCGCAAACTCGTGACTAGTTGGTTGGGCACGACGTCAACTCCTGCACGGCTAAGTCGACGCGCCAGCTCCTGTGCCAGATACGGAGGCAGCGTCCTGGCGGCAGGCGACTGCTCGACAAAGACCAGTTTGATCTTTAAGTGATTGTTTCGCGGGTCCGTAGCCAGCGCACAGGCCACTTCACAGCCCAAAAAACCTGCACCAATAACCAGCACGCTCTGCACCGCGCCACCACCTTCCTCCGACGCTCCAGCTGCTAGCTGTTCAAGCCGCACAAAATCCGCTCGCGTCGTGCACGTGTTGACACGGTCTTTAAGCGTGTATGAGACGCGATTGCTGTCTAGAACGTAAAAGTGGCGAGGCCGACCAGCTGACGCCAAAAGGCAGCGCTCGTATCGCACCTCGGTTCCGTCTCCAAGCAGCACGCGGTTCTTTTCCACGTCAAATTCTAGCGGCCGCTTGTCTAGCAGCAGCGTGAGCGGCGGCGGACCGGCGGACGAGGCCACGTCCTCCTCAAAACGTGCACTCAAATGGCGGCGCCATTCATTGTAGCTCTTTAAAAGAGCAGGAGCCAGTGACGGTTCATCGTCCCTATCATCAACATCATCATCCCGCGGCTGCTGAACGCCAAAGTCGAGACGAGGCAGCGCATTCTCGTCACTGAGCACGAGAATATCGGCGCTGGCGTCCTCTTGACGAATGGCCTCAATAGCGGCGTTGGCAGCTGTACCAGAGCCTACGATCACGTACCTGTGATGTTTAGTCTGTTTGCGGCGTGTAAAGCGGCGCGCCAGTCGGAGCTTGTCGCCGCCGGCTGAGGGCGCGCTTGGCAATGAGAGAGCGGCAGAACCACCGACCGGTAGGTCCACCGTTGCTGGTATTGGATCATTGAATGAAGAATAAGTAATTGATGAAAGACTGGCGGCCAACGCCGCCGCGGGCAGTGATGAGCGCTGCCACAAGCGCCACATAACGAGAGAATTAAGACCTAAATCTTTATGACGAGATCTTGATTGATTGAAAAAAAAGTTTACACACAAAAGGTACTGAATTGCTCACATACAGATTATAGATGGGATGCAATTTGGTCACCGGAAGAGTATATATGTCTGCGACAGATACACATACCGGCATCCATCTGTATGCAAATCGGTATAAGTACCGACTAAGTGCCCTGCCGAGCATCATTGCTTCAAGGATCCTTTTATTGTAATATTGGCATTTGATATGAAGGCTCGGCTTAAAGTAGAAGCCCGTTACATTCTCCCACTCTTGCCATTTGCATGAAGAGCTAAGTTGTAACGATGGCCGAAAAGGGGCTGCCGTAGGCCGGATCGATCTTTGATGACCAAGCCGATACGGAAGAAGGTTACTATAGCTTCCATAGGTGCCGCTGCACCAAAATCGGTTCGTGCGCTTAAGGTCGCGCCTGCCACATAGGCCACTCTTGTACCGCGGATGGTACAAATTCCACTCGCTATGTAGCCTCTGCGGCAAGAAATGCTTTGGAAGATTGTCCCACTGCATCGCGACGTTTGTCGCGCGCCCCTCGTTCTGTTTCGTCTAGACCTCTATTTCAGAGCGATAGAAATAGCGGAAAGCCGCCTTCTTCTTCATTTGTTAAAGCGGCGAAGAAGCCTCAGGGCAGTAATGGCGTTGTCAAAATAGCCTCATCGCCTGGGATTACGCCTTTTAAGATGTGGTCTAAACATCAGACTTCACTTGAAACAACATAGAAGTCTTAGGATCTCGGGGGCGAATCCAAGTTCAGAATGCCTTTGTGAATAATGTCAACAGAACAAGTCTCGGTACATTTTTAGGGTGGACCAGACCGATAAGAGCACTAATTGTAATAAGGTTGCGCCAGGAAGTGGCGTCGTCAGTACGAGAAATTTGATATCGATCTTTGATTTCCACCAAGTATTTGGCCAGAGGAAAGCTTATGTAGTGCCAGCACATCTCTGCGTATCGGATTGTGCGATAATTAGTAATGTTTGTCGTCATTGCTAAGTCAGGTAGGGAACCTATGCGACTCGCCGGCCGACAGGTACTGATGCAAGTTACCGTTTTGTTTTCACCCACCGAATTAAAGGGTCCGACAAAGAAGATGAAACCCGTCTGGATGGGTAATACCCAGTCGACACTGGCCGTGGTTCGATCACCTATCTCGCGCGGCGCGAGGGCTCTCAGAAGGTCAGTCCAAAACAAATTCTAGCTCCACCACAATCTACGTGCTTCAAGCGCTGCATCAAAAATCCGCATAAGGTTCATCCTCGGCATTGCAGAAAGCCTGAACACCACAAGGGTGGCCTGGAAAAACTGACACGTACCCGGCTCGATCTCTGGTATTAAGCAGACAATCAGGCCAGAGATCAGCCACCAAGGCAAACCCAACTTTTGCTAATAGTATTAACTGGTGCTAGCATTTTACGTCTGTAGACAAAATGTGTAATGTGTTCACTTGGTGGACCAAAGACGACTTAACGTCTCGGCTTACGCATATTGCCAATTCGGGCGTTGGGAGCTTAAGGTCTGAGGGTGATTAGGAATAGCTTAATCCGCACTGAACGCGCCAAAAGGATTCAGCTTAGATACGAAGCGCCTGTTGCATGACGCAATGGTGTTCGACCAGCCATGCTGGTGCGTATAAAAAATTCAAAAAGCTTCAAATCAGTACCACTCTGCCGCATAACAATGCGTACTCTGCATTTTACAAGAAAGTGCCGCTGATCTTGTGCTAAGAAGAACCAAAAGAGGCCCTCTGGTCTAGGCCTTTAGTCTTCTGTTTCACAAGCGTCTTCTGTGTACGCACAGAAGTGATTCTCTGGGGTCAAACTTCGACCTGAGAGGCTCTTGAAGCGGAGTTCACTTCTTTGGCCTTGTGCTCCTTGCGTCGTCACCGTCGAATTATTCGCTGCTTACCTCGGCGGGAGCTTTTCAAGCTGCATCGAGAAAGCAGCCTCTTTTGTAGTAAGCTCAATTCTTAGCCTACCGCTTACAACCTTATGTCCTCAAATTAAGCTTGATACGATAATGATATCTGCCACATGATGGCAAATCGTACAGCGCAGGAAGTTGTGTAACTTAAAAATGCTGGTCACTTGACGTCTTAGCGCTAAGACCGAGCATGGGGACAATACCTTGGAGAGGTGATGGGGGAAATGTAACTGGGTTCAAGGCTTTCCAGCTCTCGAAGGAAGTGTTTATTTAGATTTACGGAGAATCAGTTCAGTATAATTAGCAGGGCAAGAAATACGATTGAATTTGCTGAAGTTAAATATGAAGAGCTCTTTACTGTATACGGGGGAAAAATAGGTATGTGTATTTAGTTAAGCGATAGATAATGGTCAGACACGTACTACACCGCTAGAAAGAGTAAGCTCGGTATATTCGAGCAAAATGAAATTTCGTCTCATCGCACACTTCACTATTCTAATATATGTATATAAATTTTCCCGCCTGTATCCATTAAGAAGCTCTTTTTGGTCAACTCAAGCAGATATAATCGCATCCCTTGTCCTGCTAATTGTATTCAGCTGGCTTCCCGCGAAGTCAAATAAGTACTTCCTTTGATAGGAACTGCAAGAAAAGGAATACCTGGTGTACGGTAGACACTACGTCGGTGTTTTATCGCTGTGCTCATTAAACGTTTTACCGTATCCAAAATCAAAATATAGAGCCAAGTAACTTATATTTTTTTTCAATCTATCTTGAAATAGTCTTGTGCACTTTTCGACATATGAAAACTCGCATATTTTCCTACACAAATTTTCATGGGATCGTTGTCGCATTAAAAGTAATCTATTGTCGAGCGGTTGGTCACTCGATTTGACACCGAAAGGTATCTCACAGGGAGCAATTGAAAGCAGCTAGAGATAGGCTACTTAGGTGGACCAGCACTTGCACACATTAATTGTAATTATTTCGAGCATAATTTGTATTGAATATTAATGGGCTGAATGAAAGTAGCATTCAAATGGTTTACAATCACACCCGAAAGTGTGGCTGCCTTACAATCCGTACTTATTTGGAATGTCAACGATTAAGTGGTTTGGACACCACACTGCTCAAAAAGCCCCAAACTGCACAAGGGGGGGGGGTACGGGGCTCAATTCTAAAAGGGGTCAAATAGCTTCCAGCATCCTGCACTAAAATAGCTTAGTCGTAGTGTGTGGTATTCAGCAGCTTAAATTTCCATTGGGCAACATTTGCCACATCTTCTTTGTCGGGTGTACACATACATTAAACTTTTGTAGGAAGGGCTGGCTCCCTATTATAGAATATTATGGAAATTGTGGCTCCTGTTGACCCTATCGATTTTGCGTATTGTTGCTCTTTAAAAGGTACCAAAATGGGTATCGAGTAAGGGCTTATACTGGAACAGAGGTATGGTAAAAAAAAATAAACATTGGATACAATTATCCGACTATTGACTGTATTTGATTGCATACGTCGATCCCTTTGAGACCGAAAATATTTTCTTGCAAAGGTTCTGGTATAGATCGAAGAACCTACTGAATGTGCATCTTGCTTAGCTTGAACGACTTTTTGTCTTCTATGAGTTTCAGAAGGCGGTTTCATTTGCAACTCTTCCGACTGCCAGGTAGCGCGAGCACTTCATTGAAAAAGTAATCGGCTTTTTTATCCAGTACGCTCGAGAATTAGTAAAAATACCTCGTTTATCATAAATTCCGCCGGTGCTCGTGCATTCGTTCCTGCAGTCAAGCAGGAAGCGAGCTTCACGAACTTGTTGAATAAACGGCACTCATCGAACAAGTCAATGTGAGTATGCTCAAGGGATGAACTCGCCTCGCACTCTCCCCGTTTGATTGCAGGCAGCAAACATGAACGTGGTGCTTCAAATTGCTTTTCGAGAGAAGTATAGCCACAGACAGGCTAGCTTCTCCAGATTACCGAAGACGGACATCTTCTTGCTCTATTTGGCGCCCGTGGACCCGCTGATTAAGTCTAAGTTTTGATGCACTCACATGTTGCCGAGCAAATGAACACCTGAAGTTTTGGCTGCAATTAATTGGGTACACAATGCGAGTCGGTACTGAATGGGGCCAAAAACGTGAATCTTTATCACACTTAAGAGCTTTGAGCGGGCGCCCGTAGAACCCAAGCCTCGGGCCCCAAGAAATCGATGGTCACTACTGGAGTCAGAACGGAATACTTAAGTCCTCATGACGGATGTGTGCACTGGGAAAATCTAGTCCCTGATAGCTTGGCAGCTATCTTAGGAGGGATTAGTGCGGTGGACTGCTGGCTGCACACGCAAGTGCACAAAGGTGTTAAACCCATTTTGATTTACAACATACTCTGGTACGTCGCAAATTCTCGCGCGTCGGCAAACGATTGCAGTCAATTGAAATACGTTGTAAGCGAGAGCAGCAAATATAAATTAGATCCGGTGGCTTTCGGGACAATTTTAAGCGTCTCTAGGGTCAAAATCGATCTAAGTTGTGAGATTTTAGGGTTTTGACATGACAGAGTCAACAAGTCTCTTTTTTGCTATAAACATGGGCAATAATGACTTGAACTTGAGTATTTCGTTACAAGATAAACTCGAGCTCTGTCTATTGTTAGAGCAATGCTAGCCGCTAACTTTCGTACAAGAAAGCTTTAAAATTTCAGCTTTTGAACCCTATTCTGCGTGCGGCTCCTTTGCAATCAAGTCCTAGCAAGCATAGACCTGAGATCAAGATGGGAGGGATGAAAGGGACTGAAATTTGCCCGAAGGCAGACGTTTTTAAAAGCTTCCTTGGCAGGTAATCAAGCTTCACTATTAGCACCTTCAATCAGAGACGTTATTGATAGCACTTTAATTTTGAGTGACATAGCCTTGCGGGGTAACGGAGTACCACAGGTGGGTAATATAGTACCAACAAATGGCGAGAAGCTTGATTTTGCAAGCGAGTTATACAAATGCACGGGACACAATGGGTAACAAAGTTCTACAGGTCTTCGTTAGACAAAATGGTGTTGCGATACGCAGTCAATCTTTGGCCACCCCTGTGGCAGACAAAGAAAACGTACCAACAGCGACACTTGAAAGTACAACCCGCCGTTATTGCACGTCAGGGGCATTTGAATTGGAAACACCACTAAAGGTGTCAGATCCACTAGACCTTGAAGATCGCAAAGCTACTAATCTTCTAAAGCTATAAATATTACATAGAACGTAATATTATATTACTTGAAGATATTAATCGATCCTCTGATCCAGACAGCAATGTCTTGAACGAGCCGTATAAGCGCACATTACAGCTTGACCCAGAGTTTCTAAAGAAATCCAAATATTCGGCTTACTTTTTCATCAAAGAAAAATTCGAATGTGATTTTAGCACCTTGTGTCAGGCTCAAAGTACTGTGGATTATGGCCTCAGATCAATGTGAGCTCATCATTGTGTCAGACAAGCATAAAATTTTTGATGGTGCGAGAGTTAAAATTCTGCACCCGTCATTGACTTTCTGTGCACGAATCTCAAACAAAGATGGTAATTATTTCTTATCTCTACAGTGTGCACAAACAGTTAATTCAAGACTGAGAGTGTCGCTTGAAAACATGTCGAGGTCGACGATGTACAAAGCTCTAAATTTATAAGATGGATACTAATAAATCCGCGTCGAGGAGGAAGCTTTGTACATAATTAGTGATGCCACAAAGGCTTTTAAACGTCACAGCAACGTTCAAATATCCGATTTTCCCGCTATTTTCTACCATTATGGTCTTTTGTCCATGCATACTTTGACGATATGTTTGTCGATGAAGAAGTAAGTCGGCTCTGGAGGCTAATTTAGGCTGCCTTAAGAGATTTTTTGAGGTCGTGAAAATCGACAAACTTTATGCCAAGATTGACGAAGGTGTCTCTGTGTCAGAGAAGGATAAACTTCATAGGTGCTTCTGCATCAGCCATGAGATTCGAGCAGAATAAGAGTTAAATCGTTTTGGTTTGGCCTACACCACAATCGAGAGAAATGAAAGGCCTTGCTATCTAATAACACAGATATAGTGCTGGCTTTGCGGATACCGCAAAACCTCTGTCCGATATACTGGAACAGGAAATTAAGTGATATCGACTCTCCCAACACTTGAGTTTTATCCAAAAACGCTTTAAGCAGGCATCTAATTCGATTTTGCCAAACGAAACAAACAAGCTTTGCGTCGTCTGCGATGCTTCCCACCATACCATCGGCTG
The DNA here is from genome assembly GCA_001695595.3 of Plasmopara viticola. Classification (NCBI taxonomy): domain Eukaryota; phylum Oomycota; class Peronosporomycetes; order Peronosporales; family Peronosporaceae; genus Plasmopara; species Plasmopara viticola. Next base: position 499,642 of record MBPM02000054.1, read on the forward strand.
CACGTCATTTTTCTCGAACAGAAGGAACGTGAGCGAGTCAATATGTTTCAGTCCGGAAAATTTAGGGTTTTGAACGAAATGACCGTTTTCTTGGCAAAGAGTCACATACACTCTCATATAGCTCTGAGTCTATCTTTGGACTTTAAGCATCCTGTTGCATGCATCCCTGAGTTTGGCGAGACATGTGCCCTACTTGTCCCACAAAAAACGTCAAGGCAGATATTATTCTTGCGCAGTCTAACTTCCGAATTGCATACGAGTCTAAGAAACCTAATGAGGTTGCCAATGCGCATTTGCGCAGGCCGTATAACTAGACGGTTTCATTACCGCCTGAAACAGATGTCAGTTTAAGGCTTCAAATGCGTTTTTCGGTTGTGATAACCTGGCTTTGCAAAAAGTTGGCTGAATATAAAAGTTGATTGCATCTGTTAAGGCTTGACCACACCCAGCTGCTTAGCAGACACAGAAGTGGAAATGACAAATATATGCAAGATGTGAAAATTTCCATAAATTTGGTTTTGAGGTCAGCATTTTTTGGTCTTTTCAAGCTATTTAAGCAGCATAGGTTGGCGATCTCCATCGGTCTTCCCAAGACAATATTGTCGGACCCAAACTTTATGTAACGGGCGTTAAAAGATATCGCGATCCCCAAGCCCCAGCGAGCACCGTTGACCCCGTACTTGGCCTTGTTGGTGAGACAAAAACGGATAGTCATGCTGCAGCTGATAGCACCACCGTATCGGCCATAAGACTGAGAAGTCACTTACCCTTTAGTCTGTGCGCTTTGAGTGGCCGGGTGAGCCTGGAGCGTACTACGGACTGGGGCCATTCGACTCACCCATCGCCAAAAAAAATATTATTAGACATACCCACAACAGTCGAATCGCGACGCATGTCACAGGTCCACTCACGTTTAAGACAACGGATCTGGCAAGGAGAGAGACCCTTTTTCGGGTAAATTTTTCAAATTCATATCTTCTAACAGTTTATTTTGAACCAAAAATTAATAATTATTTTAATTTTATTTTTTCTTCTTTAAATATTACCCAGGCAATGCAGACCTTATGAACTAATCTGTTCAGCGCGCCGCGAAGGCCCTATATTCTTAAAGCGTCATGTGCTCAGAAAAAAACTTGCATCAGCGCAATCTTTCGGCGGTTTTACTTAATTTGTAGGATTACATCAAATTTCGCTAAGAAATTCTACTCGGCGTCGTAAAATGCTAAACGAAAAGAGTGGCTTACACTCGGCATGGGGAGACCTTAGGTAGTGTCACCACCACGACGAGATTATTCGCGACTAGGATTTATATTGGGTGTTAAAAAATTAATTGCATCAGGCTAAGAATTTACGTCTGCTTGAAAGTTTAACTTATTCACCTGGTGAGTGAGTCGTAGATAGCTCACCTAAGGATGACCCGGCTTCTGCATACTGCTTAGCCAGAAGCTGGGATTACAAGCCTCAAGCACGGGTCCTACTATACCCGAACGTGGCCAAAGGATCGCAAGATACATATAAAGCACGCGTTTCTTCTAATTGCGATACATGACGTAGCTATTCTAAAGGCTTCTGCGGTTTCTGTGATGCCCACTGTGAAATTTCCCGCGGGTTGTAGTGTTTATTTCGTCCTCCTTTCCCTAGGCTTCAGGCTTGGTAATACCATTTCCAAAGACGTCTTGGGTCGTATCCTTACCCCTGTTAACCATGCGCTTCTCCTGTCCATTTCAATAAGGCTGCTGACATTAAGTTTAACACGCCTTGAGGTTGCATTGACAAAGGTGCTATCGATTGAAGACTACTTTGCGGTTTTAGCAGGCAAAAGGCTAAGCAAGTATATGTCGCATTTACCGCCCTCAGGTGGAATTATCAGTAGACTACCAAACGGTGAGTTGGCGCTACTCACTGCGGCGGAGTGGGAGGCTCTGTCAGGGTGAGGGATGGCGAACATTAAAGCTCGCCGCCCGCGGCACATGTCTAGTTTTAGCTACAGGCGTAGCCTTAGATGTACATGCCCCTTCCGGTGCAGTGGCATCTGACACAACCTGCCACGGCGTTGGCTCAATTATCGTTGAATGACCCGCCCGACCGATTGGCAGTCCTCTTGCTGCCCTTTCGATTATTTTCATGACTAATACGACTTTTCGAATAAACGTCAAGAGGATTAGTAGCCGTCTCTTCTCTATCGGATGTTGTACAAGCCTTTGTAAAGAAGAAATGTCGGGCCGTTATCTATGCCAAGCTTTGTGATATAAAAACGGGGTCTCCCAGCCGGTATTTGTACCGGTTTGTGCATTTCGGAATAAAAAGTTAAAGCATTACAGATAATTTGAAAATAGGGTAAATAGCGTGTACTTTGTCACACGGAAAGCGCTCCAAGCCAAATGTTAGCAATCCGCTGAATATCAATCAACACCTTCGCCTGAGATTCGACATCGCAGGCAATTACGGCATAAGTACCGGTCTGATCCATTAGTCTCTACTGAGTTTACTTTAATATCTCAGAGTCATCAATCTTATAAACCTAAAAGAAAAGTCTTCTCATGAATGCTTACATGCTTCGTGGCCCCCATGATTTCACGAGTCCGTTCACGACCGTGGCAGACGACGTGCTGCTCGAAAATGCGCCGATCGTCGATTCCGTTGCTGAATCGACGCTTGCTGCTTTCGATCTCCGCAGCTTGATACAGACATAATTGACAAGAAATCTTCGGCTAATTTTTATGTCATGTGCGAGACGGGCGCAGCTTTGTGTCCGCTAATGTTGATGTACAAAGTGTCGCGTCTTCATTTTAGTGACTCAATAAGAGCTCTCGTAATGGTAGCACTGCAAAGGCTGCTACTACGATGATCACAAACATACTGTGTCAGTCAGCATTTTTTGACCAGGATGTGTAGTCACCTTTGTGGTCGCCGTCAGAGCCGCTGCTGTAAAAGCGACTTCTCGCGAGACCTTGAAGTACTTAAACAAGCAAACAAGGTCTCTATCAGCATAGAACTTATGTGGAGCCTGCTGTAATACCTTTAATGTTCATATCGCTTTCGGGGAAGATTATGCTGGCTGGGGCGGCAAAGCGTGTAAGTGTATCGGTCTTTGCACGACCCTTAGCAATCTTCAAGCTGGCGCTATTTTCCACTTTGCTTTGGTGGACTATGAATTCATGCTTCCAGCGGCGATGTTTGCTACCTGATTTTTCTCATCGCTCGTGACGCTGCCAGTATTACGCTGGTGCGTTGAGTTTTCTCGTGCGGCTCCACGAATCCTTCTCCAGATTGTCGTCACCATTGGGTCTCCACAAGAACGGATCTGCGCTGAACTGCTGACTTTGTAATCAAAAAAAAAATCCAGCTGCAAACATAATCGTACTTTATACGCCGAGGTCTATAATGAAGCTCCAAGTGAAATTCGAAGAACTACAACTCTGGCGTCTTATACCATTGCCACATTTTGGCTTGCGCATGACGAAGCCGCCGGCACTGGAGAAGCAACGGGTAGTTTTCTCGGCGCGCGGTGGCAGCTTGGGCTCCACTGCGATCAATTCGTGCAGATCAATGCAGATGTCTAAAGATTACGCGGACCGTGCACAACAATTTGCCGATGCGCGTGTGCTCCAGACGCTCGAGAAGTACCACAGCAACCGCGCGGCTGCGTTGTACTCTTCAGGGAAATACTCAAGCGTTGATCGCTCACAGTGGAAGCTCTCCAAAGGTGGCCGCCGCCATGCTATCAGTTGCTATAAAAAAGTGTCATCAAGGGCTTTGTTTAATGGCTTGAGGAAATCGCACAGCACAAAGCATGGCCAGCACGCGGCTGACGGCATGCGCGTAACTATGGCGTTAAACAAGAGCGCGCCTTCCGTGCCTATATCTGAAAAAGCTGAACTTTTGGCCATAGGAGTCGTACCTGGGACTCTCGAGGACGTACTGCACGGCTCCGTTAATCTCACGCCTGAGGCCATGCAGATCGAGAGCTTGCACACCCAGTGTGACTTGCTGGACAGTCGTGTTCTGAGTGCACTCGTACTTCCCTCGATCAATGCACCGTTCCGCTCGCTTACGCTTAAATGGGCGCTGCGCCATCATGAAGTGCTGTCCAGACATCGAGACTACGTTTATTTGGAGGCTACCGGAGTGCTTCAAGACGCAAAGGACAACAGCGCAAAGGTTGGCTTCCATCTCGTTCACTCAGTGTCACTGCCGTCTGCCCCTGAACTGGCGTCAGAGATGCAGATAGTGCGTGGTCATGTGTCCTACTGTTATCTATATCGACAACACAGCGCTAGCGAGGTGGAACTGTTTTTTTATGGTGGAATTTTGCCACGAGGCGGCGCGAAGGATCGTATAGCCTTTCAAATCATGGCGGATACCGTGCTTATGTCGCCTAACACGATCGAGTGCGCAACGATGAAGAAGTTAGCCTATTCGTTGCGAACCAAGAGCAGCCGCAGCAGTATTTCCTTTAGCCGAAGTTCTGAAATGGTCTCATGCTGCGTTTGTCAGCGCCCGGTTCGAGCTATTTTCAGTAGAAAAGTGGCCTCGTGCGAGCTTTGCGAGGAACCGGTGTGCCACCGCTGTAGAGTCTACAAGAAGATATTTGTGATTGATAGCGGGGTGTTTCACCCACAAAAGATGAAATTTTGCGTAGAATGCACGGTGACAACGAATCATTTGAATGCCGAATGGGTGGCCTCGCAAGAGCTTAATGGTGCTGTATACCGATTGCGCCTTAGTGAGCAAACGATCTCATCCAAGGAAGAGTACGTAGATACTTTTCAAAATGGTTTGGGGTTCTCACGGCCGGGTAGTACTGACAAAGGTCGTAAAACCATTTTGGGAGATAGCTTGGTGAGCTCCTCAACACGTCACTCTGCTGTTTGGCTCCCCACAGATCACCTTCTTTCTTACCCGATTTCGAATGGGTTTAAAGATGTTGTCTTTGAAAAAGAGGGTCAAAGATACACTCAACTACAAGACGACAGTCTTATTGATACGGAAGCATTCGTGGCGCTGAACGATGACGATGACCAATCAGACGAAGTCATCCCGATGATTGAAATCTCATCCGAGGGTGAGGAGGACGAGTACGGTAATGAGAATAAACATTTAAATCATGCTGTGGACTTTGTGTGCATCTCAAAGAGCTCACAAAAACGGACGTTTGTGTCAACTAGCAAATGAATTTTATTTACCATTTTGAAAAAAGACGACGACACTTTTGCTTTCAATGCTGCCCAACTAGCGGGTTACTTTAAAGTCTTTCAACAGTTCCTTTTTACGAAATATAGAATGCGGAGGGCTTTTGCTGTGCCTAAACTGAAAAGAAAAAATCGGAATTGCTTGCGATGAATACGTCTATCAAAGCTACTTCCAGAATGATATTGTGAATATGTTGAGGATTTACAAGTCCTCCATAAAAGAAGGGCTTAGCACTATCAAGGCGCCAATTTCGCAGCCTTCGTGGTAATGGAAGCCATACCCTATTGCCTGGCTGCTTCGCATCATCTCTGATGCTTGATCCAATCGTCATATACCTCGCCGCCTTTTGCGCTTGTTGTGTTTTTTGAAGTAGCTTTCCCACTCGAGCAGCGTACTCTTGCCATCAAGGCCAGGTAGAGCTTGTGCATCCAACAATACATCTTGTTCTTGTATAGTCAATGTCAATTTGTTCTCTTTTCGATGACTTTAGCTCTTCATCGTTCACGAGTTTATCTGAAGCATTTCGGATTTGTGTCTCGATGACTCTAGACGGCAGGATTCTTTTTCTTTAGCATCGATTTACATTTTCTGAGGCTGTTCCCCATCGACTGCTAACGATGACGCGTAAAGGCCTACGATCAGCATTTTGCAAGTGGCTGTTAGAACTTCCTGCAGCAATTATGTGAAGCAAATCCGTATCTGCCGTTTTAGTTGAACGTTAATGGAGACACTGTCTCCTGACGCACGACACGGGGTTACTTTGGAAGACATCTTGGATCGCGGATTTGTGCTTCCCCTTGATTTGTTGTCCATTAAATAATGGATAGTTGCTGTATCACAGTACAAAAAACAAGGAGCCCTCATATCATCCGTAACTCAATTAATACTATCTTGTCAAATGCAAGTACAGGTCTTTGACCTGCAATCGTTGCAGTAGCTCTAAATTATTGCACTTGATCCGGTCGGCAATCGGTACGCTAACCACTATCATTGTAACGGTAGTCACGAACTTTATCGTCAATCCGCAACGTTGGCATACAAAAAGGGTGAACTCTTTTCTCGTATGATGTTGCAATTGCTATAGTTGATCAGCATGTGACGTCAAGATAATATCTTAGCAAACTCTTCTATTCGACTACCAGGTGAGGAATGTTACAAGAATTTTCGAGCTGCAATTTCGAGGTCAGGATTATAGATCTATCGACTAAAAGGGCATTCAAATGACTTGATCAGCTTCAAGGACTTTGTGGGCAGGCGCGTCGTTTCGTATGCCTTTTGGCTACCTAAAGCGCCCCACGGAACGATATCAGCCACGAAGAATTTAAATAATTTCAGTGTATACGAAAGGTTTCCATGTCGGAGGCGTCATTTTCGGTCTCGGACGAGGAGTCTTCGTCAACAGACAGCGCTGTGCCATGTAGTCATCGTGCACTGGACGCACTGCGTCAATCTCCAGTCGTTGAGTTGCATCGCAGCTCAAGTGGACGAAATTTGCGGCTTAAACACCTCTCACTTGCTGATGAAGCTCTATTGTCAGCATCAAATTCATTAACACCTCGTGCTCCATCTGGAAGGAGACCTGGAAGCAGAGGGCGTCCTAATAGAGGCAACTACAACAGCAACAATGAACCGAACAGTAACAATGACAGTCCCTTAGAGCGAAGGAGCAGCTTTTCCATTGCCGCTCATGTGCTTAAGGAGATTGAGCGAGCAAGATCGTCCACGGACTCGAGCATTTTGACCGAGATAAATGAACAACCTGAACGATGTTCAAGTCGCCAAGAACAGCGAGAAGATAGCAGTGACGAAAGCGACGACATTCGGTGGGATGCGAGTGACGAAGTTCTACACAACGATTCCGATCGTTACAGTCATCTTGATCAAGCGGTACAAGAGGAAGAAAATCAGGCTGAAGACAAGGCAGTTTTGGGTTTTGGTCTGTGGAATAACGCAGTCAAAAACAAATGTTTGCCTGATGCCATCATCTTCTCACCGGAAACGTCCAAAGCAGCACTCAATTGTCTAAATTTTGCATCGTTGTCCAATCGGATTGACCCACTTGAAGCTGATGACAGCTCTTTTATCCCGACGACTAGTAAAATGGTCTCGCAACTGCATGTGACTCATCCCCATCTTGCAGCTCTATCGGTGCTTGACATGCCAAAATCAATGTCACTGACTCGGTCGACCTCACCACGCATCGAACGTTCCAGTTTCTTTTCGGTCCCAGAAAATCTTCTTCGACGCGATGCTGCACCACCGACTAACAATCAACAAGTGGACATAGAAGTTGAGGCGATTTCATCAGGCCGAGTCAGTAATCCCATCACACAGTGGAAACGGGGTGAACTCATTGGTGAAGGAACGTTTGGAAAAGTACGCAATGTGAATTATTATCTCGATCCGTGAACCCGGATTAATGTACGATATTTTTACGTTGACAGGTTTACAAAGGCCTAAACATCATTACGGGCGAACTCTTTGCACTCAAAGAAATTGAGATTCATTCCTGCCCTAATGTCGACCAAATCACGCAAATGCAAAAGCTTGGTGAGGAGATTTCACTCATGAACAATTTCGAACACAAGCACATTGTTCGGTCTGTGTTTGAGCCTGTTTTTACATTTTGCTTGCATCAAGTGTGCCATCTAATGTAATTCGTGTGTATTTGTATGCAGCTACAAAGGAAGTTACCGGTCTCGAAATCATTTTTACATTTTTATGGAGTATGTCCCTGGGGGATCAATTGCCAGGTATACAACAAACATTTTTGCATTTTCCTTACCGGCCAATTAACTTCGAGTTCGAGATACGTAGTATGCTTAAGCAATTTGACGCCTTCAGTGAAGACCTGATTCGAATTTTTACTCGTCAAATCGTGCACGGCGTCATCTATTTGCACGAAATGGGCATTATACATCGAGATATCAAAGGTTTGGGTAAATCAAGATCGAGTCTTTAGCATAAAAAACTTATACAAAGACTGCTTGGTACCTGCAACCAGGTGCGAATGTTCTGGTGAATGAACAAGGAGTGTCTAAATTAGCGGATTTCGGCTGCTCAAAGCAGATTCCACAGATGTTGACCACAAGCTTAGAAGAATCTCTGCGCTCAATTCGAGGATCTATTCCATGGATGGCACCCGAGATCGTCAAACAAACTGGTCACGGGTACAAAGCTGATATTTGGAGTATTGGTGCCACTGTTGTTGAGATGGCAACTGCCACGCATCCATGGCCACACTGTCATAATGGGTTGGCAGCCATGTATACCATTGCAATGGCAACTGCGCCGCCTCCAGTACCAGATCATCTATCGCCTGAAGCCAAGTCGTTTCTTGAGCGTTGTTTTTGCATTGACCCTGAAGGTAAGGTGCATACTTGCCATCCTTACGTTGCTAACGATTTTTCGCTCGGTACTGGCAGGACGAGCGACCGCATTAGAGCTAGCTGAGCATGCTTTCTTGGCTGAAAAGAGGTAATATAAGATTATTTATGTAAGATCAGATTATGGATTGAGTTTTTCAGTGGTAAACATCTAATTTTTTGACCAAAAATTACGTGACCAATTCTTCCATGATACTGCAATTCAGCGGTGCCAATTAACCGCACCCGTGCAAAATAGCTTTGCGGTGACTCAATTCTCAAGGTAAATTTTAAGATAAAAAATTTGTACTGGAGGAAGAGCACTTTACATATGACAATGTGATGGATAAGCCATCACCAACATACGCTTCGAATAGACCTTTGCAAACTTTTCTATTCTTAAAAGACTTAAATATTTTTCGCGCGTTTCTAATGGAATTTGTTGGACGTCGTGCCACTGACAGTGTAAACAATAGCGTTTTTTTAGTGCTTGCAAAGAGTTGCTTATTCAACTAAGCGTACATCACGCAAACTAGCACAAACTTTAAGCTACAAACGCTTTGCTTCGATCTGATTTGTGGCTTACAAATAAAACCGACCAAATCTGATTATTCTTCGCATTGCAAATACTCCGCCGCACACTTTTTTATCGAGCAGCCAACCGACCAAATTTGAAAAAAGAAATTGGAATAAAAGTCAATAAGTTCAGCAATTTATATAAGGAGCTATGAAGAGATTTAGGTTAACGTATTGTATCTATGATGTGCTTCTTCAGCTTTATTGAGCGCGCGGAATTTTATTTGCAATATAACTCAAATAAGACTTGGTGATAGTCACCTAATACTCACACACGTCAACAGCAGTAACGAAGTAAATGAGTCGTCGCAGATAGGCAAAGCAGGACTAATGACCGCACTTTCAACATTGGCCGCGAGTTAATATGCTTCTTCATCAATCATTTGCGGTAAAATCCCCAGCCCGTGTTTGGTCTCACATCCAGCAGAGCAAGACTCAAAAGCAACAAATTCATTGGTAGCTAATGCTGCTACAAGGAAAATAAAGCCGCAAGTATGTCCTTCAGCTTATACCGAATATGAAATGCCGACAGATAAGCACTGACTTGTCCGCTTTTGTGACACTGACTGTTCGTAAATTAGGGAAACTGTCTCAAACAGGTATTACAATGGCACCACAGTTAGCAGCTACAGACCTTATTAAGACCGTTTAAGGCTGAAGATAGCATACGCGAGCAGCTAAGGCAGTCTGAGCAATCCACGGGTATGAGCTGAAGGTCTATGGAGTACGCCCAAAGGCAAGAAGAAAAAATTCTGATCAATTGAACTGAAGTAAAAAAGCAAGGGCGGGTGGAGCTTTGTTTTGAAAAAGCTTGAGCTCAGCTTTTTTCTTTTGGACTACTTTAAGAACCGCAGATCGCTCTCTGTCTCCAATACTTGACATTAGTCGCTATACCAATACTTATTACAACTCTTGTATTTCCAATTGTACGCTGAGTTTAGGCTGGCCGATCAAACCCCTTTGCTGCAATACTATCTAGCATACTAGTTTACATTAAGCAGTGGTCATTAAACTGTGTACCACTCTTCTGCTTCCACCCCAACTCTGTGTTTCCCTTCATGTTGACGCTCAAACACCATCTGACTTACGCCACACAATTTGGCGATACCATCAACCAGTGAGCGACGAATGGGTTCGTGTTATCGCGCTACATTATTTCTACAAGACTCTAGAACCCTTGAGTCCATACAAGTCTATTCCCTCAAAGGTTTGTAATTCTGACGTCATTTCTCATTTATAAGACGCCGCCATTGTACTTTTAAAAAGTCCGCACAACAAACCGAATCTGGATCACAAAATACAACCCCTGGGTCAACTGACTACCTTGTCGTTCGCACTTGATTTTTCATCGGGGTCTGAAGCCAATAAAGTTGTTTACATTGAGCCGAAATCACAGTGTCCGAATAACATATGGCAACACGGCGTAGGTGTGCTTTAGTATCGAATTGCGAACCACTTTACCGGTCAATCGCTCGGCGGTCGCCCTCCGTTCTAAGTGAGCATGATCCAAGCCCTATGGTCAATTGCGTACAACCAACCTCGGTGCCAGGGTGCAGTGAGTTAGTGCTCTCCTTGACGCCGTTTGTGTCCATCTTGTGAGTCTGCGGCTCGTACCACCAAGCCGAGCACCCACAAATGATACGCTACGCTCACATCATTCACATCCTCGCAAGCTCGTACATCGCACACCGAAACAGATGACCCACAACACCATGCTCCCGTGAGCGCTGCTCGTGCAGTGGTCACCAAGGACCTCGAGATGAGCTTAACTCGTAGTTTCTGCGACTCTAAAACTAGCGGCGGAAGCGTATTCTTGCTGAAGGTGCATAAATAAAAAAGTATATAGCGTTAGGGCAATCCTATTGAATAGGAACTGAGCTCCTTCAAAACTTCATAGTGAGGATTTCTTCCCCACTTCATGTAAAACTAATTTTGACCTTGGCGATGGCGTCGCGTGATAACGTATCTTACGTGGTAGTGGCGCTCGCCTTCTTTAAAACGAGGAAAAGGGTGGACGGTGTTATTGTGTCGAGCAGTGCTTTGAGTGCTCTCCCATATGATGTTGCTTGCGATTAAGGCTACCAGACGCAACCTAGAAGCTGGTACATCGTATTGCCGACGAACATTGTGTTTGTCATTGCATGCACTGGTAGCTGAGCTATGAGATTTCAAGGTCGTGTCTAATCAGCTCTAAGCGCGTAGTCGCATGGCTCCGCAAGCAAGTTCATCGACTTGCGTCTTACGAGATATAGGATGTGGCCTTTCACGACCGAAATTGAATTCTGGCGGCTGGCCTCCTGTGGCTGTGTATGATCCGGTGTCCATTACTCTTGCGCTTACGTGTCCCGGGTAATGAGTCTGGTTTAAGTAAGTCACGTATAACTCAAGGTGCGCTCTCTTACTTATAGAAATTATAGTGTATGTGCTGACCAGTTTTGTCGATGACCATAATTGCTTCAATGAAGCGCAGGCGAAATTTAGTCTTAGGAACAGCAGTAATTGCATATGTATGTGGTAGTATTCGATTTACCATTTTCTTGTTCAAGGTATTCTCTTAAAAGCTCCTTTTTTGATCAGACAATGTTTAGAATGTCTTGGCTTTCGGCCGTTTTACCGCGCACATGGCTTTAGTCGCTCAGTCGCTTTGATCCTGAGATCTTCGGCTAATGCATAAATCGTGGAAGGTCTGACTGCGCGACTAGTCCTACCTCAACAAAGTGTTAAATTCTTAACGCACCATGTGTCCTACTTGGGTAACTCGGACAGTAACCGAGCCAATTCTACGTAATGCAACTTTGTAGCTGGCCAGGTCAGGCCACTTCTTTAATTATTTCTGGTTTAAGGAATCAGCCTGTATTTAGAGACCTTAATATATCAGCAGAATCTACCCGATGATCACGCTTTTCACAAATAAGACACGTTGAAAAAGGAGATTTATCTGCACCGAATCTGTACTTATCTGCATTGGCGTGAAGTTAATCTGTGCGTACACAATTAAGCTCTTTCTCAGGTAAAAAAACATCGATTTTCACTTGTGTCTTCCCATGCTTTGCACAGCTATGGACAAAGATGTCATCAAAGTATGTCAGTGCATATGCCCTGTGTTTTCTGAGCGCACTACTAGGCAATTATGCATCAAAAGCGCGTCCGAGAGCCCTTGGAAGATAAGTAGCTTCTAGAGCATTGCTAAGCGTGGTAAATTGGGAGTTATCGGAAAGCACTTTACATTGCAGATCTCACCATATTATTTTGTGACTCGACAACGGCTGGCAGAAAAAGAAGTCCAAGCAGTATTTCAAATTAATCTCACTCTCATATTAAATTCACAACATTAGGACTGCTACCTACCGACTACTTCTCTGCGATCAATTACTTTGCAAGTACAACTCTGTGGCTACAACTCTATGACTACTACTCGGTGCACCACTATTTGCCATGTTACCTCAAATCACATAATGTTACAACAGTGCTTGTTGGGTCTGTGACTTTATACATTCTAAAAAGCATAACTAATAGTCAAGGGGGGGGGTCATATATAGAGGTGTGCTATACTACCGTGAGAAGTAGTGACAAAAGCTAGCTAATTGGTGTGGGCCGCACTCTAGCCGCACGTAAAATGTAATAATTAAGCCAGTCACTGCTAGTATCGCGTCGATATGTCGAAAACCTGCGCATAGCGAGCTTGCCTTGTATATATTCGCTGAGATCAAAATCTCCACACTTTTTTCAAAGATTGTGTTTTGAATCAAAGTTGGTGCCGTCAAGTCTCTTTGTATAGCGCACGATACGCCTGTAGACAGGATCGAATGCCGCATCTTTTTTCGGCTCCCCGTTAGTCCAAAATCACTGGTCTTTCAGTCCCTTATTGTTGTTTCATATACGTCGCTTGCTTAAATCTCACATCGGTATCGATGGTTTAGCTTTAATTTGAAGAAACTGATGGATCGAAGCACCTGCCGAGCGTACTAACTCATTTGCAAAAGTACACCTTTTTTAGAAGCACCTGACCTAGGTCAGATGGCCCTCAGCATTATACGTCTCTTAAGCTCACATTAGTTCGTAAGGTATCATTTGCTGTCTCACTTTCATACTTTAGCTTGGGAACTGCATTTTATCGTTGACTTCTGAAATGTCTAAAAAAGCGTAAATAACTAATGCAATCGACAGGAGAAATTCAAGGGTCAGAGAGTTTGCTGATTTCATGTAAAGGCCTTCAGCGTCATTAGGTGATCGAGTTGTACATCACGAGATTGACTTGGTTCTTGGAGCCGATACTTTGTGACACGTAAGTGGCTGCTATTCAAAGAAACAGTGTGACATCATTGACGCATCTTTCCTTCTAAGCACGAAGCGAGAATTGCTCGAAAAAGGTAAGTGCCTTCGTGAACAAAGACATTATAAAGAGTCAGATGGTAAGCGGCACATCATATGCGCTTACAATAAGCTAATCGAGGCCACCATCATAAGTGGATTATTTGCAAGAATGTCTTATTTACTGTTCTTGTCCTAGTGTGTGTTATTATTCTCGCTCTAATACACTATAGTGTAGTAATAATGATTTTATTATACATCGCCACACCTTAGTATACGATCATCTCGATGGTGTGCAGGCGAGATCCAACAGTTGTATCTCCTAGTGCCATTTGGTATTATCATTAGAGTATGAAGGCAAGTCAGATTTGGTACAAAATAATTTGCATAAGCTACCTCGATACTAAACTCTGATTGTCTCTAACGGGTAAAATCTGTGTGGTCGAGTCACTTTCTTCAACTTGTTGATTGGTCATAAATTGGTTGAAGTAAGTCAACGATAGCGATCTTTCAGCAGCTACTGCGGCTTGGTGACGATGGCCCATGTAGAGACACCGCGCATTTGTCTCATTATATCGGGCGCAACGAATGTTGGCAAGGTGCAAGCAATCACTGGCACGGCCTTGAACCCCTGTGCGTATTCTTCACCAGATCAGTTTGTGTCTGTAGCTGATTTTAAACCCTCGCCTCTCTTGTATGTACGCAGATTGTCAGGTCCAGTGCGGCAGCGTGGTGTTGCGCACTGCTGCTCAGGCCAATACGATGAATCCCGAGTGGGGGCAGGCGCTCACGTTTGGTGTAAAGAAGCCACTAGGTGACGCTGTGGTTTTTAAGGTGTTTGGACTCAATGAGCGCGGGCGAGATGTGCTCCTCGGCGGTGCGACATTATCAATTAAGGCACTACCACCCAATACGAAGGTATACGCAAGTAATGCGAGGGTATATAGCAGGACGGATGGAATAAATTTGTTGACAGGTATTAATTATGTAGACGACGCACAAGTTGACGCTACTCGATTCTGCAGGGAAGGTACGACTCCAAGTAAGTTTCGTACTTAGCTAAACATTCCCACTTTTGCTGTGTAGAGCTGCGGTGAGCTGACAGTACTTGCGACGTATGAGCCTAACTTTATGGCACCGCCACGAAATGAAACCGGAGAGAAGTCCGCGTCACCTACAAAGTTGTTGGCTCCCGTATCTCCTAGGAATAGTAGTCTTGTACCTGAGACAATTGAAAACAGAGCTGCAGTTGAGGGTGATGCAGTAGATTGCACAATGATATCCTCCGAGCCCCAGGAGCCGATAAAACCTCCAAATTTCTATGTGGTTACAATTTTAGAGGCAGCGGGTTTGCTCGCTTGTGATGGATCGGGCATTGAGGCTACTAGTGACCCGTACGTACGCATTTTGTGTACTAGCAACCCGTCACAACGGACAAAAATACAGCAACAAACATTGCACCCGTCCTGGCGGCAACGTTTTTATTTCAAAATTGTGCCTGGAGAGGAGCAGCTACTAGAATTGATAGTTGAAGATAGCGACTTGCTCACGGGTGATTTTATGGGGCGATGCGTTATCGATTTAAAGGAATTCACAAAACAATTCAAAGGGGAGAAACAGACGTTTTGGCTCGCGTTAGAACAACAGCCGAAATCGAAGGATGAGGACGTACCGAGCGACTTGAGTCCTCAGCGCAAATTAGATTGCAGACACGGTAAATTGTGTTTAGCAATCGAAACGCAATTTATTGATCAGGACAGTAGCAGCCTCGAGCAAGGAGAATTTGATAACGTTACTGAGGTGCCAAGTGGTCGTGGCCTCTGTCGTGCTGGTTCCTTCGAAGCGGCTGAAGACGAAAGGGGAACTATTGGTAATAGTAACGACGACACGAACGAGGAAGCGAACGAAGACAAGGACGATGATGACGTCGAAGTTAGGAGAGAAGAAGCTGAAGCTCAGCACAAAGAGCGAGAAAAAGAGCGTGAAAAGATGCTGGCGGAGCTGTCGAATGTACAGTTTCAGTCTGGTGACTACCAAATTCGAGTGCGAATAATTGAATTGCGCGACTTGCAGCCGATGGACGCAAATGGTCTGTGCGATCCGGTTGTGTCTGTTGAGTGTCTTGGACAGCGTCAACATACTGTAGTAAAGCAAAAGCAAACGTCATGCGTCTTCGACGAGTATCTCTATTTTGATTATAAAAAGCTCGATAAAGATACGGCCCAGCAAGGAAGCATCAAGATCTCTGTATTTGACGCCGACGGACCTGGCACTTTGTCGAATCGATCAGGTTTTTCCCGGGCATTCGATGACCTTATTGGTTTCTTTTCGGTGGACATACCCTACGTGTACTTTCAACCAGATCATGAACTAAAGCGGAAATGGGTGGCTCTGGTCGGCAGCGGCACAACTAATAGCGATAGTATCCAAGGTTACGTCTTGTGAGTGCATATCGTCTCTGTGTGCTAATTTAAACGCACTTGTATTGTATTCTGACATTCTCTTGTGCTCTTTTATATAGGCTTTCCCTCGTCGTGTTGGGTCCCGGTGACAAAATGAAGTTGTACGATCCTGCGAAGGACAGAGATCCAGACGAGCGCTTAGTCAAGTCAAAGGCAGATATTAGTTCGATGGTGCTCGTTCCACCGCGTGTGACTCAAGAGCTAAAGTTTTTAGTCATTACAATCTACCGAGCTGAAGAACTGCCAGATATGGATTACAGTATGATGATGCATGGAGGTATCGACGGATATGTTCGTGCTTACTTTGCTGGCCAGAATGTATTGGAAACCAGAAAGGTAACTTTGAAAGGAAGCGGAAATCTGGCATTGATATTTAATCAAGAGCTGTGGTTCCCAGTTCTCTTGCCAACCATGAGCGACAACATCTTTATTTCCGTGTGGGATTGGGACAGGGCTACATCTGATCAACTTGTTGCGAATATTGTACAACCGTTTTCGTTCAAGCAGGTGCAACGTTACCCTAACCAGTTTGAATACTTATGGGCAAACTTGTACGGTCCTCCACTTGGGTACGAAAATGACTCGCGTCCAGCTCAATTGATGCAAAATCACCCGACTCATGCCAGTACGTATCGCGGGCGTCTTTTATTGTCCTTGCGTATCGAGAGTGGACTCCAGTCCGTAAATGATGACGCCCACGTTAGGAATTTGTTGAGCACGTCCGTCTCACCAAGGTTAAAGCGATACACATTGCGCGCCGCACTATTTTACGGAACTGAGATTCCTGTTTTCTCGAGCAAAACCAACTGGAGTCGTAATACACGAATGTCATTGAGGATCTCAGTGGGTCGTCACAGTGTGGAAAGCTCACGCGTGCCGAATTTATCTGGGATTTGCCACTTCAACCAGTATATTGACCTCATTGATGTAGAACTTCCTGCAGAAATTGACCAAGTTCCAGACATTTTCGTTCATCTCATACGTAAGACTATGAATGAGTCGCGTTGTATCTGTTTCGCTCGATTTAAAGCTCAGGATGTATTCTGCCAGGACGTCGCGTCAATCAAAAGCATTGAGCCTCCTCACTGGGTCATGCTCAATGAAGATAAAGTAATAAATGAACTCGAGGATCACGAATTCTCGGGTAATGTTTTAATGCACTTGCGCCTTGACAACGCAGAGCAAAAGGACTATGTAGAAGAAGAAATTGCGCAGCAGTGGCGACAGAGTGCGAGCACGACGGTGCAATACATGAAATATGTGCTCTTTGTGCATGTTTTTCAGGGAAAATGCTTGCCGTCGACCGACTATGATAGTCTACTGGACCCGTATGTAAAAGTAGCTTGTGTCGGGTCAGAGGGCCAGGTCAGCACGCGGATGTCAACGCGAGATCCGTGTTTCTATGAAACAGTGGTCTTGGATGTTGAGCTGCCTCAAAATAAGCACTTTTTACCCAAGGTATCGCTGCAAATTTACGATTGGGATCGATACGACGCTGATGACTACGTCGGTGGCCTGAAATTCAGTCTGGCTGACTTTCCACAAATGACATCATCAGATTATACAAGACTTCGCGCCAAAGGTGAGTACTCAGCGCCTCGTCCAAAGTGGTATCCAATATGCTACGAAAAGCCTGGCGACATTCAAGGCGAGTTGCTGCTGTCGTTCGATCTTATCAGTAAAGATACACCCGACGTGATAGTGGAGCCACCTGACTCAATTCGCCCTCCTGCCGAAGAAGCATATATCGAGATTATGTGCCTAGGGTGCCGTGGGCTACAACCAACAGGCTTTATGCCAATTAACACCCCGTTTGCCAAAATCGAGGTTGGGGAGATCAGCAAGACAAACCAACCCAAATTTACAAATCCATCGTCAACTCCGAGCAATCACAACCCAAATTTCTTGCAACGAATTGTCGTTCCTGTGAAGATGCCGCTTGATTCGCTCTTTGCCCCAAGGCTCAACATTACGGTGTATGATCAGCTGCTTGGTGGGTTTTACAAACCAGTAATTGGCGTTTGTTCAGTGGACTTAAGTGGAAAGATGTCATGTGCAAAAGAAGAGCCAAATTCGTTGTACGTTGACGAAAGCAGCAAAGTCCTTACTCGTGGAAGAAATCCGTATGTTGATTATGGAGATGATTTATCAACATTTCCAGGAACTGTTCCTTCGGATATACTGAATGCAAGGTGTCCGAGTACGTTAGCAGATAATACTTACAGCAAGGTAAAGACGACACATATTGTAAACATATGCTCCTCTAGCTTTGGAATGGAAGAGGATGAAGACGAAGTGCCACACTACATGCATCAGCGCGAGGTTGTAGATGGGGAGCTGGAAAATGTATTACAATCTCCATTTGAGACCTTTGCTCTTTATCGTGGTGTCATGCCGTCACACGAAGGCCTTCACACATGTGAAAAGTCTGCTGACGCGTACCGTCCGGTTGGAAAGTTCAAAGGTCTTGTGCGCATTCTCAAATCGCGTGATGAACCTCTTTTTTTCGACTTAAACCAATTTCTCAACCCGCGACCTTATCTTGTTCGCGTGTACGTTCTGGATGCACTCCATTTACACCCCACAGACGTCAATAATAAATGTGACCCTTACCTCCGGGTAAGCTTAGGAGACGGTCAACGTCGAGAGCAAATGTACAACGACCGCGACAATTATCAACCAGAAACGCTTAATCCTCGATTTCACAAAATGTTTGAGTTTAAAGCAGATTTACCTGGCGCCTCAGAGCTGACGATAGAAGTGATGGACTACGACTTCTATGCCATACCAACGCTCCCAACTGGACTAAGCAAAGCCTTAAGTACTGCAGCTGGAAGTACAATTGGTGGCGATGACTTTGTAGGTGCCACTATTATCGATTTAGAGGACCGGTGGTTTAATGCAAAGTGGCAGGAGCTGGGTCTGTCACCGATGAGGCCTGAAGCTCGCAAGCCGCTTGAAGTCCGCCCGTTGTTTGCACCGTCGAGTACACTGCCACAAGGAAGTCTTCGAATTTGGGTGGACATCCTTTCTGGAGCGGAAATAAACGTCGTGAGACCGCTGAACATTTCGTTACCCCCGCCACAAATCTTTGAAGTACGCGTGATCGTTTACAAGGCCAAAAATGTCACGGCAGGCGACTTCACGGATCTAAGCGATCTGTTTGTAAAGTGCTGGCTTCAAAATCGCGATGATCGAAGTCAGAGCACAGATACACACTGGCGGGCAAAGCACGGCCGCGCATCCTTTAATTGGCGCATGAAATTTGACATCGAGTTGCCATTAGACCCGGAAAAGGAAGCTGACCGCGGTCATCTCCACCTTCAAATGTGGGATCGCGACGTCGTCTATGACGACTGCCTTGCAGATACGGTTGTGGATTTGACCGCGTTTCTTAAAACGGCTTACAAAACAAGACAAGCCGTTAACGTGTTCGCCAAGCCAAAACCTATTCGCATCCGTGGAACTGATAATTTGCCATACGAAAAGACCTCACATCGCATTGGATACTCGGCATTGGAAGATGCGCGCATAGCATCTCGTACGCGATCACCTCGCTCAGAAAAAGTTGTGATCCCTATTGCCGAAAATGAAGAGCAGGCAAGTGATACGAAGCGCTTGCTTTCTGAAGACGAAGTTTGCTCTGACGGTGAAGAGTATGAACCAGAAGACGAAGACACCGACATGGAAAATGCTCAGTCGCTTGTCAAGTCGTTCATGCATCGTCTCGGCATGGGAGACGACCCCGAGGATGCCACTTGGGTGACGTTGACAACTCGCGACTCGCATACGGGGGAACGTATTTGTGCTGGTGAGCTGCTTGTGTCGGTGGAAATACTACCTAAGCATCTAGCAGGTGTGCGAGCTGCTGGTTTAGGCCGTGGAGAGCCCAACAATTTTCCTTTTTTGCCAGAGCCTGCTGATCGTCTTCATCTCTCAGCCATGTGGAACCCATGCTACGTACTGGAGGCACTGATGGGTCCTAAGTACTATCGTGCATTTGCCTCGTTCTTCCTCTGTACACTATTCCTCGTGCTCATACTGCTTGCTGGACCGCTGGTCAACGTGCTCTTGACTCTTTTTGAGCTGATACCGAATCCACTTGGCCTCATTTGTTTTTTTTTGGCGCTAGGAGGGCTCATGGGGACTCTAGCTTACTTCCTTCACCGCTGCCGCCGAGCTGTTTTTCGTGTTGTTGATAGAGCCAATTCGAAGACATCAAAGAGCGGCAAGCAAAGGCACAAGACCCGCCGAGCTTTGCGCTGGTAATGGACCTTAATAGGTTGTATGAAGACACTGGTGGACTTGCTAAGGGATAATTAAACAAAACACGCGAATCCAGTGGGGTACATGGTCTTATAATCACTGTTTGATTTATATTGTAGATGTCACAATGCTAGATAGTAATTGCAGAAAATCTACTTTGGACGGGATTTCTAGCCACAATCGTAAATGCTATATTGAGAATTGGTATCAGGACATCTACAATTGAACTGCGACTCGTACTGAGTTTGAGATTGGAGCGAAAGACAGAGACCTTAGCACACGTTTTTTTTGAGCAAATATTTAATGTTGCTCCGTCACGAAAGTCCCCCGGTGGCCTTATGGCTGTGGCACTTCCACACGTGAAGCAGATGCGATTTCGCGAGTTTCCTTGGCTAACTTACGAAACACGAAACGCTCAATGCTTTGATTTCCAGATCGCAACGGCCTTCGAGAAGTCAAATAAAGCCGTTCTAACGCCCCCACGTGTTCTGTAAAGCTGGATATTCACGCCACTTTACAAGACGCTCACAGCGCTTTTGGCCGCGCGTTGGGGTGACCCCATATCCGCGCTCAGACTTTGGCATTGTTGACTCTTTAAAATCAACAATGCCAAGTAAGCAAATCTTCTCCAAGCTCACGAGCAACAAATCGCTCAAGGCGGTTGGGGTTTAGGCTGTGACAGACTAAAATTTCAGAATCGTGGCGGTGACAGTGTTGAAAAGCATCAAAGGGTAGTCTCAGACCGCATTAATCATATGGATTTCGGGCGAATTGTTATAGCGGGCTTTATTGAGCATGCGCATATCCGCCGTGCGATTGCGCTGAAAGCAAATTCTGCTTTGTCCGTCGCGGGGCTCTCCGGAGACTACATTTCGCGTGGTTTATACGAAAGAAAGAGCGAGGGTTGTCATTTTTGACTCCACCTTGATTTTCTCGATACTCAATGTTAGTGGGGAGGGCATCCACTTCTTCTGGAAATCATAAGGGACTCGGTAAAGTCTGCTCAATAACTTAATTTAGTACCTTAAGCGACTTACTTAAGAGGTCTATCCATCTGAATACATGTCTCACACCTTTTGAACTTAATTTTGTCCGAAAAAATGGCAAAGAACCAAGTAAATATTTGCGAAAAGCCTGAGGCGCTGCTCACATTACATATATAGCGTCCCAAAGCGGAGGTGTCTGGATGAAAGAGAGCAGCAGACGAGTATATCCCAGATAGTTGTTTTTCCTGAGCTATTGCGAGCAAATTACTTCTAGCTCGCCTTCAATGGCGATGGTGCATCATTTGTTAAAAGCTCAGGTTTGTTTTTGCTGGGACGCTGCCTACCTAGCTAGATGCTGGATTGAGTGTAGAGGCACCTTTGGACGTTAGAATAAATATTTTGGGATTTGCTTGATCTTTGTTATGCCTGAACTATATTTTTTAAAGAGTGACAGAAAGTATTCCTCCCTCTCTTTGAAAAAGAGATGAGAATGTAACCAGCATTAAGTCAAGTTCATTATCGAATTCCAGTCTAAATTGTAAAAATTCTAATTGAAAATAGACGTAGGGCCGAAACACGAGGACAATAATACAGGCTTTGATGATGCAGGCAATTGCACACTTCAATTTCTTACGACTTGATAAAGCAAACACTTTCCAACCTGAAAATCATCATCTTCTACCACGCCTCCTTTTTGCAAGGTTTCGTGTGACTTCGTTGCAGTGTCGGCAAATTCTCGTCGACGCTACGATTACTGATCTTGTCCCATATATTCCTGTCTCGAATAATTGTGAGAGTTAGCTGACCAAAAGTCCATATTACGACGTATCACGGCCTCATGAAGACGCACCTTAATCATCACCAAGAATAGGCGATTTGTACCCGACTACAACGGCAGAAAAATGCGGGATTAGTGCCAGGAGTACATAATTTTGCTTAACTTGCAGATTAGAATTAGTCTAGAGATGCCAGAATTGCCGCTGGCGAGTTATTTATTACCGATTCTGTAGTTCGGTAGTGATGAATGCTTTGGATAGATTGTCTAAAATTGACAAATCGAAACAAATTTTGACCGTCAAGTGCTAAACCACCTCGAGCGTAGGGTGGGTGTAGCTGTTGTAATGGCCGACAAAACCACAAACGAGAATCCAGTCATTTGCGAAAGTGTTTGTTGCTTACCTGGTAGATACTGTGTTAAGATTAACTAACAAGAAAAGCTTTGCCATTTCGAAAGTTTTTGTGCACTTCATTTTAATAATGATATTGCGAGACGCAATAAATAAAAAATAACACGAAAAATCTAATTTTGGAAAGCTCAAGCTAAATGATCGCCAGACTGGTGATACTAGTCTAGTTTTCGTCCAGAAGATCATGCTAGAAATACAAGTCAAATTTGTTTGGGTTAACTTAAAGTTTCATGAGCTCGATTGACGAAAGAAACTACAGGCAGGACTCGCGTGCGTGGAAAGATATTTCCACCCTCACCACATACGGTAACCGTAATGCTCACCAAAACTCCACAAAAGTTTGAATCGTTATACGCCGAGTTGTTCCTGCTAGATTCGAAGGCTCGTAAATTCCTTCCGCCCGCTCGCATCACCAGTCAAAGTTGTTCAAAAAAAGATCCGCTCATTAGAGTCTACTCGATGCTGCGGAGGTCAGTCAGTCACCTGTTTTCGCGCGGCTATACACATATCAAGATCAAGATCTCAAAATGTAAATACATGTCCGTTTCTGACCCGTCTATGTAACTACATATGTAGAGTCGCTATACTATGTAGTATATAAACTAGTTTTTAAGTTAGACGATGCTGATTGGTCGCACGAAATTTGTCATCTCATGTATAGCCTCAGGTGACCCGACTACTCGTCGCCATGAGCGCCCGCACCAAATATCCTGTCGTCCTCATCCACGGTAGGACCGCCAGTTGCTCATTCTACTTCATTTTATATTCTGATTTTTTGCATGTTGTTTAGGTGTCTTTGGCTACGGGTCACAACGGCCATTGTGGGGCCATTGGATTCCGTACTGGCCGGAGCGAGAACTTCGGCGAATTAATCCTAACCATTTGCTCGTAGACGTGGGTGGCGTGTCATCCGATCATGATCGAGCCTGTGAGGTCTTTTACCAATTAATCGGAGGAAAAGTAGACTACGGCGAGAAACACGCCATTGACACGGGTAGGTTACGTGACAGGTGCGATATCTGCTTACAAATCTGACATTCTTCGCGCTATTAAGGCCATGATCGCTATGGAGAGGCTTTCGACAAGCCTTTGCACCCTAGTTGGAACGCAAAGAATCCTGTGCACTTACTAGGACACAGCTATGGGTCTACGACAGCCATAGAATTGTTTCAGCTGCTATGCTCGGATTTCTTTCGAGTTGGAAGCTCGCACGAGTGGGTGGCCAGCATCACATGCATCGCAGGGCCTCTAACAGGATCAACACTGACACACATGATGGGCGTTGTGAACGGCAAGGTCGTGTGTGGAGGCCCTAATCATTTACTGAGCATCGTGCTGGGCGTCTGGATTCACCTATACTGGAAATTTTCTTGGCTTAAACGAGCTGCGGATCTCCATATGAATCATTGGAAGAGATACTCGTTAAGGGATTTAGTGGCGGCAGATGGGCCGGTCAATTCATCGCGCGATCTAGTCTTGCACAGTACACTACCAGAGCATCGCATTTCACGCAACGCTCAGCTGCAGCATATGGAAAAGGTGCATTTACTGAGTATTACAACGTCACCGAAAACTGTGTGTCGTCTTTACGGTGAAGGGCTGTCGCTCGCGATGTTGGCACTGCTAAACTGGAACCGATTTTTAAAATTGTGGCCTGCGTTTGTGAGACAGCGCAATTTTAAGACAATTGCAAGTGTCATTGTCTTGGGTTACTTGTGGCTTAAGCTGAGGAAGCTGGACGTGTCCAAGTTGCCGACTATGTACGGTCTTAATTGGCTCATTCGGCGTCGGGCCAGGAGTCTTCCGATGATCTTTGACGGCTTTGAAGCATGCAGTTGGGAACACAATGACGGCGCTGTCAACATTCGCTCTATGCTAAGACCATGGTTTCCTAAACCTCAAGAGATGGAAAAAGTTCTTAGTAGCAACAATTTAACTCCACCTGCTCCTTCGCTTCCAGCAGCACCATCGTCCGCATCGTTAAAGGACACGGCGTTGATGCGTTGCGAGTCTCATATCTCCCTTGATGGCTTCAATCGCGACACAGACGACGAGCA
The DNA here is from genome assembly GCA_001695595.3 of Plasmopara viticola. Lineage (NCBI taxonomy): Eukaryota > Oomycota > Peronosporomycetes > Peronosporales > Peronosporaceae > Plasmopara > Plasmopara viticola. The sequence goes on from MBPM02000054.1 coordinate 524,045, forward strand.
GCAGACTCAAGGGTCCGAACGCTTCGAAAAAGGGCGCTGGTATGTTTACCGTGTCAACAGTAATCATCTCGCGGGAACATACTGGGACAGCAATGCAGCAGATTTGTATACAAGTTTGTTCACGTTGATGAGAAAGGAGTATGAACGGCAGGACATTAAAGCTTTATAGTCTTCTAGCGGGTATCGCCAATTTTGACCGTCAAGTTGGCATTCGTAGCTTAGAATAAATGAAAAGCCAATGAGAAGCAAGTGTAGTTGTTGTGGTATATTGCATGCTCATGACGTATACAGAATTTCTTGCAGTGATTATTCATGCGGTTTGGCTTCAGCAAATTGATGTTAACGGTAACCGGATAGTCTTCGAGTATTTTATCCTTTACGGTATTCTTGTAATGTCAAACAAAGGACATTCTCGAAGTATAGGACATACGCGCTATCGCACCACGTACGGTGCTCAGATTGAAATGCATGTTTTCATTTGTGAGTTTATCCACGACAGCTCTCGAGCTCTACCAACTTCTTTGTATCGAATTCCTTAATGAAGTCCGTAGCTCTCTGGCATTGCGTTGAATGCTGGAGCGCAAGACTCATAAAAAAAACTTAGCATGTGGATGCATTTTTTTCACCTTGCAAGCGCCTGTCGCTTCTTATTCTCAATCGAAACGCCTTTAGTAAGTCTTACCAGAGACTTAAGATACCGAAATCCACGTAAGCTGTCTCTATCGTGGTAGTTATCCGTCCCAAAGTGGGACCGGGTTCCGTACCCCTCATCACACTATGGAGCTTTTTCGGTCAGTGGGGCGTCCGGCCCACCCAACGGTTTCATTACCTAATTGGGCGCGAGTTGGTGGCTGTCGCACTCTCTAGTGTTATTGCTCGTCCACTCAAGCGACCTATCTCCGGCTGCTTTAATTCGGATCTTATGGGTATCGAATCAGGTGCTTCCCGGTCCTGGGTCAAGCGGCTAACCACTCGTTGGTTAGTAAGTCTTAGTAAAGCTACAATACTACGTGATCCACATCAATTTCTCGAGATATTCTACCATCGACATGGCGTCATTGACGCGCTTGCAACCGAAATTGCTAGCGCCGGGCTTGGCATTATGTTAAAGTCCGGACATTTTCGAGGTGAGTTGTGCCCTATTAACCGAGAAAGCAATTTATACAGGCGTAAAGTGCTTCTGCTATGGTTGTTGAGATACTATGAAAATTCAAACGATCTCGAAATAGGAAATTTAAGTGACCGTGATGGTGGCAGTGCTGAAGATGCCGAAGAGTATTTTTGATGCAGGTGCACTTTATTCCTGTGTTCTAGCTTCATAGAATACTTAAAATAAATTTTAAGCAAGATTCAGTGCGGAGCTAAAAGCACGCGCATAGCTGCCGTAAGGCCACGCTTAAATATTGACTCCTTTCGACAGAGTTCTTTTCATGAATGCTACGCGAGGAGGGGCCCCAGAAAGCTCTCGCGATGCGAGATGCATTGGAGCAAACTGCTCAGGACCAATGCGATTATTGTCGATGAGAAAGCTTTGTCGGACGCGTCGGCCAGACCTCTTGAGAAAAGGCGACTTGCGTTGGTTTACGGTGGCAAAAGTATCACATAGCTTCAATCTGACTTTTGTCACTAAATCCACTTCGAGAGCGACTAATTTTTTTATTGGATTGCCTAAAAGGGCATTTCAGATTAAGTATCGAACCTGGACTTTTCTAATTTTGTAGTTGAGGCGTTTTGCGTGACCGGTGAGTCCGATGACGAATCTCAAACCTTTGGGGCCTACCTTCGTCTAAAAACCACTTTAAAACCTCTATCGTTGTCGTTGTATTTAGGCTTCTTCGCTGCTCTAGTGGTAAAAAAAATTGAGAATTTCCCAGAGCCTTGTGGCGCTCTTCATTTTCGTACGTCGCTTAAAGGAGAAGGTGTCTGTAGATCACCGAAAAAATGTGCATGCTCCCTTCGCAGTGGAGTTTGAAGGTCTTCTAGACTACTTTGTTCTCGAGCGGTTGTTCGACGGGCGACCCACCTATGACTCGCCGCCCAAGACGCAGTCAAATCCGTTGACGCAGAGACTCGGACGATACCATCTTAGCGCTTGGCCAGTCATCGATAAACGACTCGTTGACTGGTATATTTTCTATGCTGTTTATTTGGTCATCGCAAAAGCTAGAGTTATTTTCGTATAACAGCGATGAGAGGAATAAAAAATACTCATTTCTTTGTAATTGAACGTAGCCATAGTCTTGCTGAGGAGATGAAACGAGCCGCTACAATGACAAGTTTCTATATTGTAAAGCTGGCTTCCCGTTAAGGAGGAACTTTAAGGAATGGTGTACTGCGGTGCCTGACAGACACTTTATCGGTATCTAATCAGTATGCCTGATAAGACAGCCAAAAAGCGGTAAGGTCCTCAAAATTATGGTGGATGCAAATTAAGTCGCGTACCAATTAATAAGATGTAAGACTAAAAACGACACGAGCAGTAGAGCTGTGACACTCATAGATCAATTACGTATCGCATCCAGGTTCAGTTCTTTCGGATCTGTGTTGGCCACATACAAGAAAGTAAAAGTAGCTCGAAATAAACGGTATCATTCGACCTATCTGTGAAGCTTTATTACGCATTCCTTCTTGCGGGCTTGTGTCACTCACTTGTGGAACATTATGTCTTCCGCCGTTGATGGTGTGGGACAGGTTATCATCGCGCCTTTTCCAAAGAATCGCATCGAAAATTACGATTTTTTGGTGACTAAGCGTTCACTATCCCATGTCTTAAAGTAATCGGCATGTGCGACAAATCACTCATAAGATAGTAGTTTATTAGTATGATATTAGGGGTTTGGCTATATAAAACTCAGCTTATGAGCACACGTTTCAAATTCTACAATCGAGCAGAAATTACAGCCATTTCTTAGGTAGCCTTCAGATCTTGGAATATAGAGAGCACTAATCTGTGATCGTTCGACATCTGATCGCTGCACTGAGTCGTTGTTCGCAAACTTATGGTTCGATTGCGTTTGTGCACGTCTTATAAGATAGAGAAAACTGATTCGTGGTCGTTCGACATCTGATCGCTACACAGAGTCATCGTTCGCTAACGAATGGCTCTATCGCGTTCATGTTATTAATTCAGTGATGGCTTCTTTGCATTGACAAAAAAGAAAGAACTGATATGCGGTCGGTCGACATCTAAGCACCTCAAATAGTCATAATTCGTTCAGTGATGGCCTTTTGCATTCGTGCACGTCTGAAAAGATAGAAAGCACTGTCGTGTGGCCGTACGACATCTGAGCGCTTTGGAAATGTCATCACCCGCTAAGCTCTGGAGTTATCGTGTTTGTGCACGTCTTGAGAGATTATTCACGAGATCAATTAGCGGCCGTTCAACATCTGAGCGCTTTAAAAGTGTCATCATTTATTTAATCATAGGTTTAATGCGTTGCTGCACGTCCCGAGAGATAGAGATACCTGGTTTGTGGTCGTTCGATATCTGGTCGCTACAAAGAGCCATTGATCATTATTTTATGGCTATATTGCGTTTGTGCACGTCTAGAAAGATAGATGAGACTAATGCGTTGCAAACACAATAAACCCATAATTAAGTGAATGATGACACTTTTAAAGCGCTCAGGTGTCGAACGGCCACACATCAGTCCTTTTTATTTTTGCGGACGTGCACAAACACAATAGAGCCATAAAGTAGCGAATAATGATACAGTGTAGCGATTAAATGCCCAACGACCAAAAATCAGTTTTCTATCTTTCAAGACACAAAAAACCCATTACTTAGTGGATGATGACAAATTTAAAGCTCTTAAATGTAGAAAGACCACTCACATGTGATTACACGCTTACTTGTGGCTCTATTGGTTTTTAGCACGTCTAGAAAGATAGACATGACATATCATCTCAGCGCCTCAAAAATGATTATACGCTTAGTTGTGGCCTTACTGTGTCCGTTCACGTCTAGAAAGATAGACAGCACAGACAATTAGCCGTACAGCATCTCAGCGCTTTAAAGGAGTGATTTTTTGATTAGCTGTGGCTTAATTCAGTTTCTGAACGTCTAGAAAATTCGACAAAACGGATCTGAAGCCGTACAGCATCTAAGCGCTTTCTTTGTTCGTGGTACTATTGCGTCTGTGCACGTCTAGAAAGATAAAAAGGACGAATTTGTGGCAACAACCTTAGCGCTCTAAATGGGGTTTACACGCTTAGTTGTGGCTCTACTGCGTTTAAGCACGTTAGAAATTATATATACAGAACAAATGTGTGGCTGTATAACATCTTAGCTCTTCTAAATAGTAATTATACGATCGTTGTGGCTCTTTTGCGTCTTTGCACGTCTGTAACGATAGACAGGACAAAGCTGTGGCCGTACATCGTCTCAGCGCGACATAAGAGTCTTCATATGCTTAGTTGAGGCTCTGTTGCGTCTGTGCACGTGTAGAAAGATAGATGGACAGATAGGTGGCCGTACATCATCTCAGCGCTTTAAAAGGGTATATATACATTGTGGCTGACTCTTTTGCGTCTGTGCATGTTAAAATAGAATGAAACAACGTATCTGTGACCGTACATCATCTTAAAACTTTATAGGGGTTATTATACGCTAAATTGTGGCTTGATTGCGTCTGTGTACGTCCAAAGGAATAAAGGACGTATTTGTGCTGGTACAGTTGCTCAGCGCGTCAGAGCGAGGTTACACGCTTAGTTGTCGTTTATTGCCTCATTGCACACCTTTAATGGTAGAAAGAACTCAACTGTGGACATACAGCGTCTCAGCGCTTCAGAGAGTAATTAGCTTATTTTTGGCTATATTCTTTCCAAGCACGTCTAATATGATAGAAAACCATATCTGTGGCCGTACATCATCTTTTTATGTCCGTACATCCTCTCAGCACTTCAAAAGAGCATTTACGCGCTTAGTTGTGGCTCTTTTGCGTCTGTAAATGTCTACGTAGATAGAAACGACGTATTAGTGACCGTACGTTATTTGTGTGCTTCAGAAGATTGATTGTACGGTTAAGCTTATAATCACTCTCTATACGCTTTACGAACACAAACACGTCATTTCTATTTTTGTAGAAATGACGTGTTTGTGGTCGTAAAGCGTATCAGCGATCTAGAGAGTAATTATAAGCTTAATCGTTGCTCTATTGCCCCTGTGCACGTCTAAAATGATATAAAGGACATGTCTGTGGACGAGCAGCGTCTCATCGCTTCAGAGAGTGATTGTACACTTAGGTTTGGCTTCATTGCATCTTAGCACGTCTAGATTGATATCAAAGAAATATCTGTGGCCGTACAGCATTGACCGCTTCAAAAGAGGGATTGTACGCTGAAATGTGGTTCTACTTTGTCTATGCACATTAGCTTTAGGACTGTTAGGACAACGATGACCGTACACTATCTCAGCTCTCATATATAGTAATTATGCGATTTGTTGTGGCTTTATTGTTGCTTTGCACTTTTGGAAAGATAGACAGGACGAAGTTGTGGCCGTACATCGTTTCAGCGCGACAAACTAGGCTTTTTATGCTTATTAGTGGCTTCTATGCTTCTGTATTTGTCTTGAAAGATAGACAAGACGTAAGACACTATACGACCACAAATACGTCCTTTTTGTCTTCTTAAAGTCGTGCCCGGACTCAATAGAGCCACAACTAAGCGTGTATTTACATCATTGAAGCGCTGAGACGCTGTACGACCATAAATACGTACTTTCTATCATATAAGACGAGCACCGATGCAATCAAGTCGCTACTAAGTGTACAATCACTTTTCCAGAGCGCTGAGATGATGTGCGACGACAGATACGCCCTTTTTGTCTTTTTAGACGCGCATAGATGCGATAGAGATACAACGAAGCGTATAATTACTGTTTTGAAGCGCTGAGACGCTGTACGACCATAGATACGTTTGTTCATTCCTTTTAGATGGGCCCGGACGCAATAGAGCCTCAACTAAGCGTGTCTTTACATCATTGAAGTGCTGAGAGGCTGTACTGCCACAAATACGTACTTTCTATCATTCAAGACGTGCACAGACGCAATTGAGTCGCAACTAAGTGTACAATCAATTTTCTAGAGCGCTGAGATGATGTGCAACGACAGATACGTCCTTTCTGTTCATTAAGACGCGCTCGGATGCGATAGAGATACAACAAAGCGTAGAATTACTGTTTTGAAGCGCTGAGACGTTGTACGACCACAGATACGTCCTTTCAATCTATCTAATATTCACAGCCGAAATGGGGCCACAACCAAGCGTATATTTACTTCGTTTAAGCACTAAGACAGTGTACGACCATAGAAACGTTTGTTCAATCCTTTGAAACGGACCCGGACGCAATAAAGCCACAACTAAGCGTGTCTTCACATCATTGAAGCGCTGAGACGCTGTACGACCACAAATACGTACTTTCTATCATTCAAGACGTGCACAGATATAATCGAGCCGCAACTAAGTGTTCAATCACTACTTGAGAGCGCTGAGCTGATGTGCGACGACAGATACGTCCTTTCTGTCTTTTAAAACGCGAACAGATGCAATAGAGATACAACAAAGCGTAGATTTAATCTCTTGAAGCGCTGAGATGTTGTACGACCGTAGATACGTCCCTTCAATCTATTTAAACGTTCATAGCCGCAATAAGCCCACAACCAAGCGTATATTCACTTCGTTTAAGCGCTGAGACGCTGTACGACCATAGAAACGTTTGTTCAATCCTTTTAGATGGGCCCGGACGCAATAGAGCCACAACTAAGCGTGTCTTCACATCATTGAAGAGCTGAGACGCTGTACAGCCACAAATACGTACTTTCTATCATTCAAGACGTGCACAGACGCAATTGAGCCGCAAGAAAGTGTACAATATCTTTTCATGAGCGCTGAGATGATGTGCAACGACAGATACGTCCTTTCTGTTTTTTAGGCGTGAACAGATGCAATAGAGATACAACAATGCGTACAATCACTCTCATGAAGCGCTGAGACGTTGTACGACCATAGATACGTCTTTCAATCTATCCAAACGCTCACAGCCGCGATGGGGCCACAACCAAGCGTATATTCACTTCGTTTAAGCGCTGAGACGCTGTACGACCATAGATACGTTTGTACAATCCTTTTTGATGGGCCCGGACGCAATAGAGCCACAACTAAGCGTGTCTTCACATCATTGAAGAGCTGAGAAGCTGTACTGCCACAAATACGTACTTTCTATCATTCAAGACGTGCACACACGCAATCGAGCCGCAAAGAAGTGTAAACTCACTCTTCCAGAGATTTGAGAAGTTGTGCAACGACAGATACGTCCATTCTATCTATTTGGACGCGCACGGATGCAATAGAGATACAACAAAGCGTAGAATTACTGCTTTGAAGCGCTGAGACGTTATACGACCACAGATACGTCCTTTCAATCTATCTGATGTTCACAGCCGAAATGGGGCCACAACCAAGCGTATATTCACTTCGTTTAAGCGCTGAGACGCTGTACGACCATGGATACGTTTGTTCAATCCATTTTGATGGGCCAGGACGTAATAGAGCCACAACTAAGAGTGTCTTTACATCATTGAAGAGAAGCTGTACAGCCACAAATACGTACTTTCTATCATTCAAGACGTGCACACACGCAATCGAGCCGCAAAAAAATGTAAACTCACTTTTCCAGAGATCTGAGAAGATGTGCAACGACAGATACGTCCTTTCTGTCTATTAGGACGCGCTCGGATGCAATAGAGATACAACAAAGCGTAAAATTATTGTTTTGAAGCGCTGAGACGTTGTACGACCACAGATACGTTCTTTCAATCTATCTAAACGTTCACAGCCGAAATGGGGCCTCAACCAAGCGTATACTTACTTCGTTTTAGCGCTGAGATGCTGTACGACCATTGATACATTTGTTCAATCCTTTTTGATGGGCCAGGACGCAATAGAGCCACAACTAAGCGTGTCTTCACATCATTGAAGAGCTGAGAAGCTGTACAGCCACAAATACGTACTTTCTATCGTTTAAGACGTGCACGGACGCAATCGAGCCGCAAAAAAGTGTAAATTCACTTTTCCAGACATCTGAGAAGATGTGCAGCGACAGATACGTCCTTTCTGTCTATCAGGACGCGCTCGGATGCAATAGAGATACAACAAAGCGAATAATTACTGTTTTGAAGCGCTGAGACGTTGTACGACCACGGATACGTCCTTTCAATCTATCTAATGTTTACAGCCGAAATGGGCCACAACTAAGCGTATATTTACTTCTTTAAGCACTGAGACGCTGTACGACCATAGATACGTTTGTTCATTCCTTTTAGATGGGCCCAGACGCAATAGAGCCACAACTAAGCGTGTCTTTACATCATTGAAGAGCTGAGAAGCTGTACAGCCACAAATACGTACTTTCTATCATTTAAGACGTGCACAGACGCAATTGAGCCGCAAAAAAGTATACAATCACTTTTCTTGAGCGCTGGGATGATGTGCAACGACAGGTACGTCCTTTCTGTCTATCAGGACGCGCTCGGATGCGATAGAGATACAACAAAGCGTATAATTACTGTTTTGAAGCGCTGAGACATTGTACAACCAAAGATACGTCTATTAATCTATCCAAACGCTCACAGCCGCAATGGGGCCACAACCAAGCGTATATTCACTTCATTTAAGCGCTGAGACGCTGTACGACCATTGATACGTTTGTTCAATCCTTTAAGATGGGGCCGGACGAAATAGAGCCACAACTAAGCGTGTCTTCACATCGTTGAAGAGCTGAGACGCTGTACAGCCACAAATACGTACTTTCTATCATTCAAGACGTGCACACACGCAATCGAGCCGCAAAGAAGTGTAAACTCACTTTTTCAGAGATCTGAGAAGATGTGCAACGACAGATACGTCCTCTTGTCTATTAGGACGCGCTTGGATGCAATAGAGATACAACAAAGCGTAGAATTACTGTTCTGAAGCGCTGAGACGTTGTACGACCATAGATACGTCTTTCAATCTATCCATACGCTCACAGCCGCAATGGGGCCACAACTAAGCGTATATTTACTTCGTTTAAGCGCTGAGACGCTGTACGACCATAGATACGTATGTTCAATCCTTTTAGATGGACCCGGACGTAATAGAGCCATAACTAAGCGTGTATTCACATCGTTGAAGAGCTGAGACGCTATACTGCCACAAATACGTACTTTCTATCATTTAAGACGTGCACACACGCAATCGAGCCGCAAAGAATTGTAAACTCACTTTTCCAGAGATTTGAGAAGATGTGCAACGACAGATACGTCCTTTTGTCTATCAGGACGCGCTCGGATGCAATCGAGATACAACAAAGCGTATAATTACTGTTTTGAAGCGCTGAGACGTTGTACGACCACAGATACGTCCTCTCAATCTTTTTAATGTTCACAGCCGAAATGGGGCCACAACCAAGCGTATACTTACTTCATTTAAGCGCTGAGATGCTTTACGACCATAGATACGTTTGCTCAATCCTTTTGATGGGCCCGGACGCAATAGAGCCACAACTAATCGTGTCTTTACATCATTGAAGAGCTGAGAAGCTGTACTGCCACAAATACGTACTTTCTATCATTTAAGACGTGCACAGACGCAATTGAGCCGCAAAAAAGTGTAAACTCATTTTTCCAGAGATCTGAGAAGATGTGCAACGACAGATACGTCCTTTCTGTCTATTAGGACGCGCTCGGATGCAATAGAGATACAACAAAGCGTAGAATTACTGTTTTGAAGCGCTGAGACGTTGTACGACCACAGATACGTTCTTTCAATCTATCCAAACGCTCACAGCCGAAATGGGGCCACAACCAAGCGTATACTTACTTCGTTTAAGCGCTGAGATGCTGTACGACCATAGATACATTTGTTCAATCCTTTTTGATGGGCCAGGACGCAATAGAGCCACAACTAAGCGTGTCTTTACATCATTGAAGAGCTGAGAAGCTGTACAGCCACAAATACGTACTTTCTATCATTCAAGACGTGCATAGACGCAATTGAGCCGCAAAAAAGTGAAAACTCACTGTTCCAGAGATCTGAAAAGATGTGCAACGACAGATACGTCCTTTCTGTCCTTTAAGACGTGAACAGATGCAATAGAGATACAACAAAGCGTATAATTACTGTTTTGAAGCGCTGAGACGTTGTACGACCACGATACGTCTTTCAATCTATCCAAACGTTCACAGCCGAAATGGGGCCACAACCAAGCGTATATTACTTCGTTAAGCGCTGAGACGCTGTACGACCATAGATACGTTTGTTCAATCCTTTAAGATGGGGCCGGACAAAATAGAGCCACAACTAAGCGTGTATTCACATCGTTGAAGAGCGGAGACGCTGTACTGCCACAAATACGTACTTTCTATCATTCAAGACGGGCACAGACGCAATCGAGCCGCAAAAAAGTGTAAACTCACTTTTCCAGAGATCTGAGATGATGTGCAGCGACAGATACGTCCTTTCTGTCTATCAGGACGCGCTCGGATGCAATAGAGATACAACAAAGCGTAGAATTACTGTTTTGAAGCGCTGAGACGTTGTACGACCACAGATACGTCTTTCAATCTATCTAATGTTTACAGCCGAAATGGGGCCACAACTAAGCGTATATTTACTTCGTTTAAGCGCTGAGACGCTGTACGACCATAGATACGTTTGTTCAATCCTTTTAGATGGGCCCGGACGCAATAGAGCCACAACTAAGCGTGTCTTCACATCATTGAAGAGCTGAGAAGCTGTACAGCCACAAATACGTACTTTCTATCACTTAAGACGTGCACACACGCAATCGAGCCGCAAAGAAGTGTAAACTCACTTTTCCAGAGATCTGAGAAGATGTGCAACGACAGATACGTCCTCTTTGTCTATTAGGACGCGCTCGGATGCGATAGAGATACAACAAAGCGTATAATTACTGTTTTGAAGCGCTGAGACATTGTACGACCAACAGATACGTCTTTCAATCTAGTCAAACGTTCACAGCCGAAATGGGGCCACAACCAAGCGTATACTTACTTCGTTTAAGCGCTGAGATGCTGTACGACCATAGATACGTTTGTTCAATCCTTTGAGACGGACCCGGACGCAATAGAGCCACAACTAAGCGTGTCTTTACATCATTGTAGAGCTGAGAAACTGTACTGCCACAAATACGTACTTTCTATCATTTAAGACGTGCACAGACGCAATCGAGCCGCAAAAAAGTGTAAATCACTTTTCCAGAGATTGAGAAGATGTGCAACGACAGATACGTCCTTTCTGTCTATTAGGACGCGCTCGGATGCGATAGAGATACAACAAAGCGTATAATTACTGTTTTGAAGCGCTGAGACGTTGTACGACCACAGATACGTCCTTTCAATCTATCTAATGTTCACAGCCGAAATGGGGCCACAACCAAGCGTATATTCACTTCGTTTAAGCGCTGAGACTGTACTGATACGCAATCGAGCCGGACGCAATAGAGCCACAACTAAGCGTGTCTTCACATCGTTGAAGAGAAGCTGTACAGCCACAAATACGTACTTTCTATCATTCAAGACGTGCACACACGCAATCGAGCCGCAAAAAAATGTAAACTCACTTTTCCAGAGATCTGAGAAGATGTGCAACGACAGATACGTCCTTTCTGTCTATCAGGACGCGCTCGGATGCAATCGAGATACAACAAAGCGTATAATTACTGTTTTGAAGCGCTGAGACATTGTACGACCGTAGATACGTCCTCTCAATCTTTTTAATGTTCACAGCCGAAATGGGGCCACAACCAAGCGTATACTTACTTCATTTATGCGCTGAGATGCTTTACGACCATAGATACGTTTGCTCAATCCTTTTGATGGGCCCGGACGCAATAGAGCCACAACTAATCGTGTCTTTACATCATTGAAGAGCTGAGAAGCTGTACTGCCACAAATACGTACTTTCTATCATTTAAGACGTGCACAGACGCAATTGAGCCGCAAAAAAGTGTACAATCACTTTTCCTGAGCGCTGAGATGATGTGCAACGACAGATACGTCCTTTCTGTCTATTAGGACGCGCTCGGATGCGATAGAGATACAAAAAAGCGTAGAATTACTCTCTCGAAGCGCTGAGACGTTGTACGACCACAGATACGTTCTTTCAATCTATCTAATGTTTACAGCCGAAATGGGGCCACAACTAAGCGTATATTTACTTCTTTAAGCGCTGAGACGCTGTACGACCATAGATACGTTTGTTCATTCCTTTTAGATGGGCCCAGACGCAATAGAGCCACAACTAAGCGTGTCTTTACATCATTGAAGAGCTGAGAAGCTGTACAGCCACAAATACGTACTTTCTATCATTCAAGACGTGCATACACGCAATCGAGCCGCAAAGAAGTGTAAACTCACTGTTCCAGAGATCTGAAAAGATGTGCAACGACAGATACGTCCTCTTGTCTATTAGGACGCGCTCGGATGCGATAGAGATACAACAAAGCGTATAATTACTGTTTTGAAGCGCTGAGACATTGTACGACCAAAGATACGTCTTTCAATCTATCCAAACGCTCACAGCCGCAATGGGGCCACAACCAAGCGTATATTCACTTCGTTTAAGCGCTGAGACGCTGTACGACCATAGATACGTTTGTTCAATCCTGTTTGATGGGCCGGACGCAATAGAGCCACAACTAAGCGTGTCTTCACATCATTGAAGAGCTGAGAAGCTGTACAGCCACAAATACGTACTTTCTATCGTTTAAGACGTGCACACACGCAATCGAGCCGCAAAAAAGTGTAAACTCACTTTTCCAGAGATCTGAGAAGATGTGCAACGACAGATACGTCCTTTTGTCTATCAGGACGCGCTCGGATGCAATAGAGATACAACAAAGCGTATAATTACTGTTTTGAAGCGCTGAGACGTTGTACGACCATAGATACGTCTTTCAATCTATCTAATGTTCACAGCCGAAATGGGGCCACAACCAAGCGTATATTTACTTCGTTTAAGCGCTGAGACGCTGTACGACCATAGATACGTTTGTTCAATCCTTTTAGATGGGCCCGGACGCAATAGAGCCACAACTAAGCGTGTCTTCACATCATTGAAGAGCTGAGAAGCTGTACAGCCACAAATACGTACTTTCTATCATTTAAGACGTGCACACACGCAATCGAGCCGCAAAAAGTGTAAATCACTTTTCCAGACATCTGAGAAGATGTGCACGACAGATACGTCCTTTCTGTCTATCAGGACGCGCTCGGATGCAATAGAGATACAACAAAGCGTATAATTACTGTTTTGAAGCGCTGAGACGTTGTACGACCACAGATACGTCCTTTCAATCTATCTAAACGTTCACAGCCGAAATGGGGCCACAACCAAGCGTATACTTACTTCGTTTAAGCGCTGAGATGCTGTACGACCAGATACATTTGTTCAATCCTTTTTGATGGGCCAGGACGCAATAGAGCCACAACTAAGCGTGTCTTCACATCATTGAAGAGCTGAGAAGCTGTACAGCCACAAATACGTACTTTCTATCGTTTAAGACGTGCACAGACGCAATCGAGCCGCAAAAAAGTGTAAATTCACTTTTCCAGACATCTGAGAAGATGTGCAGCGACAGATACGTCCTTTCTGTCTATCAGGACGCGCTCGGATGCAATAGAGATACAACAAAGCGTAAATTACTGTTTTGAAGCGCTGAGACGTTGTACGACCATAGATACGTCTTTCAATCTATCCATACGCTCACAGCCGCAATGGGGCCACAACTAAGCGTATATTTACTTCGTTTAAGCGCTGAGATGCTGTACGACCAGATACATTTGTTCAATCCTTTTTGATGGGCCAGGACGCAATAGAGCCACAACTAAGCGTGTCTTCACATCATTGAAGAGCTGAGAAGCTGTACAGCCACAAATACGTACTTTCTATCGTTTAAGACGTGCACAGACGCAATCGAGCCGCAAAAAAGTGTAAATTCACTTTTCCAGACATCTGAGAAGATGTGCAGCGACAGATACGTCCTTTCTGTCTATCAGGACGCGCTCGGATGCAATAGAGATACAACAAAGCGTATAATTACTGTTCTGAAGCGCTGAGACGTTGTACGACCATAGATACGTCTTTCAATCTATCCATACGCTCACAGCCGCAATGGGGCCACAACCAAGCGTATACTTACTTCGTTTAGCGCTGAGATGCTGTACGACAGATACATTTGTTCAATCCTTTTTGATGGGCCAGGACGCAATAGAGCCACAACTAAGCGTGTCTTCACATCATTGAAGAGCTGAGAAGCTGTACAGCCACAAATACGTACTTTCTATCGTTTAAGACGTGCACACACGCAATCGAACGGCAAAAAAGTGTAAATTCACTTTTCCAGACATCTGAGAAGATGTGCAGCGACAGATACGTCCTTTCTGTCTATCAGGACGCGCTCGGATGCAATAGAGATACAACAAAGCGTAAATTACTGTTTTGAAGCGCTGAGACGTTGTACGACCACGATACGTCTTTCAATCTATCTAAACGTTCACAGCCGAAATGGGGCCACAACCAAGCGTATACTTACTTCGTTTAGCGCTGAGATGCTGTACGACACAGATACATTTGTTCAATCCTTTTTGATGGGCCAGGACGCAATAGAGCCACAACTAAGCGTGTCTTCACATCATTGAAGAGCTGAGAAGCTGTACTGCCACAAATACGTACTTTCTATCATTTAAGACGTGCACAGACGCAATTGAGCCGCAAAAAAGTGTACAATATCTTTTCATGCAGATACGTCCTTTCTGTCTTTTAAGCGCACGGATGCAATAGAGATACAACAAAGCGTATAATTACTGTTTTGAAGCGCTGAGACGTTGTACGACCACAGATACGTCCTTTCAATCTATCTAAACGTTCACAGCCGAAATGGGGCCACAACCAAGCGTATATTACTTCGTTTAAGCGCTGAGATGCTGTACGACCACACATTTGTTCAATCCTTTTAGATTGACCCGGACGCAATAGAGCCACAACTAAGCGTGTCTTCACATCATTGAAGCACTGAGACGCTGTACGACCACAAATACGTACTTTCTATCATTCAGGACGTGCAACACGCAATCGAGCGGCAAAAAAGTGTGAATTCATTTTTCCAGACATCTGAGAAGATGTGCAGCGACAGATACGTCCTTTCTGTCTATCAGGACGCGCTCGGATGCAATAGAGATACAACAAAGCGTAAATTACTGTTTTGAAGCGCTGAGACGTTGTACGACCACGATACGTCTTTCAATCTATCTAAACGTTCACGCCGAAATGGGGCCACAACCAAGCGTATACTTACTTCGTTTTAGCGCTGAGATGCTGTACGACCACAGATACATTTGTTCAATCCTTTTTGATGGGCCAGGACGCAATAGAGCCACAACTAAGCGTGTCTTCACATCATTGAAGAGCTGAGAAGCTGTACAGCCACAAATACGTACTTTCTATCGTTTAAGACGTGCACAGACGCAATCGAGCCGCAAAAAAGTGTACAATCACTTTTCCAGACATCTGAGAAGATGTGCAGCGACAGATACGTCCTTTCTGTCTATCAGGACGCGCTCGGATGCAATAGAGATACAACAAAGCGTAAATTACTGTTTTGAAGCGCTGAGACGTTGTACGACCACGATACGTCCTTTCAATCTATCAAACGTTCACAGCCGAAATGGGGCCACAACCAAGCGTATATTACTTCGTTTAAGCGCTGAGATGCTGTACGACCACAGATACATTTGTTCAATCCTTTTGATGGGCCAGGACGCAATAGAGCCACAACTAAGCGTGTCTTCACATCATTGAAGAGCTGAGAAGCTGTACAGCCACAAATACGTACTTTCTATCGTTTAAGACGTGCACAGACGCAATCGAGCCGCAAAAAAGTGTAAATTCACTTTTCCAGACTGAGAAGATGTGCAGCGACAGATACGTCCTTTCTGTCTATCAGGACGCGCTCGGATGCAATAGAGATACAACAAAGCGTAAATTACTGTTTTGAAGCGCTGAGACGTTGTACGACCACAGATACGTCTTTCAATCTATCTAAACGTTACAGCCGAAATGGGGCCACAACCAAGCGTATATTACTTCGTTTAGCGCTGAGATGCTGTACGACACAGATACATTTGTTCAATCCTTTTTGATGGGCCAGGACGCAATAGAGCCACAACTAAGCGTGTCTTCACATCATTGAAGAGCTGAGAAGCTGTACAGCCACAAATACGTACTTTCTATCGTTTAAGACGTGCACAGACGCAATCGAGCCGCAAAAAAGTGTAAATTCACTTTTCCAGACATCTGAGAAGATGTGCAGCGACAGATACGTCCTTTCTGTCTATCAGGACGCGCTCGGATGCAATAGAGATACAACAAAGCGTACAATTACTGTTTTGAAGCGCTGAGACGTTGTACGACCACAGATACGTTCTTTCAATCTATCTTAACGTTCACGTCCGAAATGGGGCCACAACCAAGCGTATACTTACTTCGTTTTAGCGCTGAGATGCTGTACGACACAGATACATTTGTTCAATCCTTTTTGATGGGCCAGGACGCAATAGAGCCACAACTAAGCGTGTCTTCACATCATTGAAGAGCTGAGAAGCTGTACAGCCACAAATACGTACTTTCTATCGTTTAAGACGTGCACAGACGCAATCGAGCCGCAAAAAAGTGTAAATTCACTTTTCCAGACATCTGAGAAGATGTGCAGCGACAGATACGTCCTTTCTGTCTATCAGGACGCGCTCGGATGCAATAGAGATACAACAAAGCGTATAATTACTGTTTTGAAGCGCTGAGACGTTGTACGACCACCGATACGTCCTTTCAATCTATCTAAACGTTCACGGCCGAAATGGGGCCACAACCAGGCGTATACTCACTTCGTTTAAGCGCTGAGATGCTGTACGACCACAGATACATTTGTTCAATCCTTTTTGATGGGCCAGGACGCAATAGAGCCACAACTAAGCGTGTCTTCACATCATTGAAGAGCTGAGAAGCTGTACAGCCACAAATACGTACTTTCTATCGTTTAAGACGTGCACAGACGCAATCGAGCCGCAAAAAAGTGTAAATTCACTTTTCCAGACATCTGAGAAGATGTGCAGCGACAGATACGTCCTTTCTGTCTATCAGGACGCGCTCGGATGCAATAGAGATACAACAAAGCGTAAATTACTGTTTTGAAGCGCTGAGACGTTGTACGACCACAGATACGTCCTTTCAATCTATCTTAACGTTCACGTCCGAAATGGGGCCACAACCAAGCGTATACTTACTTCGTTTAGCGCTGAGATGCTGTACGACACAGATACATTTGTTCAATCCTTTTTGATGGGCCAGGACGCAATAGAGCCACAACTAAGCGTGTCTTCACATCATTGAAGAGCTGAGAAGCTGTACAGCCACAAATACGTACTTTCTATCGTTTAAGACGTGCACAGACGCAATCGAGCCGCAAAAAAGTGTAAGACATCTTGTGCAGCGACAGATACGTCCTTTCTGTCTTTTAAGCGCACGGATGCAATAGAGATACAACAAAGCGTATAATTACTGTTTTGAAGCGCTGAGACGTTGTACGACCACAGATACGTCCTTTCAATCTATCTAACGTTCACAGCCGAAATGGGGCCACAACCAAGCGTATACTTACTTCGTTTAAGCGCTGAGATGGTGTACGACCACACATTTGTTCAATCCTTTTGATGGGCCGGACGCAATAGAGCCACAACTAAGCGTGTCTTCACATCATTGAAGAGCTGAGAAGCTGTACAGCCACAAATACGTACTTTCTATCGTTTAAGACGTGCACAGACGCAATCGAGCCGCAAAAAAGTGTAAATTCACTTTTCCAGACATCTGAGAAGATGTGCAGCGACAGATACGTCCTTTCTGTCTATCAGGACGCGCTCGGATGCAATAGAGATACAACAAAGCGTACAATTACTGTTTTGAAGCGCTGAGACGTTGTACGACCACAGATACGTCTTTCAATCTATCTAACGTTCACGCCGAAATGGGGCCACAACCAAGCGTATACTTACTTCGTTTAGCGCTGAGATGCTGTACGACAACAGATACATTTGTTCAATCCTTTTTGATGGGCCAGGACGCAATAGAGCCACAACTAAGCGTGTCTTCACATCATTGAAGAGCTGAGAAGCTGTACAGCCACAAATACGTACTTTCTATCGTTTAAGACGTGCACAGACGCAATCGAGCCGCAAAAAAGTGTAAATTCACTTTTCCAGATCGCTGAGCTGATGTGCGACGACAGATACGTCTTTTCTGTCTATCAGGACGCGCTCGGATGCAATAGAGATACAACAAAGCGTACAATTACTGTTTTGAAGCGCTGAGATGTTGTACGACCACCGATACGTCCTTTCAATCCATCCAAACGCTCACAGCCGCAATGGGGCCACAACCAAGCGTATATTCACTTCGTTTAAGCGCTGAGATGCTGTACGACCACAGATACATTTGTTCAATCCTTTTTGATGGGCCAGGACGCAATAGAGCCACAACTAAGCGTGTCTTCACATCATTGAAGAGCTGAGAAGCTGTACTGCCACAAATACGTACTTTCTATCATTCAAGACGTGCACAGACGCAATTGAGCCGCAAAAAAGTGTAAATTCACTTTTCCAGACATCTGAGAAGATGTGCAGCGACAGATACGTCCTTTCTGTCTATCAGGACGCGCTCGGATGCAATAGAGATACAACAAGGCGTAGAATTACTGTTTTGAAGCGCTGAGACGTTGTACGACCATAGATACGTCTATTAATCTATCCAAACGCTTACAGCCGCAATGGGGCCACAACCAAGCGTATATTCACTTCATTTAAGCGCTGAGATGCTGTACGACAACAGATACATTTGTTCAATCCTTTTTGATGGGCCAGGACGCAATAGAGCCACAACTAAGCGTGTCTTCACATCATTGAAGAGCTGAGAAGCTGTACAGCCACAAATACGTACTTTCTATCATTCAAGACGTGCACACACGCAATCGAGCCGCAAAAAAGTGTAAATTCACTTTTCCAGACATCTGAGAAGATGTGCAGCGACAGATACGTCCTTTCTGTCTATCAGGACGCGCTCGGATGCAATAGAGATACAACAAAGCGTACAAATACTGTTTTGAAGCACTGAGACTTTGTACGACCACAGATACGTTCTTTCAATCTAGTTAAACGTTCACGGCCGAAATGGGGCCTCAACCAAGCGTATACTTACTTCGTTTTAGCGCTGAGATGCTGTACGACAACAGATACATTTGTTCAATCCTTTTTGATGGGCCAGGACGCAATAGAGCCACAACTAAGCGTGTCTTCACATCATTGAAGAGCTGAGAAGCTGTACAGCCACAAATACGTACTTTCTATCGTTTAAGACGTGCACAGACGCAATCGAGCCGCAAAAAAGTGTAAATTCACTTTTCCAGACATCTGAGAAGATGTGCAGCGACAGATACGTCCTTTCTGTCTATCAGGACGCGCTCGGATGCAATAGAGATACAACAAAGCGTATAATTACTGTTTTGAAGCGCTGAGACGTTGTACGACCACCGATACGTCCTTTCAATCTATCTTAACGTTCACGTCCGAAATGGGGCCACAACCAAGCGTATACTTACTTCGTTTTAGCGCTGAGATGCTGTACGACAACAGATACATTTGTTCAATCCTTTTTGATGGGCCAGGACGCAATAGAGCCACAACTAAGCGTGTCTTCACATCATTGAAGAGCTGAGAAGCTGTACAGCCACAAATACGTACTTTCTATCGTTTAAGACGTGCACAGACGCAATCGAGCCGCAAAAAAGTGTAAATTCACTTTTCCAGACATCGGAGAAGATGTGCAGCGACAGATACGTCCTTTCTGTCTATCAGGACGCGCTCGGATGCAATAGAGATACAACAAAGCGTATAATTACTGTTTTGAAGCGCTGAGACGTTGTACGACCACCGATACGTCCTTTCAATCTATCTAAACGTTCACGCCGAAATGGGGCCACAACCAGCGTATACTCACTTCGTTTAAGCGCTGAGATGCTGTACGACCACAGATACATTTGTTCAATCCTTTTTGATGGGCCAGGACGCAATAGAGCCACAACTAAGCGTGTCTTCATTCAATGAAGAGCTGAGACCCTGTACTGCCACAAATACGTACATTCTATCATTTAAGACGTGCACAGGCGCAATTGAGCCGCAAAAAAGTGTACAATCCTTTTTCCAGATCGCTGAGCTGATGTCCGACGACAGATACGTCCTTTCTGTCTTTTAAGACGTCGGATGCAATAGAGATACAACAAAGCGTAAATTACTGTTTGAAGCGCTGAGACGTTGTACGACCACATACGTCCTTTCAATCTATTTAAACGCTCATAGCCGCAATAAGCCCACAACCAAGCGTATATTCACTTCGTTTAAGCGCTGAGACGCTGTACGACCATAGAATTGTTTTTTCTCTCCTTTTAGATGGGCCCGGACGCAATAGAGCCACAACTAAGCGTGTCTTTACATCATTGAAGAGCTGAGAAGCTGTACAGCCACAAATACGTACTTTCTATCATTCAAGACGTGCACACACGCAATCGAGCCGCAAAAAGTGTAAATCACTTTTCCAGACATCGAGAAGATGTGCAGCGACAGATACGTCCTTTCTGTCTATCAGGACGCGCTCGGATGCAATAGAGATACAACAAAGCGTATAATTACTGTTTTGAAGCGCTGAGACGTTGTACGACCACAGATACGTCCTTTCAATCTATCTAAACGTTCACAGCCGAAATGGGGCCACAACCAAGCGTATATTCACTTCGTTTAAGCGCTGAGATGCTGTACAACCATAGATACGTTTGTTCAATCCTTTTAGATGGGCCAGGACGCAATAGAGCCACAACTAAGCGTGTCTTCACATCATTGAAGAGCTGAGAAGCTGTACAACCACAAATACGTACTTTCTATCGTTTAAGACGTGCACAGACGCAATCGAGCCGCAAAAAAGTGTAAATTCACTTTTCCAGACGCTGAGAAGATGTGCAGCGACAGATACGTCCTTTCTGTCTATCAGGACGTCGGATGCAATAGAGATACAACAAAGCGTAAATTACTTTTTGAAGCGCTGAGACGTTGTACGACCAGATACGTCCTTTCAATCTATCTAAACGTTCAAGCCGAAATGCCACAACCAAGCGTATATTCACTTCGTTTAAGCGCTGAGACGCTGTACGACCATAGATACGTTCGTTCTATCTTTTTAGATGTGCTCGGACGCAATAGAGCCACAACTAAGCGTGTGTTCACATCATTGAAGAGCTGAGACGCTGTACTGCCACAAATACGTACTTTCTATCATTTAAGACGTGCACAGACGCAATCGAGCCGCAAAAAAGTGTAAATTCACTTTTCCAGACATCTGAGAAGATGTGCAGCGACAGATACGTCCTTTCTGTCTATCAGGACGCGCTCGGATGCAATAGAGATACAACAAAGCGTAGAATTACTGTTTTGAGGCGCTGAGACGTTGTACGACCACGGATACGTCCTTTCAATCTAGTTAAACGTTCACAGCCGAGATGGGCCAAACTTAAGCGTATACTTACTTCGTTTATGCGCTGAGATGCTGTACGACCATTGATACGTCTGTTCAATCCTTTTTGATGTGGCCGGACGCAATAGAGCCACAACTAAGCGTGTCTTCACATCATTGAAGAGCTGAGAAGCTTTTCTGCCACAAATACGTACTTTCTATCATTCAAGACGTGCACAGACGCAATTGAGCCGCAACTAAGTGTTCAATCACTACTTCAGAGCGCTGCGAGATGTCCAACGACAGATACGTCCTTTCTGTCTATTAGGACGCGATCGGATGCAATAGAGATACAACAAGGCGTAGAATTACTGTTTTGAAGCGCTGAGACGTTGTACGACCACATATACGTCCTTTCAATCTATTTAAACGCTCATAGCCGCAATAAGCCCACAACCAAGCGTATATTCACTTCGTTTAAGCGCTGAGACGCTGTACGACCATAGATACGTTCGTTCTATCTTTTTAGATGTGCTCGGACGCAATAGAGCCACAACTAAGCGTGTATTAACTTCATTGAAGCGCTGAGACGCTGTACGACCGCAAATACGTACTTTCTATCATTCAAGACGTGCACAGACGCAATCGAGCCGCAAAAAGTGTAAACTCACTTTTCCAGAGATCTGAGAAGATGTGCAGCGACAGATACGTCCTTTCTGTCTATCAGGACGCGCTCGGATGCAATAGAGATACAACAAAGCGAATAATTACTGTTTTGAAGCGCTGAGACGTTGTACGACCACAGATACGTCCTTTCAATCTATCTAAACGTTCACAGCCGAAATGGGGCCACAACCAAGCGTATATTGATTTCGTTTAAGCGCTGAGATGCTGTACGACCATTGATACGTTTGTCCAATTCTTTTAGATGGGCCCGGACGGAATTGAGCCACAACAAAGTGTAAATCATTTTTAAAAAAGCTGTACAGCCACAAAAACGTCCCTTCTATTGGTCTAGACATGCACAGACGAAATAGAGCCACAACAAAAGTATTATTTTAAACATTCTTTTGAAACGCTGAGACGCTGTAAGGCCACAGATACGTCGTTTCTATTGGTCTAAACATGCACAGACGCAGTAGAGCAACAACGAAGTGTGTATTACTTCTTTTAAGGCGCTAGAACGCTGTAAAGCCACAGATACGTCATTTCTGTCGGTCTATACATGCTCAAACGCAATAGAGCTACAACGTAGTGTCTATTGATTTTTAAAGCACTGAGACTGCACAGACGCAATAAAGCCACAACAAAGTGTAAAGTCATTTTTTTAAAGCGCTAAGACGCTGTACGGCCACCGATACGTCCTTTCTATCGGTCGAAACATGCACACACGCAAAAGAGATGTAACGCACTGTCTATTCATTCTTTTGAAGCGCCGTGTGGCTGTACGGCCACATATACGTATTTTCTATCGGTCTGGACATGCGCAGACGCAAAAGAGATGCAATGCAGTGTCTTTCATTCTGTTGAAGCGCCGAAACGCTGTACGTCCACATATACGACTTTGTATCGCTATAGACATGCATAGATGTAATAGAGCCACAACGAAGTGAATATTCGTTCTGTTGGAGTGCTTCGACGCTGTACGGCCACAGACGTGTCCTTCTATTCGCTCTAGACATGCGGAGATGTAATAGAGCCCCAACGAAGTGTATAATTATTCTGTTGGAGTGCTGCGAGGCTGTACGGCCTTAGATACATCGTTTCTATCGCTCTAGACATGCACAGATGCAATAGAGCCCCAAGGAAGTGTATATTGATTTTTTTGAAGCGCCGAGATGCTGTATGGCAACAGATACGTATTTTCCATCAGTCTAGACATGCACAGACGCAATAGAGATGCAACGCAGTGTGTATCCATTCTTTTGAAGTGATGAGACGCTGTACGGCCACAGATACGTCCTTTCTATCGCTCTAGATACGCACAGATGCAATAGAGCCCCAACGAATAGTATATTGACTTTTTTGAAGCGCCAAGATGCTGTATGGCAACAGATACGTATTTTCCATCAGTCTAGACATGCACAGACGCAATAGAGATGCAACGCAGTGTATTCATTCTTTTGAAGTGATGAGACGCTGTACGGCCACAGATACGTCCTTCCTATCGGTCTAGACATGCACAGATGCAATAGAGCCTCAACTAAGTGTATAATCACTCTGTTGGAGCGATGAGACGTTATACGGCAAAACATACGTCCTTTCTATCGCTCTAGACATGAACAGATGCAATAGAGCCACAACGGGGTGTAAAAATTTTCTGGTTGAACGCTGGGACGTTGTACGGCAACAGATACGTCCTTTTTATCGCTTTAGACATGCACAGATGGATTAGAGCCACAAGGAGTGTAGAATCATTCTGTTGGAGCGCTGTGACGTTGTACCGCACCAGATACGTCCTTTCTACCTAACTAGCAATGCACAGATGCAATAGCGCCACAACGAAGTGTATAATCACTTTGTTGGAGCGCGGAGACGTTTTAGGGCAAAAACACGTCTTTTCTATCGCTCTAGTTATGTACAGATGCAATAGAGACACAACGAAGTTTATAATTATTCTGTTGGAGCGTTGTGACGTTGTACCGCAACAGATACGTCCTTTCTACCTAACTAGCTATGATCAGATGCAATAGAGCCCCAACGAAGTGTATAATGATTTTGTTGGAGCGCGGAGACGTTTTAGGGCAAAAATACGTCTTTTCTATCTATCTAGCCATGCACAGATGCGATAGAGCCTCAACGAAGTATATAATCATTCTGTTGGAGCGCTAAAACGCCGTACGACCACAGATACGTCCTTTCTATTGGTCTATTTATGCCCATATTCAATAGAGTCACAATGAAGTGTAAAATCATTTCTACGAAGCGCTGAGACGCTGTACGACCACAGATGCGTCCTTTCTATCGCTCTTGATAGGCACAGATGGAAAAGCGCCACGACGATGTGTGCAATCATTCCTCGGAAGTGCTAAGACGCTGTACGGCCACAGAAAAGTCACTTCTATCTATCTAACTATGCACAGATGCGATAGAGGCACAACGAATTGTAAAATCATTCCTTTGAAGCACTGAGACGCTGTACGGCCACAGATACGTTGTTTCTATCTACCTAGCCATGCATAGATGCAATAGCGCCACAACGAAGTGTATAATTATTCTGTTGGAGCGCTTAGACGCTGTACAGCCACAAATACGTCCTTTCTATGTATCTAACTATGTACAGATGCGATAGAGCCACAACGAAGTATATAATCATTCTGTTGGAGCGCTAAAACGCCGTACGGCCACAGATACGTCCTTTCTATCGGTCTATCTATGCCCATATTCAATAGAGTCACAATGAAGTGTAAAATCATTCCTTCGAAGCGCTGAGACGCTGTACGGCCACAGATGCGTCCTTTCTATCGCTCTTGATAGGCACAGATGGAAAAGCGCCACGACGAAGTGTGCAATAATTCCTCGGAAGTGCTAAGACGCTGTACGGCCACAGAAAAGTCTTTTCTATCTATCTAACTATGCACAGATGCAATAGAGTCACAACGAAGTGTAAAATCATTCCTTCGAAGCGCTGAGACGCTGTACGGCCACAGACGCGTTCTTGCTATCGCTCTTGATACGCACAGATGCAAAAAAGCCACAACGAAGTGTATAATTATTCTGTTGGAGCGCTAAGACGCTGTACGGCCAAAAATACGTCTTTTCTATGTATCTAGGTATGCACAGATGCGATAGAGCCACAACAAGTGTATGAGCGCTAAAACGCTGTACGACCACAGATACGTTCTTTCTATCGCTCTAAATACGCACAGATGCAATAGAGCCACAACAAAGTGTAAAATCTTTCCTTTGAAGCGCTGAGACGCTGTACGGTCACCGATACATCCTTTCTATCGCTTAAGATACGCACAGATGCA
Source organism: Plasmopara viticola (assembly GCA_001695595.3). Classification (NCBI taxonomy): domain Eukaryota; phylum Oomycota; class Peronosporomycetes; order Peronosporales; family Peronosporaceae; genus Plasmopara; species Plasmopara viticola. The sequence goes on from MBPM02000054.1 coordinate 549,625, forward strand.
ATAGAGCCCCAACGAAGTGTAGAATCATTCTGTTGGAGCGATAAGACGTTATACGGCCAAAAATACGTCCTTTCTATCGCTCTAGACATGCATAGATGCAATTGAGCCCCAACGAAGTGTACAATTATTCTGTTGGAGCGCTGAGACGTTGTACGGCCAAAAATACGTCCTTTCTATCGCTCTAGACATGCATAGATGCAATTGAGCCCCAACGAAGTGTACAATTATTCTGTTGGAGCGCTGAGACGTTGTCGGCCAAAAATACGTCCTTTCTATCGCTCTAGACATGCATAGATGCAATTGAGCCCCAACAAAGTGTATAATCATTCTGCTGGAGCGCTGAGACGTTGTACGGCACAAGATACGTCCTTTCTATCGCTCTAGACATGCACAGATACAACAGAGCCCCAACGAAGTGTATAATCATTCTGTTTGAGCGCTGAGACGTTGTACAGAAACAGATATGTCCTTTCAATCGCTCTAGACATGCATAGATGGAATAGAACCCAACGAAGTGTATAATCATTCTGTTGGAGCGCGGAGACGTTGTACGGCAACGTATACGTCTTTTCTATCGCTTTAGACATGCACAGATGCAATAGAGCCACAACGAAGTGTATAATCATTCTGTTGGAGCGCAGAGACGTTGTACGGACACGAATACGTCCTTTATATCGGTTTAGACATGCAAAGATGCAATTAAGCCACAACAAAGGGATTCGTCATTCGGTACGAGCGCCTAGACGCTGTACGGCCACAGATACGTCTTTTCTATCTATCTAGCTATGCACAGGTGCAATAAAACCACAACGTAGTGTATAATGAATATTTTGGAGCGCTGAGACGCTGTACGGCTGCGGATATGTCCTTTATATCGCTCTGGACATGCACCGATTCAATAGAGTCACAACAAAGGGTATAATTATTCTGTCTGAAGTCTTAGACACTGTCTAGCCACAGATACGTCCTTTATATCGCTCTAGACATGCACCGATGCAATAGAGCCACAACGAAGAGTATAACTGTTCTGTCTGAACTCTTAGACACTGTACAGCCACAAATACGTCCTTTTTATCATTCTAGACATGCAAAGATGCAGTACATCAAAGGGGAACTGAATCATCATTCCTTTGAAGCGCTGAGACGCTGTACGACCACAGATACGTTCTTTCTATTTATCTAACGATGCACAAGTGCAACAGAGCTACAACGAAGTGTTTAATCGTTCTGTTGGAGCGCAGAGACACTGTACGGCGACAGACACGTCTTTTATATCGCTCTAGACATGCACAGATGTAATAGAGCCACAACGAAGGGCATAACGTTTCTGTCTGAACTCTTAGACACTGTACAGCCACAGATACGTCTTTTCTATCATTCTAGACATGCCCAGATGTAACAGAGCGCCAACGAAGTGTATGATCATTCTTTTGGAGCGCTGAGATGCAGTACGGCCATGCATACGTCCTTCCCATTGGTCTAGACATGCGAAGATGCAATAGAGCCACAACGGAGTGTTCAATCATTCTGTTGGAGCGCTGAAACGCTGTACGTCCACGGATACGTCCTTTCTATCTATCTTTCTATGCACATATGCACTAGAGCCACAGCGAATTGTATAATCATTTGGTTGGAGGGCTTAGACGCAGTACGGCCACAGTTACGTCCTTTACATCCATCTAGACATGCACAAAAGACGTATGCGTGGCTGTACAGCGTCTCAACGCTCCAACAGAATGATTATGCACTTCGAAGGGTCTGTATTGCATCTGCATACATCTAGAGCGATAGAAGAGACGAATCTGTGGGTGGACAGCGTCTGAACGCTCCATAAGAATAATTATACACTTCGCTGTGGCTCTATTGCATCTCTGCATGTCTAGGTCGATAGCAAAGCCGTATACGATGTCGTACAGCGTCTCAGCTCTCCAACAGAATGATTTTACATTTCGTATGGGCTATTTTACATCGGTGCATGTCTAGAGACATAGACCGGACGTATCCATGGCCGTACAGCGTTTCAGCGCTCCAACAGAATGATTATACCCTCCGGTGTTGCTCTGTTGCATCTGTGCAGGTCTATAGCGAAACAAATAACGTATCCGTTGACGTACAGCATTTTAGCACTCTCGCAGAATGATTATAAACTTCGTTGTGGCTCTTTTGAAACTTGACATATCTAGATAGATAAAATACGTATATGTGGTTGTACATCGTCTAAACGCTCCAGCAGAATGGTTATACACTTTGTTGGGGCTCTACTGCATATGTGCATATCTAGAGTGATACACATGATGTATTTGTGGTCGGACAGCGTATCAGCTCTCCAACAGAATGATTATACACTTCGTTGTAGTTCTGTTGCATCTGTGCATGCAACAGAACTACAACGAAGTGTATGTCTAGAGCGATAGAAAGGACGTATCTGTGGCTGTATAGCGTCTCAGCGCTTCAAAAGAATGATTATAAACTTTGTTGTAGCTCTGATGCATTTGTGCATGTCTAGTCCGATCAAAAGGACGTATCTGTGGCCGTACAGCGTATCAGCGCTCCAACAGAAATTTTATACACTTCGTTGTGGCTTCATTGCATCTGTGCATGTCTTGACCGATAGAAAGGACGTGTCTGTGGTCTTACGGCGTCTCAGCGCTCCGACAGAATAATATTACACTTCATTGGGGTTCTATTGCATCTGCTCATTTGCGAGGCGATAAAAGGACGTATTTGCGGCCGTACAGCGTCTCAGCGCTAAAACAAAATAATTAGACACTTCATTGTGCCTCTACTGCATCCGTGCATGTCTACATCGATAGAAACGACGTATCCGTGGCCGTACAAAGACTCAACGCTCCAACAGAATGATTATACACTTCATTTTGTCTCTATGGCATCTGCTCATGTCTAGATTATTGAAAGGAAGTATCCATGGTCGTACATCGTCTTAACACTCCAACAGAATGATTATACATTTCGTTGGGGATCTATTTCATCTAGGCATGTTTAGACGATAGAAACGACGTATCTGCGGCCGTACAGTGTTTCAGCGCTCCAACAGAATAATAGTACTTTATACTGGGGCTCAATTGCATTTTTTCATTTAAACACTGATAGAAAGGACGTATCTGTGGCCGTACAGCGCTTCAAAACTCCAACACAAGGATTATACACTTCGTTGTGACTTGATTGCAACTTTGGATGACTACAGCGATAGAATGGACGTATCTTTGGCCGAACAGCGTCTTAAGGCTCCAACAGAATGATTTTACCCTTCGTTGGGTCTCTATCGAATCTGTGCGTATCTAGAACGATAGAAAGGATGTATCTGTGACCGTACAGCGTCTCAGCGCTTAAAAGGAAAGATTTACACTTCGTTGTGGCTCTATTGCATCTGTGCGTATTTAGAGCGATAGCAAGGACGTATCTGCGGCCGTAAAACGTCTCAGCGCTCCAACAGAATGATTTTACACTTCATTGGGTCTCTATTGCATCTGTGTATGTCTAGAGCGAAAGAAAGGACGTATCTTTCGCCGTACAACGTCTCAGTGCTCCAACACAAGGATTATACACTTCCTTGGGACTCTAACTCAACGTTGGATGTCCGGAGCGATAGAAAGGACGTATGTTTGGCCGTATAACGTCTCAGCGCTGCAACAGAAAGATTGTACACCTCGTTGCTTTTCGTTCAGCGTCACAGCGATTTAATAGATTGACTATACACTTTGTTGTGGCTTCATTGCAACTTTGGATGCCTACAGCGATAAAAAGGACGTATCTGTGGCCGTACAGCGTTTGAGCACTCCAACGCAATGATTATACACTTCGTTGTGACTTGATTGCAACTTTGGACGACTACAGCGATTGCAAGGACGTATCTTTGACCGAACAGCGTCCCAGTGCTCCAACAGAATAATTATATGTTTGGTTGTGGCTCTATTGCATCTGTGCATGTCTAGAACTATAGAAACGACGTATCTGTGGCCGTACAACAACTCAGGGCTCCAACAGAATGATTATACACTTCGTTGCGGCTGAATTGCATCTATGCATGTCTATACCAATAGAAAGAACATATCTGTTGCCGTATAGCGTCTCAGCGCTCGTAAAGAATGATTATCCACTTCGATGTGGCTCATTTCATCTGTGCAAGTCAAGAGCGATAGAAAGGGCGTATCTGGGGTCGCACAGTGTCTCAGTGATAGAATGTCTATACGCTTCGTTGGGCCTCTATTGCTCTTTTGGATGTCTATAGGGATTGAAAGGACGTATCTTTGGCCGATCAACGTCTCAGCGATCCAATAGAGTGGTTTACACTTTGTTGGGGCTCTATTGCATCGGTGCATGTCTAGAGCGGAAGAAAGGACGTATCTGTGGCCGTACATCGTCTCAGCGTTCCGATAGAATGCTTATACACTTCGTTGAGGCTCTATTGCATACTGTTCATGTTAAGAGCGAAAGAAAGAACGTATCTTTGGCCGCACAACGTCTCAGCGCTCAAACAGAATGATTATACACTTCGTTGGGGCTCGCATCTGGGCATGTCTAGATCGATAGAAAGGATGTGTGTTTGGCCGTACATCGTCTCAGCGCTCAAAAAGAAATTTTTTACACTTAGTTGGTGATCTATTTCATCTGTGCATGTCTAGAGCAATAGAAAGGACGTTTTTGGGGCCGTACAACGTTCCAGCGCTCCAAAAGAATGATTATACATTTCGTTGGGGCTCTATTTCATCTGTGCATGTCTAGAGCGATAGAAAGGACGTATCTGTTGCCGTACAACGTCTCCGCGCTCCAACAGAATGATTATACACTTCGTTGGGGTTCTATTCCATTTATGCATGTCTAGAGCGATAGAAAGGACGTATTTTTGGCCGTATAACGTCTCATCGCTCCAACAGAATGATCATACACTTCGTTGGGGCTCTATTCCATCTGTGCATGTCTTGAGCGATAGAAAGACGTATCCGTTGCCGTACAACGTCTCAGCGCACCAACAGAATGGTTATACACTTCGTTGTGGCTCTATTCCATCTGTGCATGTCTACAGTGATAGAAAGGACGTATCTGTTGCTGTAAAACGTCCCAGCGTTCCAACAGAACGATTATACATTTCGTTGTTGCTCTATAGCATCTGTGCATGTCTAGAGCGATAGAAAGGACGTATCTGTGGCCGTACAACGTCTCAGCGCACCAACAGAATTGTTATACACTTCGTTGTGGCTCTATCGCACCTGTGCATGTCTAGAGCGATAGAAAGGGCGTATCTATGGCCGAATAATGTGTTAGCGCTCCAACGGAAAATTAAAACACTTCGTCGTGGCTCTATTGCATGTGTGCATGTCTATAGCGATTGGAACGACGTATCTGTTGCCGTACAACGTCTTAGCGCTCCAAATGAGTAATAATACATTTCGTTGTGGCTCTGTTACATCTGTGCATGTCTGAGCGATAGAAAGGGCGTGTCTGTGGCCGTACAACGTCTCAGCGCTCCAATAGAATGATTATACACTTCGTTGTGGCTCTATTTCATCTGTGCATGTCTAGAGCGATAGAAAGACGTATCCGCTGCCGTACAACGTCTCCGCGCTCCAACAGAATGGTTATACACTTCGTTGGGGCTCTTTTGCCTCTGTGCATGTCTAGAGCGATAGAAAGGTCGTATCTGTTACCGTACAACGTCCCAGCGCACCAACAGAATGATTATACACTTCGTTGTGGCTATATTGCATCTGTGCATGTCTAGAGCGATAGAAAAGACGTATTTGTAGCCGTACAACGTCCCAGCGCATCAACAGAATGATTATACACTTCGTTGTGGCTCTATTGCATCTGTGCATGTCTGAAGCGATAGAAAGGATGTATCTCTGGCCGTACAACGTCTCGGCGCTCCAACAGAATGATTATACACTTTGTTGGGGCCCGATTGCATCTGTGCATGTCAACACCGATAGAAAGGCTGTATCGGTGGCCGTACTTCATCTCAGCGCTCCAACACATCGATTATACACAATGTTGGAGCCCTATTGCATTTTTGCATGTCAACACCAATAGAAGGGCGTATCTGTGGCCGTACAACATCTCAGCGCTCCAACAGAATAATTATACACTTCGTTGTGGCTCTTTTGCATCTGTGCATGTCTAAAGCGATAGAAAGGATGTATCTCTGGCCGTACAACGTCTCGGCGCTCCAACAGAATGATTATACACTTTGTTGGGGCCCGATTGCATCTGTGCATGTCAACACCGATAGAAAAACTGTATCGGTGGCCGTTCTTCATCTCAGCGCTCCAACACATTGATTATACACAATGTTGGAGCCCTATTGCATTTTTGCATGTCAACACCAATAGAAGGGCGTATCTGTGGCCGTACAACATCTCAGCGCTCCAACAGAATAATTATACACTTCATTGTGGCTCTTTTGCATCTGTGCATGTCTAGAGCGATAGAAAGGACGTATCTGTTGCCGTACAACGTCACACCGCTCCAACAGAATGATTATAAACTTCGTTGTGACTCTATTCCATCTGTGCATGTCTAGAGCGATAGAAAGGACGTATCTGTTGCCGTACAACGTCCCAGCGCACCAACAGAATGATTATACACTTCGTTGTGGCTATATTGCATCTGTGCATGTCTAGAGCGATAGAAAAGACGTATTTGTAGCCGTACAACGTCCCAGCGCATCAACAGAATGATTATACACTTCGTTGTGGCTATATTGCATCTGTGCATGTCTAGAGCGATAGAAAAGACGTATTTGTAGCTGTACAACGTCCCAGCGCATCAACAGAATGATTATACACTTCGTTGTGGCTCTATTGCATCTGTGCATGTCTGAAGCGATAGAAAGGATGTATCTCTGGCCGTACAACGTCTCGGCGCTCCAACAGAATGATTATACACTTTGTTGGGGCCCGATTGCATCTGTGCATGTCAACACCGATAGAAAGGCTGTATCGGTGGCCGTACTTCATCTCAGCGCTCCAACACATCGATTATACACAATGTTGGAGCCCTATTGCATTTTTGCATGTCAACACCAATAGAAGGGCGTATCTGTGGCCGTACAACATCTCAGCGCTCCAACAGAATAATTATACACTTCGTTGTGGCTCTTTTGCATCTGTGCATGTCTAAAGCGATAGAAAGGATGTATCTCTGGCCGTACAACGTCTCGGCGCTCCAACAGAATGATTATACACTTTGTTGGGGCCCGATTGCATCTGTGCATGTCAACACCGATAGAAAAACTGTATCGGTGGCCGTTCTTCATCTCAGCGCTCCAACACATTGATTATACACAATGTTGGAGCCCTATTGCATTTTTGCATGTCAACACCAATAGAAGGGCGTATCTGTGGCCGTACAACATCTCAGCGCTCCAACAGAATAATTATACACTTCATTGTGGCTCTTTTGCATCTGTGCATGTCTAGAGCGATAGAAAGGACGTATCTGTTGCCGTACAACGTCACACCGCTCCAACAGAATGATTATAAACTTCGTTGTGACTCTATTCCATCTGTGCATGTCTAGAGCGATAGAAAGGACGTATCTGTTGCCGTACAACGTCCCAGCGCACCAACAGAATGATTATACACTTCGTTGTGGCTATATTGCATCTGTGCATGTCTAGAGCGATAGAAAAGACGTATTTGTAGCCGTACAACGTCCCAGCGCATCAACAGAATGATTATACACTTCGTTGTGGCTCTATTGCATCTGTGCATGTCTGAAGCGATAGAAAGGATGTATCTCTGGCCGTACAACGTCTCGGCGCTCCAACAGAATGATTATACACTTTGTTAGGGCCCGATTGCATCTGTGCATGTCAACACCGATAGAAAGGCTGTATCGGTGGCCGTACTTCATCTCAGCGCTCCAACACATCGATTATACACAATGTTGGAGCCCTATTGCATTTTTGCATGTCAACACCAATAGAAGGGCGTATCTGTGGCCGTACAACATCTCAGCGCTCCAACAGAATAATTATACACTTCGTTGTGGCTCTTTTGCATCTGTGCATGTCTAAAGCGATAGAAAGGATGTATCTCTGGCCGTACAACGTCTCGGCGCTCCAACAGAATGATTATACACTTTGTTGGGGCCCGATTGCATCTGTGCATGTCAACACCGATAGAAAAACTGTATCGGTGGCCGTTCTTCATCTCAGCGCTCCAACACATTGATTATACACAATGTTGGAGCCCTATTGCATTTTTGCATGTCAACACCAATAGAAGGGCGTATCTGTGGCCGTACAACATCTCAGCGCTCCAACAGAATAATTATACACTTCGTTGTGGCTCTTTTGTATCTGTGCATGTCTAGAGCGATAGAAAGGACGTATCTCTGGCCGTACAACGTCTCGGCGCTCCAACAGAATGATTATAAACTTCGTTGTGACTCTATTCCATCTGTGCATGTCTAGCGCGATAGAAAGGACGTATTTTTGCCTACAACGACTCCGCGCTCCAACAGAATAATTATACACTTCGTTGTGGCTCTATTGCCTCTGTGCAAGAGCGTTAGAAAGGACGGATATTTGGCCGCACAACGTCTCCGCGCTCCAACAGAATGATTCTACACTTCGTTGGGCTCAATTGCATCTATGCATGTCTAGAGCGATAGAAAGGTCGTATCTGTTGCCGTACAACGTCTCAGCGCTCCAACAGAGTGATTATACACTTCGTTGGGGCTCTATTGCATCTGTGCATGTCTAGAGTAATAGAAAGGTCGTATCTGTTGCCGTACAACGTCTCCGCGCTCCAACACAATAAGTCTACACTCCGTGGTTGCTCTATTCCACATGCGCACGTCTAGAGCGATAGAAAGGACTTATTTTTGGCCATTCAACGTCTCATCGCTTCAACAGAGTGATTATACACTTCGTTGTGGCTCTGTTGCATCTGTGCATGTCTGAGCGATAGAAAGGGCGTGTCTGTGGCCGTACAACGTCTCAGCGCTCCAACAGAGTTATTATACACTTCGTTGTGGCTCTATTTCATCTGTGCATGTCTAGAGCGATAGAAAGGACGTATCTGTTGCCGTACAACGTCACAGCGCTCCGACAGAATGGTTATACACTTCGTTGTGGCTCTATTGCATCTGTGCATGTCTAAAGCGATAGAAAGGATGTATCTCTGGCCGTACAACGTCACAGCGCTCCAACGGAATGATTATACACTTCGTTGTGGCTCTATTGCATCTGTGCATGTCTAGAGCGATAGAAAGGACTTTTTTGTGTCGTACAACGTCTCCGCGCTCCAACAGAATGATTATACACTTCGTTGTGGCTCTATTCCATCTGTACATGTCTACAGTAATAGAAAGGACGTATCTGTTGCCGTATAACGTTCCAGCGCTCCAGCAGAATAATTATACACTTTGATGTGGCTCCATCAATCCTGCACATATCTAGAGCGAAAGAAAGGATGTATCTGTGGCCGTACAGCGTCTCAGCGCTCCACCTGAATGTTTATACACTTCATTGGGGCTCTATTACATCTATGCATATCTAAAGCGAGAGAATGGACGTGTCCGTGGCCGTACAGCGTCTTAACACTCCAAATGAATTGTTATACACTTCGTTGTGGCTCTATTGAATCTGTGCAGTTCTAAAGCGATAGAAAAAACCTATTCGTGGCCGTTATGAGTCTCAGCAGTCCAAACCAACAGAATAATTATACACTTCGTTGAGACTCTAGTGCATCTGTGTATGTCTAGGGCGATAGAAAGGACGTGTCTGTGCCGTTCAGCCTCTCCGATAGAAAAGGCGAACTTTTTGCCTTACAACATCTTTGCGCTCCCACAGAATGATTATACACTTCGTTGGGGCTCTGTTGCATCTGTGCATGTCTAGAGCGATAGAAAGGACGTATCTGTTGCCGTACAACGTCTCAGCGCTCCAACAGAATAATTATACACTTCGTTGAGGCTCTATTGCATCTGTGCATGTCTAGAGCGATAGAAAGGACGTATCTATTGCCGTATAACGTCTTAGCACTCCAACACAACGATTATACACTTTGTTGGGGCCCTATTGCATCAGTGCATGTCATTGCGCGTACAACGTCTGAGCGCTCCAACAAAATGATTATACACTTCGTTGGTCTCTATTGAATCTGGGCATGTCTAGAGCGATAGAAAGGACGTATCTGTTGCCGTACAACGTCACAGCGCTTCAAAAGAATGATTCTACACTCCGTTGTGGCTCTATCCCATCTGTGCATGTCTAGAGCGCTAGAAAGGACGTATTTTTGCCCTACAACGTCTCCGCGCTCCAACGGAATGATTATACACTTCGTTGGGGCTCTATTGCATCTGTTCAAGTAAGTGAAGACTCACTCTTATACACTTCGTTGGGGCTCTATTGCATCTGTTCATGTAAGTGAAGACTCATTCTGTTGGAGCGCTAAGACGTTGTACGGCAACAGATACGTCCTTTCTATCCCTCTGGACATGCACAGATGCAATAGAGCCCCAACGAAGTGTATAATCATTCTGTTGGAGTGCGGAGACGTTGTAAAGCAAAAATACGTCCTTTCTAGCGATCTAGACATGCACAGATGGAATAGAGCACCATCAAATTGTATAATCATACTGTTGGAGCGCTGCAACGCTGTACGGCCACAGATACGCCCTTTCTATCGCTCTACACATGCAAAGATGCAATAGAGCCACAACGAAGTGTATAATCACTCTATTGGAGCGATTAGACGTTATACGGCAACAAATACGTCCTTTCTATTGCTCTAGACATGCACAGATGCAATAGAGCCACAACGAAGTATATAATCATTCTGTTGGAGCGCGGAGACATTGTAAACATAAATACGTCCTTTCTATCGCTCTAGACATGCGCAGATGGAATAGAGCAACAACAAAGTGTATAATTATTCTGTTGGTGCGCTGGAACGTTGTATGGCCACAGATACGTCTTTTCTATCGCTCTAGACATGCACAGATGCAATAGAGATACAACGAAGTGTATAATCACTCTTTTGGAGCGATAAGACATTATACGGCAACAACCGTCTTTCTATGCTATTGACATGCACAGATGCAATAGAGCCACAACGAGGTGTATAATCATTCTGTTGGAGCGTGGAGACGTTGTACAGCAATGGATACGTCCTTTCTATCGCTCAAGACATGCACAGATGGAATAGAGCCCCAACTAAGTGTATAATCATTCTGTTGGAGCGCGGAGTCGTTGTAGGGCAAGAATACGTCCTTTCTATCGCTCTAGACATGCACAGATGCAATAGAGCCACAACGGGGTGTAAAAATTTTCTGGTTGAACGCTATGACGTTGTACGGCAACAGATACGTCCTTTCTATCGCTCTAGACATGCACAGATGCAATAGAGTCACATCGAAGTGTATAAATATTCCGTTGGAGCGCTGAGACGATGTACGGCCGCAGATACGCCCTTTCTATTGCTCTAGACATGCACAGATGGAATAGAGCCACAACGAAGTGTAAACCATTCTGTTGGAGCGCGGAGTCGTTGTAGGGCAAGAATACGTCCTTTCTATCGCTCTAGACATGCACAGATGCAATAGAGCCACAACGAAGTGTATAATGATTCTGTTGGAGCGTTGGGACGTTGTACGGCCAAAAATACGTCAATTTAATCGTTCTAGACATGCACAGATGGAATAGAGCCAAAACGGAGTGTATAAATATTCCGTTGAAGCGCTTAGACGTTGTACGGTCTCAGATACGCCCTTTCTATCGCTCTAGACATTCACAGATGGAATAGAGCCCCAACGAAGCGTATAATCATTCTGTTGGAGCGCTAAGACGTTGTACGGCCAAAAATACGCCCTTTTTATCGCTCTAGACTTGCACAGATCAATCGAGCCACAACGAAGTGTAGAATCATACTGTTGGAGCGCGGAGACGTTGTACGGCACAAGATACGTCCTTTCTATCGCTCTAGACATGAACAGATGCAATAGAGCCCCAAGGAAGTGTAGAATCATTATGTTGGATCGCGGAGACGTTGTACGGCAACGGATACGTCCTTTTTATCGCTCTAGACATGCACAGATGCAATAGAGCCCCAACGAAGTGTATAATCATTCTGTTGGAGCGCGGAGACGTTGTACGGCACAAGATACGTCCTTTCTATCGCTCTAGACATGCACAGATGCAATAGAGCCCCAAGGAAGTGTGTAAGCACTCTGTTGGAGCGCTGAGACGTTGTACGGCAACAGATACGTCCTTTCTATCACTCTAGATATTCACAGATGCAATAGAGTCATAACGAAGTGTATTGTCACTCTGTTGCAGCGACGAGACTTTATACGGCAAAAATTCGTCTTTTCTATCGCTCAAGACATGCGCAGATGCAATAGAGCCCCAACGAAGTGTAAAATCATTCTTGGCGCTGTGACGTTGTACGGCAACAAATACAACCTTTTTATCGCTCTAGACATGCACAGATGCGATAGAGCCCCAACGAAGTGTAAAATCATTCTTTTGGGGCGCTGTGACGTTGTACGGCAACAAATACAACCTTTTTATCGCTCTAGACATGCACAGATGCAATAGAGCCCCAACGAAGCGTATAATCATTCTGTTTGAGTGCTCAGACGTTGTACGGCAACAGATACGTCCTTTCTATCGCTCTAGACATGCATAGATGGAATAGAGCCCCAACAAAGGGTATAATCATTCTGTTGAAGCGCGGAGACGTTGTACGGCAACGGACACGTCCTTTCTATTACTCTAGACATGCACAGATGAAATAGAGCTCCAACGAAGTGTATAATCATTCTGTTGGAGCGCTGAGACGTTGTACGGAAACAGATACGTCCTTTCTATCGCTCTAGACATGCATAAATGAAATAGAACCCAACGAGTGTATAATCATTCTTTGAGCGCGTGAGATTAACGGCAACAGATACGTCCTTTCTATCGCTCTAGACATGGACAGATGGAATAGAGCCCCAACGAAGTGTACAATCATTCTGTTGAAGCGCGGAGACGTTGTACGGCAACGGACACGTCCTTTCTATTACTCTAGACATGCACAGATGAAATAGAACCAACGAAGTGTATAATCATTCTTTGGAGCGCTGAGACGTTGTACGGAAACAGATACGTCCTTTCTATCGCTCTAGACATGCATAAATGAAATAGAACCCCAACGAAGTATATAATCATTCTTTTGGAGCGCGGAGACGTTATACGGCAACAGATACGTCCTTTCTATCGCTCTAGACAGGGACAGATGGAATAGAGCCCCAACGAAGTGTATAATCATTCTGTTGGAGCGCGGAGACGTTGTACGGCAACAGATACGTCCTTTCTATCACTCTAGACATGCATAGATGGAATAGAGCCCCAACGAAGTGTATAATCATTCTGTTGAAGCGTGGAGACGTTGAACGGCAACGGATACGTCCTTTTTATCGCTCTAGACATGCACAGATGCAATAGAGCTCCAACGAAGTGTATAATCATTCAATTGGAGTGCTGAGACGTTGTACGGCAACAGATACGTCCTTTCTATCGCTCTAGACATGGACAGATGCAATAGAGCCACAACGAAGTGTATAATCACTCTGTTGGAGCGATGAGACGTTATACGACACAAAAAAAGTCCTTTCTATCGCTCTAGACATGCACAGATGCAATAGAGGCACAACGAAGTGTATAATCATTCTGTTGGAGCGCTGAGACGTTGTACGGCAACAGATACGTCCTTTCTATGTCTCTAGACATGCACAGATGCAATAGAGCCCCAACGAAGTGTGTAAGCACTCTGTTGGAGCGCTGATACGTTGTACGGCAACAGATACGTCCTTTCTATCACTCTAGATATTCACAGATGCAATAGAGTCATAACGAAGTGTATAATCACTCTGTTGGAGCGACGAGACTTTATACGGCAAAAATTCGTCTTTTCTATCGCTCAAGACATGCACAGATGCAATAGAGCCCCAACGAAGTGTAAAATCATTCTTTTGGAGCGCTGTGACGTTGTACGGCAACAGATACGTCCTTTTTATCACTCTAGACATGCGCAGATGCAATAGAGCCCCAACGAAGCCTATAATCATTCTGTTTGAGCGCTCAGACGTTTTACGGCAACAGATACGTCCTTTCTATCGCTCTAGACATGCATAGATGCAATAGAGCCCCAACGAAGTGTATAATCATTCTGTTGAAGCGCGGAGACGTTGTACGGCAACGGATACGTCCTTTCTATCACTCTAGACATGCACAGATGAAAAAGAGCTCCAACGAAGTGTATAATCATTCTGTTGGAGCGCTGAGACGTTGTACGGAAACAGATACGTCCTTTCTATCGCTCTAGACATGCATAAATGGAATAGGACACCAACGAAGTGTATAATCATTCTGTTGGAGCGCGGAGACGTTGTACGGCAACAGATACGTCCTTTCTATCGCTCTAGACATGCATAGATGGAATAGAGCCCCAACGAAGTGTATAATCATTCTGTTGAAGCGGGGAGACGTTGTACGGCAACGGATACGTCCTTTCTATCACTCTAGACATGCACAGATGGAATAGAGCTCCAACGAAGTGTATAATCATTCAATTGGAGTGCTGAGACGTTGTACGGCAACAGATACGTCCTTTCTATCGCTCTAGACATGCACAGATGCAATAGAGCCACAACGAAGTGTATAATCACTCTGTTGCAGTGATGAGACGTTATACGACACAAAAAAGTCCTTTCTATCGCACTAGACATGCACAGATGCAATAGAGGCCCAACGAAGTGTATAATCATTCTGTTGGAGCGCTGAGACGTTGTACGGCAACGGATACGTCTTTTTATCGCTCAAGACATGCAAAGACGGAATAGAGCCCCAACGAAGTGTGTAAGCACTTTGTTGGAGCGCTGAGACGTTGTACGGCAACAGATACGTCCTTTCTATCACTCTAGATATACACAGATGCAATAGAGTCATAACGAAGTGTAAGATCACTCTGTTGGAGCGACGAGACTTTATACGGCAAAAATTCGTCTTTTCTATCGCTCAAGACATGCACAGATGCAATAGAGCCCCAACGAAGTGTAAAATCATTCTTTTGGAGCGCTGTGACGTTGTACGGCAACAGATACAACCTTTTTATCGCTCTAGACATGCACAGATGCAATAGAGCCCCAACGAAGTGTATAATCATTCTGTTGGAGCGCTGAGACGTTGTACGGCAACAGATACGTCCTTTCTATCGCTCTAGACATGCATAGATGCAATAGAGCCCCAACGAAGTGTGTATAATCATATTCGTTGAAGCGCGGAGACGTTGTACGGCAACGGATACGTCCTTTCTATCGCTCTAGACATGCACAGATGAAATAGAGCCTCAACGAAGTGTATAATCATTCTGTTGGAGCGCTGAGACGTTGTACGGAAACAGATACGTCCTTTCTATCGCTCTAGACATGCATAAATGGAATAGAACCCCAACGAAGTGTATAATCATTCTGTTGGAGCGCGGAGACGTTGTACGGCAACAGATACGTCCTTTCTATCACTCTAGACATGCACAGATGCAAAAGAGCCCCAACGAAGTGTATAATCATTCTGTTGGAGCGCGGAGACGTTGTACGGCAACGGATACGTCTTTTTATCGCTCAAGACATGCAAAGACGGAATAGAGCCCCAACGAGTGTATGATCATTCTGCTGGAGCGATGAGACGTTATACGGCCAAAAATACGTTTTTTCTATCGCTCTAGACATGCACAGATGCAATAGCGCCCCAACGAAGTGTATAATCATTCTGTTGGAGCGCGAAGACATTGTTCGGCAGCAGATACGTCCTTTCTATCGCTCTAGACATGCACAGATGCAATAGAGCCCCAACGAAGTGTATAATCATTCTGTTGGAGCGATGAGACGTTATACGGCAAAAAAGTCCTTTCTATCGCTCTAGACATGCATAGATGCAATTGAGCCTCAACGAAGTGTACAATTATTCTGTTGGAGCGCTGAGACGTTGTACGGCCAAAAATACGTCCTTTCTATCGCTCTAGACATGCATAGATGCAATTGAGCCCCAACGAAGTGTATAATCATTCTGCTGGAGCGCTGAGACGTTGTACGGCACAAGATACGTCTTTTCTATCGCTGTAGACATGCACAGATGCAATAGAGCCCCAACGAAGTGTATAATCATTCTGCTGGAGCGCTGAGACGTTGTACGGCAACAGATACGTCCTTTCTATCGCTCTAGACATGCACAGATGCAACAGAGACCCAACGAAGTGTATAATCATTCTGTTGGAGCGCGGAGACGTTGTACGGCACAAGATACGTCTTTTCTATCGCTCTAGACATGCACAGATGCAATAGAGCCCAAGAAGTGTATATCATTCTGTTTGGAGCGCTGAGATGTTGTACGGATTCAGATACGTCCTTTCTATCGCTCTAGACATGCACAGATGCAATAGAGCCCCAACGAAGTGTAGAATCATTCTGTTGG